>OX463240.1:102241853-102637176 GCA_949820135.1 Sylvilagus floridanus | reverse complement strand
CACACAGTTCCGGGCTCTCGGGCTGCGGGTTCTGGTGACGCCATGAGTGAGGCTCGCTTGTTCACAGGCCCCGCGGGCGCTGCGTGGAGCCATGTGGAAGCTGCCTTGGGTGGAGAGCAAGGAGACTGGGGCCGGGTTTCCAGAATCGGGCACCAGGCACGGGACCATGGGCACCGCCTAGGAGCGGAGGAGCCAGAAGTTCAGGGGCCCAGGAGCCACATGGGACAGACTTACCCTCAGCAGGGGGCCGCCCCAGAGGTGGACGGGCCATGTGGCGGAATCTGGACCCTCGGGGCGTGGCTGTGTGGTCACAAGGGCCGGGTTCTGTGAGCCGGGGCTCCGTGGCCCTGGCCAATCAGTGCCGGGGGCCTCACCATGAGCCACGCAGGTGAGTGTCTTCCCTTACGCTCCCTCCTCCCAACCTGCTGCCCCCTGCCCTCAGGATGGGACGGCCTCATTGAGGAGGGGGTCCCCAGTCAGAGGGGTCTCGGGTCCCGTGGGCCAGACGACCGCAGGACGACGCTGGTGGGGTCGGGGGCCCAGTCCGTGCTGTTCTGGTGTGGAGTGAGTGCTGGGTGAAGACGGAGCAGGAGCGAGGCATGGGGCGGTGGGGAAGGGGCCGAGCAGGGCCCGCAGCCACGGGAGCCTTCCCACGCTTAGTGGTCTCGTGAGACGAGCTGGCCCTGGCTGGGCTCCAGGAGCAACTGAGCGGCGAGTGCCCATGGGGCTGCTGGCCGTCTCTGGAGGGGACTCAGAGCCGGGTCCAGCGCGAGAGTCGGCGTCACAGGTGTGTTAACCACTCACGCCCCACAGGCCGACTCGAGCATCCTGAGCTCGCCACGCGCCTTGGTCGAGCGGTTCTTGCTGGACGCCCAGGAGTTTGTGAAGTAGGCAGTGCGGGGGCCAGAGCACACCGAGCCTTGGACGCTAGGAGACCGGGTCCTGAGGGCTCCAACCACAGTGACCTGACGGACTGCGAGGACAGTGGGGTGCAGCCAGGGACGCTGCTTAAGGACAGAAGCAGCGGCTGGGGGAGAGCTGGGCTGCAGAGATGAGGCAGACGGGGTGGGCGGCGCGCGGCGGGGGGCTCCGTGGAGGGGCAGGGAGAGGGAAGGGGAGGGGAGCGAGAATGGGGGAGAGAGAGAAGAGGGAGAGAGAAACAGAGGCAGAGGCTTGGTTTTCTGGTTGGTGTGATGAGTGAGCGCTGGTCCCAGTGACAGAGCCGGGGACACAGGAGCAGGAGCATGTGGGAGGCCTGGGCGTGGTGAGCATGCAGGGACAGCGAGGGCCGTGTCAGGGAGACAGGCGGCCAATGGTGCCCATACCCAGAGCCAGGGGGCTGTCTGCCCTGAAACACAGTTCCGGAAGCATCCCGTGGATGTCCCACGTGGCAGCTCCGCACAAAGCCCGATGTTTCCACCAGCCCAGGATGGCACCTGGTGTTGCCAGGAAGGGTGACGGGGCCATTGCTTCGCTGCCTTTACTGTGGAGCCCTGCCCCTGCCCCGCGGCACCCCGGCCCTTCCATCCGCTGTCCTGGTCAGACTGGAGTGAGCTTGTTCCACGGCCCAGGCAGCAACCCCAGCCCACACTGAAGTCCAACGGGAATCCTGCAAACTCCTGTCCTCGGCTTCAGAAAAGTGACTGCGGAGTTCAAGTGGGGTGCCCAGGAGAGCCCCCAGAGCCACGCCCACGCAGGCCGCTGACCCTGCGAGGCTGGGCTGGGGGGGTGGCCCCGCTGGCCCCGCTGCAGAAGTGCGGCCGTGCGAGGACCAGCCAGGCTGCAGTAGCCAGGAGCTCAGCCCTTTCAGAGGCCCTGGCCCGGTGACCCTCCTGCTCCCGATAGGCGGGCCAGGTGGGCTGAGGCGGGGCACAGGAGGGGGGGTGGGGAGCCGGGCAGGGCGGGGCCACCAGCCCAGCTTTGCCTTCTCCCCACACAGAGCTCATCGGGTCTACAAACCTTATCATTCTGCTGGAGGATGAGATTTTTGCCGATTTTTTCAACACATTCCTTTCTCTGCCGGTGAGCTCGTGGCTTCATCTAGACATTCGTGTAACCGCCGAACACGCAAACCCACTGACCTGGCACTCACTTCTGGCTTAGCAGTTAGTTTATTTTCATGAAATTCCATATGAAAAACTCTTCCAATCTCAGCGAATAAACATGACTCAGAACACACTGATAGCCCCAGGACTCCCACTCTCCATCATGGAATCCTAACTCCCCAGCCTCCTCCACTGCCTGCCCGGAAGTCACTCCCCTCACCGATGCTGGCTCCGAGAGCACGGCCTGGAAGGCAGTAGTTCCACTCTCACTGACTGCGCCTGGCACCCACAGCCCACACCCTACCCAGAGTGCACCTGGCACCCACAGCCCACACCCTACCCAGAGTGCACCTGGCACCCACAGCCCACACCCTACCCAGAGTGCACCTGGCACCCACACTCCACACCCCTACCCAAGTGCACCTGGCACCCACAGCCCACACCCTACCCAGAGTGCACCTGGCACCCACACTCCACACCCCTACCCAAGTGCACCTGGCACCCCAGTCCACCCCTACCCAGAGTGCACCTGGCACCCACACCCCACACCCTACCCAGAGTGCACCTGGCACCCACACCCTACCCAGAGGGCACCCTGGCACCCACACCCCACACCTTACCCAGAGTGCACCTGGCACCCACAGCCCACACCCTACCCAGAGTGCACCTGGCACCCACACTCCACACCCCTACCCAAGTGCACCTGGCACCCACACCCCACACCCTACCCAGAGTGCACCTGGCACCCACACCCCTACCCAGAGGGCACCCTGGCACCCACACCCCACACCTTACCCAGAGTGCACCTGGCACCCACACCCCACACCCTACCCAGAGTGCACCTGGCACCCACACTCCACACCCCTACCCAAGTGCACCTGGCACCCAGTCCACCCCTACCCAGAGTGCACCTGGCACCCACACCCTACCCAGAGGGCACCCTGGCACCCACACCCCACACCCTACCCAGAGTGCACCTGGCACCCACACCCTACCCAGAGGGCACCCTGGCACCCACACCCCACATCCTACCCAGAGTGCACCTGGCACCCCATTCCAATCCCTACAAAGAGTACACCTGGCACCCATACCCCACCCATTCCCAAATGCACCCACACACTAAGAGAGAGGATATAAGGAGAGGAGGTGAGGAGATGAGGAAGAGGTGAGGTGAGGTGAGGAGATGAGGAGGTGAGGAGATGAGGAGGTGAGGAGATGAGGAGGTGAGGAGATGAGGAGGTGAGATGAGGAGGAAGAGAGGAGGAGGTGAGGAAGAGATGAGGAGAGGAGATGAGGAGGTGAGGAGATGAGGAGGAAGAGAGGAGGAGGTGAGGTGAGGAGGAGGTAAGGAGGGGTGAGATGAGGAGGAGAGGAGAGGAGGAAATGTGAGGAGAGGAGAGGAGGAGGTGAGGAGGAGAGCAGGTGAGGAGGAGGTGAGGAAATGGGAGGAGAGGAGAGGAGGAGGTGAGATGAGGAGGTGAGGAGAGGAGGAAGAGAGGAGGAGGTGAGGAGGTGAGGAGGTAAGGAGATGAGGAGGTGAGATGAGGAGGAAGAGAGGAGGAGGTGAGGAAGAGATGAGGAGAGGAGATGAGGAGGTGAGGAGATGAGGAGGAAGAGAGGAGGAGGTGAGGTGAGGGGAAGGTAAGGAGGGGTGAGATGAGGAGATGAGGAGGAGAGGAGAGGACGAAATGTGAGGAGAGGAGAGGAGAGGAAAGGAGGAGGTGAGGAGGTGAGGAGGAGAGCAGGTGAGGAGGAGGTGAGGAGAGGAGGAGGTGAAGTGAGGAGTAGGTGAGGTGAGGAGAGGAGGAGAGGAGAGGAGAGATGAGGAGGGGGTGAGCAGATGAGGAGATGAGGAGGAGACGAGGAGATGAGGAGATGAGGAGGGGTGAGGAGGTGAGGTGAGATGAGGAGGTGAGGTGAGGTGAGGAGAGGAGTAGGTGAGGAAATGGGAGGAGAGGAGAGGAGGAGGTGAGATGAGGAGGTGGGTGAGGAGATGAGAAGGAAGAGAGGAGGAGGTGAGGTGAGGGGGGGGAGGTAAGGAGGGGTGAGATGAGGAGATGAGGAGGAGAGGAGAGGAGGAAATGTGAGGAGAGGAGAGGAGAGGAGAGGAGGAGGTGAGGAGGTGAGGAGGAGAGCAGGTGAGGAGGAGGTGAGGAGAGGAGGAGGTGAAGTGAGGAGTAGGTGAGGTGAGGAGAGGAGGAGAGGAGAGGAGAGATGAGGAGGGGTGAGCAGATGAGGAGATGAGGAGGAGACGAGGAGATGAGGAGGTGAGGAGGTGAGGTGAGATGAGGAGGTGAGGTGAGGTAAGGAGAGGAGGAGGTGAGGAAATGGAGGAGAGGAGAGGAGGAGGTGAGATGAGGAGGTGAGGAGAGGAGGAAGAGAGGAGGAGGTGAGGAGGTGAGGAGGTGAGGAGATGAGGAGGTGAGGAGGAGGTGAGGAGAGGAGGAGGTGAGGTGAGGTGAGGAGGAGGTGAGGTGAGGAGAGGAGGAGGTGAGGAAATGGGAGGAGAGGAGAGGAGAGGTGAGGAGGGGGTGAGGAGATGAGGAGATGAGGAGGAGAGGAGGAGTCATCAAGGAGATGAGGAGGTGAGGTGAGATGAGGAGGTGAGGTGAGGTGAGGAGAGGAGGAGGTGAGGAAATGGGAGGAGAGGAGAGGTGAGGCGGAGGTGAGATGGAGAGGAGAGGAAAGGAGGAGGGGTGGAGACGAGGGATCTGGAAGCAGCAGAGGCAGAGCAGGGACCGCCCAGCAAGGAGCAGAGGCCTTGCACAGTGACAGATGGCTGTGCAGTGCTCAGCCCTCAGGCGCCCAGCGAGACCCAGAGAGCAGAGAGCAGCCAGGCGCTCAGGCAGCCACACCGGCTCTGGGTCAGGCAGGCCCTGCCTGGGAGTCTCAATGGCATCCCTAGGGTGACCGGAGACCCCCGGGGACATTGGGGAGAGCAGGCACTGGCTCAGGCTTGCTTCCAGGGGCTTATTCCTCTGTCCTGCTGGAGGGAAACGGAGGGGAGAGGCCTGCTCAGGAGTGGGTTTGGGGAGGCCCCGACTCACTGTTGGCCCTGCCCAGGTCTTCCTGACAGCTGCTCCGGTCACTTCACCAACGCTCCAGGAACAGCTCACAGAACCTTCTGGAAGCACAGTGACGGGGAAAGGCACGAGGCCATCCTGGGCACTGAGGCCACTGCAATCAGTGGGACACAGTAGCACTGTGGCTGAGTCTGCTGCCAGCTCACACCCTTCAGTTCACATCCCTGCCAGTTCACACCCTGCCAGTTCACACCCTGCCTGCTCACACTGTTAGCTCACACCTGCCAGTTCACATCCCTGCCACTTCACACCTGCCTGCTCACACCCTGCAGTTCACATTCCTGCCAGTTCACACCCTGCCTGCTCACACCCTGCCAACTCACATCCCCGCCCATGGATTCCTGTCCCACGGCTGGCCCCCCTGACAGCACAGTGACTCTGTGCTGCTCTGAGAGGGGCCCAAGGCCTCTGGCTCAAGCCAGCCGACAGCAGTCAACAAAACCCTTTCCAATCCTCCATAACCTCACCTCCTGCCACACACCCCCTACCAGTAACAAGGGGTCCTCGGGCCTGTGTGTGCACCCCAGGACTGGGACGTCTCAGGGGCCTGTGTTGTACAATGTGGGTAGCCCTCCACTTTCCTAAAGGGCTGAGGGAGGGGCCAGACACTGACCGATAGAGTTCTGGGGGGACGGTCTGGGGGAATGGTCAGGCTGCCGTGATTGTAGCTCAAGCCCAGCCCCCATGGGTGCTTCGAGACAGCAGGTGCCCCGGTGGCTCGGCTTACGCTCAGTCGGACACACGAAGAAGCCGCCCCTCGGTTTCAGAGCTGGCTGCCTCCGTGGCAGTGTCCGCTCCGTGCCTCAGCCTCTCCCATAGGGACACTCTGGGAGCATGCCCCCCCCGCCCCGAGTTCATAGCCCGATCTTCACGGCTTCAGTCCTCTGCTGTCTGCAGTCCAAGATTTAGGTGACTCCAAAGCCGATCCTCACCTGGGGAGGCCTCGGACCCTAGCTCTAATTCTGGATCCCCGCTCTGCACAGGGGGACAGCCGGAACATCAGCGACTTGTCCTTGCCCACAGCGGGTGGCTCCCAGGACCACCACGCGGGGCAGCTCAGCCGGGTTGGGAGGCTTTGTGCAACTCGACTCAGTGGCATGAACTTCAGATGTGACGTCCGCTGACCTGGGAGGCCCCCGTGACCGCGCGCGGGGTGGGGGGGGGGGTGCTCCTCGCATGCAGAGCAGCCCCATGCCCGTTTCCTGTCTTCTTGTCTTGTGCAGGTCTTTGGGCAGACGCCGTTCTATACTGTGGAGAATTCACAGTGGAGCCTGTGGCCAGACATACCTTATGACTTGGTGAGTCAGTCGTGAGCGTTGCGCGGTCGGGGCAGGGCAAGGGGAGCTGCATCGGAGGGTGAATTGGGAGAGGGAGGGGAGGTGGAGGGGCCCAAGGGTGGCCCTGGAATGAACCGTGAGGCAGGGGCAGAGCCGTGGGCAGAGCGAGGCAGGCGGCTCTGCTTTGAACGCCGTTGCCTCTCGGGCAAGCAGTGCCCGCCAGGCTCCTTCTCTGGTGTCCACTACGACTGTTGGGCGGGAGGTGCATGGAGCTCTGTGCCAAGGTGACCTTTGAGGCCACGCGGAAGCAGAAAAGTTGATGTTGACGGTGCTTACCTGGTGTGAGGGGGGAGTGAGTCCCCGGGGCCATGAGGTCGGGACTGGGGGCGGTGTCACGGTGAGATGCCAGCGCAGCTCTCAGGACGCCTTGTCCACTCTCCTCCAGGGACACGACTTTCTCTCAGCCTGCTTTTCAGGTGACGTGGTTTTTCCTTTCCCTGTCTACTTCCGCGTCTCTGCTTCCCCTTGGTGCTCTGCTTTCCCACTGCGTAGATGTGACTCCTGCCACCTGCCCTTCCCCCCCAGGCCCTGCCCACACCAAGGTCTCAGCCGTCTCTGAGTCGTGCAGAGCCAAGAGGAGACGCCAACCCTGTTCCACACGTGGCTTCCCTAAGACAACCTGATGCTCACATTTCCCAAGTTTCTCTGCCCTTTCTGGTAGCTTGGACCCACGGGCACCCGTCCTGGACCCCAAATACTGTCATGCGTGAGCCTCAGTGTTTGGGCACACGCTGTGCGACTGATACAGGCTGGGTATACGTGAGAAATTACAAGTGTGTCCACCAAGAGGCGAGCAGGAGCGCCGTGACCCCACACCCCGGAACAAAACCTTTTCTGCTTCCGGTGCCAGGCAAGGCTTAGCGCTTCACTCAGCAGGGAGCTCTGAGGAGCGACCAGGCTTTTCCCTTCCCGTCCTCCGGCTTCGTCTGCTGTCCCCTGGGTGCTGTTTTAATCAGCACCACTCGGCTCCTTCCAGCCAGATCACACAGATGGGGATTCCCTAACTGCCCCAGCCAAGCGCCACGTCCTGGCAGTTCAGCTCCATGTGCCTTTCCTGTCGCTGTTCTGTCTGAACTCTAGATTGCCAAGTACAAAGGACTGTTGACCTGGCTGGAGAAATACCGGTTACCTTTCTTCTGTAAAACAAACTTGTGCTTCCAATACATTCTCTGCCAGGAGCTCATCAGTTTCATCAAATCCGCAGAAGGAGGTAAGTGTGTGTGCCTGTGCATGTGTGTGTCTGTGCACGTGGATGTGTGTACATGTCTGTGCCTGTGCATGTGTGTACCTGTGCACGTGCATGTGTGTGCCTGTGCATGTGTGTACATGTGTGTGCCTGTGCATGTGTGTGCCTGTGCACGTGGATGTGTGTACATGTGTGTGCCTGTGTATGTGTCTACCTGCGCATGTGTGTGCCTGTGCATGTGTGTACCTGTGCACGTGCATGTGTGTGCCTGTGCATGTGTGCCTGTGCATGTGTGTACATGTGTGTGCCTGTGCATGTGTGTACCTGTGCACGTGCATGTGTGTGCCTGTGCATGTGTGTGTCTGTGCACGTGGATGTGTGTACATGTGTGCGCCTATGTATGTGTCTACCTGCACATGTGTGTGCCTGTGCATGTGTGTACCTGTGCACGTGCATGTGTGTGCCTGTGCATGTGTGTACATGCGTGTGCCTGTGCATGTGTGTGTGCATGTGTGTAGCTGTGCATGTTTGTGCATGTGCATGTATGTGTAGCTGTGTGTGTGCATGTGTGTGTGTGTGTGTAGAAACAGAGAGGCCCTACTGCAAAGCAATCCACTCCTGCAAGGTGCAAATGCTGACTGAGTTCGTGACAAGTGGGTGGCCCAGCCCATGGTGCAGCAGTACACTGTCTGCTGAAAAACCGTCCCCCCGGCAGTGAGCAGGAGTCACATGGGCTGGTCTGTGGACCTCACAAGGTGAAACTGCCTGTGCATACCCAGGGTCCGACACATCTCACTGCTTTCGTCCCGCCATCTGGCCTAAACACCGTCATATCTCCTGGGAACTAAAACTGTCTCTTAACACAACTTGCTTCTGACCTAGCTCGCCTGCTAACAGCAGCCCCCGTGGGCCTTCCAAATCTCACCTGAGGAGGAGTGTTCCAAGGAGATGGGACAGTGGGACGCTCCCAGAATTTGTCTCCTCACCTGGCTGACCGCAGGGGTGGCATCTGTTGATGAAACCACTTTGGAACTCTGAGTCTGTTGAGACTGTAGGCCGTGCATGTCAGCCAGTGTCACTCAAGGCCAGTTCTCACGCGGTGACAGCCAAATAGCCACAGCCCGGGACAGGCAGAGCTGTGCAACTGGTCCTGGAGCAGCTTGCACACAGCTCGTGTGAGCCAGGGTGAGCCAAGAGGACCGAGTCTTCCACACACCAGGGGTCTGTGCTCCAAGTGCTGTTTCTGCTCTGGTTGAAGAAGCACAGCAGGGGGGAGTGTGGCCACTCTTGCTGCACCTCCCCAGGGGCGCACCCAGTCCTTCCAGGGAAGTGAAGGTCCCCTGCTGAAGGTCCGACATCCCTCTCCCGTTGCGTGTTTCTCTTTCTCGTGGGAGGCAGACATTAAAGAGCAGGACACTGAGATGCTGCTGCACGTATGGAGAAAGCTAGAACAGACAACTAATGACTAGGAACAGGTGCAGGCTCAGAAAAGACCCAGGAAGACCTGAGTTCATCGCCCAGGCTGACCCCTGGCACAGAAACATCCTGCAACAACTCTAAACCTCAGAAACAAACATCAGAGCAAAACTCAGAAAACTCTAAGTGTTGCTGTGGATTTCTCCCGAGGGGAGGAGTGCGGTGGGGGCAAGAGGCATGGAATCACGACATACACACCGGGAGTCTGGTGAAAGCAGGCCAGAGGTGAGCAGCTCGCAGACTCATTTATTTCAGTTGGTGCAGCAGCTTATATAGACGAGGCACCAATGCAGTCAAAGGGTGGTTTATGCCATAACCAATCACTGCCTATTGCCAGGCAGGCTCCATTGCCAGATGCATTCTGAAGCCATTCCTGAGTAACTGACACTCACTTGCCAGTGGCCATCTTGGCACGGCCTTCTCATTCCACCACATCTAGGAAGGAGTGGATTTCCAGAAGTTCTGCATTATTAGATTGCAACAACTAGCCTTCAGCCAAAAAACTCATATGGAAATGACTACCCTTAAGCCAAAAAACTCACATGGCATACAAAGAAACAGGAAAGCAGGACCCCTTTAAGTGGAAATATACAAATCAAAAGAAACTGCCCCCCAAAAAGCCCTGTTGTCAGATCTACTAGACAAAGATTATGAAACCACAGTCTCAAAGGTGCTCCAAGACCCCAGGGGAGATGTGGAGAATGAAAATGATGTCTGAGTAGAATGGAAGTGTCAGTCAAGAGAGAGAAAGCCTAAAAAATAAGTCAAAAAGAAAACTTTGAGCTGGAAGTACAACAATAGAAGTGAGAAGTCCAGCAGAGAGACTCAAAGCAGAAGAACCTGGAAGCTGAAGACAAGCCAGAGGAGCAGAGGGATGGAGGCTAAGGAAGGGGCACAGGGCCTAAGGGCACTGGGACACTGGCAGGCAGAGTGGTGCTGCACTGCGAGGGTCCCAGGGAAGAGGAGGGGCAGAGCTGGCGAGAGGACACTGCATAGACGAGGCCACAAAACCTGACGGAATGCGTGCATGCGGGTCCCACAGTCAGTGGTTAGTGCTCTGGACTCTGAAATGTGCGAATGCAAACAGGCACGAGGCTCAATGGACCGCTGTGAGACGAGCTCAAGCCCACACCAAGACACGCTGTAATCGAGCTCTCGGAAGATGAACGCAGCAGAGAGGAGACTCCCCACTCACGAGGCTCCTCAGGAGATCACATGCTGATTCCTCACGGAGACAGACTTTCTTTCTTTCTTTCTTTCTTTCTTTCTTTCTTTCTTTCTTTCTTTCTTTCTTTTTCTTTTTGACAGGTAGAGTTAGTGAGAGAGAGAGAGAGAGACAGAGAGACAGAGAGAGAGGTCTTCCTTCTGTTGGTTCACCTCCCAAATGGCCGCTACAGCCGGCACACCGCACTGATCCAAAGCCAGGAGCCAGGCACCTCCTCCTGGTCTCCCATGGGGTGCAGGGCCCAAGGACCTGGGCCATCCTCCACTGCACTCCTGGGCCACAGCAGAGAGCTGGACAGGAAGAGGGGCAACTGGGACAGAATCCGGCGCCCCAACCGGGACTAGAACCAGTGGTGCCAGCGCCACAGGCAGAGCATTAGCCAAGTGAGCCGAGGCGCCGGCCCCTCACGGAGACTTTCAAGTCCAGAGCCCAGTGAGCTAATACATTCAAATTCCTAAAATCGAAAAAAAAAAAAAAAAACACAGACAACCAGTGATCAGACTATGCAGGGAAACTTTCTTTGCAAATCAGAGTGAAGTGACTCAGCCCAAGATAAACAGAGGCTGGGGGAGCTTCCCGGGGACCTGCCCGAGGGAGCCTTGCACAGCGGGAGGTGGAGGCCAGGTGGAGGCCAGGGCTCAGGGAAGTGGGGACATGGACCTGGAGAAGCTGCGTCACCGACAGCAACTTGTTAGCGCTCTCTGATGCTTATTTAAGAGACCGGATAGTTTTTAAAGAGCCTATTAGTCTAAAACTGGCATAACTGCAACTTTGATGTTCACTCCATATCACATTTTGTTGTCTCCGTACGAAAGTCGAATGCAGGCTGCCAAACGACTGGTTTACATCTGGGGGCACTCACGTGTAACGATGCAGCGTTTTTTACATCAACAACCAGAAGGAACGGAGACAGCCGTGAAGGAGCCGACTGTTACGTTACTGAAGCTACGCTGTCGCAAACTATGCTTGAGTGTTGTACACCTGCAGGGCTAAACACAGCCCCGCTGACTGCCAGGAAACAGCCGTGAATGAGGCAGAGTTGCGCAAGGAACTCAGACGCCAACAAGACACAGGAGACGAGAACAGCGGTGCAGAACTGAGGACCAAGAAGGACCTGAGGCACGTGGAGAACAAAGGGCAAATGAGAGAAGGCCCCCACTTGTAATTTCTGAGTGCAAACGGAGTGACCTCTTAAACCAAAGGGCAGAGGATGGCAGAAGCAATTAAAAATAAGGGCCAGCTTCATGTGTCTGCAAGACTCCCTCCACCTGCAAAGCCAATGCCACAGTTTGTCCGGCGGGGACCACGGGGAGGAGCTCAGGCTTGGATAAAGTCCTCAGACTGGAGCCCCATTACCCAGTCCTGGTGGCTCCATAAGGGAGGGACAGCGCTGTGACGCAGCAGGTGAAGCCGTCGCCTGTGACGCCAGCACCCCACATGGACGCAGGTTTGAGTCCTGGCTGCTCCACTTCCGATCCAGTTCCCTGCTAAGGGCCCAGGAAAGCAGCAGAAAACGGCCCAAGTGCTTGAGCCCCTGCACCCATGTGGGATACCAGGAAGAAGCCCCTGGCTCCTGGCTTCAGCCTGGCCCAGCCCTGACTGTTGTGGCCATCTGGGGAGTGAGCCAGTGACTGGAAGATCTCTCTCTCTCTCTCTCTCTCTCTCTCTCTCTGTAACTCTTTCAAATAAATAAATAAATCTTTTTTAAAAATTTAAGAAGAAGGAGCCGCCAGCCAGACACACAAACTCGCGTGCTCCCTGTCTTCTGATGCCTTGTGCTGCCTTGGGGACTCTGCCAGAGGCCCTCACCACATGCGGCCCTGACCTCGCTCCTCAGAACCATGGGCCAAAGTGAACCTGTTTCCTTTCTCTTTTTTAAAAGATTTTTATTTATTTGAGAGGTGGAGTCACAGACAAAGGGAGAGAGAGTCAGAGAGAGTTCTTCCATCCGCTGGTGAACCTGTTTTCTTTCCAGCTCACCGAGTCTGGGATGCTGTTGTGCCCAAGAGAAAACAGACTAACAGAGACATGAACGGGCGGAGAGTGAGTGGATGGGAAAAAGACGCTGCATGAGAGAGTCGCCCACACAACGCGCTGCTGCCCGCAGCAACTTCCACAAAACGAGCTTCGGAAGTCGCGAGGACAAAGGGCATCGTATACTGATGGGAAGTTCAGCATTGCAAGGTCACCCCATATTATAAACACCTGCAGCTGGACGGACCATCGCAATACAAGCAGCAGGTAGAAAGTCAGTAACAGAGACGAGCTGTAACTCTGTACTCAGATCGGACAGTCTGAAGAGGAAATCCTAAACACAGCTTCAGGGGCTGGCACTGTGGCACAGCAGGCTAAGCCACATCTCCTTCCAGAGTGCCGGTCGCAGGCCCAGCTGCTTGCTGCCGATCCAGCTCCCTGCTAATGCTCCTGGGAATTCAGTGGAAGATGGCCAAGTGCTTGGCCCCTTGCCATCCATGTGGGAGACCTGTGCGGAAAATTCTGGCTCTTGGCTTCAGCCTGGCCCGGCCACGGTTGTTGTGGCCACTGGAGAATGAACCAGGAGATAAAAGATCTCTCTTTCTCTGTCCCTCCCTCTCTGTCACTCTGCCTTTCATATAAATAAATTTTAAAGTAAATAAATAGAAACTAAAAAATAACTCCAAATGAATCAAAGACTTAAATGGAAGAACTAAAAGGAAAACATAGAACAAAATCTTTATGACATTGTATTTGACAGTGATTTCTCGGATGTGACTGCAAAGGTAGAGGAAAAAAAATTAGACTTCAGGAAAGATTTTTAAATGTACATATCAAAAAGACTTAGTGGTCGGTGCTGTGGCTCACTTGGTTAATCCTCTGCCTGCAGCACCAGCACCCCGGGTTCTAGTCCTGGTTGGGGCGCCGGATTCTGTCCTGGTTGCCCCTCTTCCAGGCCAGCTCTCTGCTGTGGCCTGGGAGGGCAGTGGAGGATGGCCCAAGTGCTTGGGCCCTGCACCCCATGGGAGACCAGGAGAAGTACCTGGCTCCTGGTTTCCAATAGGCACAGCGCACCGGCCACAACACGCCAGCCGTAGCGGCCACTTGGGGGGTGAACCAATGGAAAAAGGAAGACCTTTCTCTCTGTTTCTCTCTCTGTGTCTAACTCCGCCTGTCAAAAAAAAAAAAAAAAGACTAAACAGGCAGCCCATACGGTCAACGGAAATACCTGGAAATCTCCTTGCCTGATAACGGAGTGACATCCACAATACACAGAGAACTGAACCTCAACAGGAAGACACAGCAAACACCCACGGGATGCAAAACTGGGCAGGGGCCCGAGTGCGGGTTTCTGCAACAAAGATGCACAAGTGACCCGTGGGCCCGTGGGCACGTGCAGGCGTGCTCAGCACCCCTAATCACGAGGGAAACGCAAGTCACAGCCACGGCTAGTAGTCCCCTCACACCCATCAAGATGCCCATGGTCAAAAGCCACAAACACGTAGTGGTGAGACCGCGCAGCCAGAGCCCGTGCGTCCTGGGCGGGACGTCATGTGGTGCAGCTGCGGGCAAAGCTGCCTGGAAGTTCCTCCAACACCGGAAATAGAGTGAGCGTGAGACCCAGCAGTGCCCGCGCCGGTGCACATCGGGCCTCAAGGGGCATCTGTCGTCCACGCCTACGACAGCGCTCACACAGCTGAGATGCGGGGGCCACCAGGTGTCCGTCAGCGGGCGAGTGAGCAAGTGTGGTCTCTGCACACACGTGGCAATCGCACGGCACACGCGTCCCGCAGGGACGTGTGCCCACCACGTGAGTCATCTCACAAGGGACCTGGAGACTGGAGGCAGCGTGGCTGCTGGGGGCGGCCGGGCAGTGGGTGTTCAGTGGGCGCAGAGTCTGTTTTCCAAGAGAAGGCAGTTCTGGGGGAGCAGGGAGGTGACGGTCACACAGCATTAATGAGCGCGTGCCATGGGCGGACACTGCGTGCCCTCGCGCCACTCCTGCGTTCACTGCCCGCTCGCTGCTCCCCACACCCCTGCCTCAGCGCACATCCAGCACCCCACTGAGGCTGCCCGGGTGTTAAAGAGCGCGCAGCGAGTGGGGACCTGGCTGTGCGCGAGGTGGGGCGGCTGGGAAGAGCTCCTTCTCTCTCTCACTGTGGACTCTTCCCGGCAGCCAAGATGATGAGGTGGAAGACGGCAGACCAGTGGCTGCTCCAGAAATGCGCTGGTGGGGTCCGGGGGATGTGGCGCTTCTGCTCCTACCTCAAGGGCAGTGCAGGTGCGTTCCCGTCGTCCAGGTGCCCCAGAGCCCCCGTCGGCAGCCATGAGCGTCTGCGGTGACCGCCAGATAAACACCTGTGGCTCTGGGAGGTTGGGCTGCAAGCGCTCAGAGTCCCTGCGTTCATTCATTCATTCATCACCCGCTCACTGGCATCTATTGAGCCCCACTGCAGGGCAGCCGCTGTGTTTTACAGACACCAAGCTGGACAAGAGCTGAGAGTCTGCTTTGTGAAGCTGCCGCCATGGTGGGTGACAGACCGCAAGCGGTGCTGGGCGCACAGCCTCCTGGCCTGTTGAGTCCAGGCTGTGGGGCCTGGCAGTGGCTGCAGGCAGGGGTGGGCAGCCCGGCTCGGCAGCACTAAGTCTCAGCGGGGGCAAGCCTGAGTTGCAGGGGTGACACCCGGGCTCCAGGGAGCAGGCGGGGCCTCACGCTTGGCCCTGGCAGGGTGCCCACAGCGGGCTGTGGCTGCTGGCATCTTGGCTCCTGTGTCCTTCTGCCGACTGCCTGGGGTCCATGGCCCAGCAGGTGTTCTGCCCCTCCCCCACCCCACAAATGTCCCCCCGCCACCCTAAGAGCTCACAGTTTTCCCCAAAGTGACAGCTTTTCTAACAGCAGTAGCAACAAAAAGTCACCAAGGCCTCCACCTTCCCTGCTCACCGGCAGGGGAAGCCTCAGCCCCAGGGAGTGGTCGCTAGGGACGCTGGGGACTCTGGGTGCAGCCCCGTGCCTGCCCCTCTGGTCTGCAGGGGAGGAGCTGGTGGATTTCTGGATCCTTGCTGAGAAGATCCTAAGCCTGGATGAGACAGACCCAGAGGTGGAGGACCACTACCTGTCCCTTCTGCTGGCGCTGAAGGCCACCCACCTGCAGGAGGGCTCCCGCGTGCTGGCGCTCTGCAATGTGAACATCAGTAAGGACCCCGCCCTTCCCTCGCCGTCTGCAGTTCCCCTGGGAGCGTGTGGAAGGGACCCAGTGCCCAGGGTGGCTCTTGAGGTGTGGCCCGCAGGAAGGTTGGCCGGGGGCCGTGGAGAGAGCCAGGGACGGGGTGTTGAGGAGCCCCTGTGCCATCTGAGCCCGAGAGTGTGGCCATTTTTTTCTTTTGGACTAGAATTCTCTAGAACAGACTACAGCCTGTGGCCAAACGGGCTAAATGCATACTTTTCTGTTTTTGTTTTTTTAAATTTTTTACTTGAGAAGCAGGCATGGAGCGGAGGCAGAGAGCTCCATCCACTCGTGCACTCCCCAAATGCCCATAACAGCTGAGGCTGGCCCGGACCAAAGCTGGGGCTGGACACTCAGTCCAGGTCCCCCTGAGTGGCAGGGACCCCAGAACTTGGGCCGTCACTGCCGCCTCCCAGCGAGCTCTGCAGCCGGGCGCTCCCGCATGGACAGGGCTGCGGTGACCACGAGGCCAAACGCCTGTGCAGCGGTGGTTTCGAGGGCTGAAAACCAGCGGGAAGGCACGTGTGGCTCACAGGCCTCAGGCGCGCCCGCGGGCCCTGTACGGGAGACCAGCCTGGGCACTACACCACCAGGCCCAGGCGGGTTTGCGGGAGCTCCCCGCTCACGCCCCCAGGCCCCTCCTCCGTCACGAGTGACCCTGAGGACCCCGTCCAACGGACGTGCTCCCCATTCACCGCCCAGTGTACTTTTCTTTACAGCAACTTTCATAGTGTGATGGGGAGGGTGGAGACAGAGTGGCTGAGCGAGAGCGGACCTCCGGGAAGTCCTCCGAGCGAAGACGCCCACACGTCACTTCCGCCCTCCAGGTCCCGCCACCCGGTACACGTCACTTCCGCCCAGCACACTTCCTGCTGGGCGTTCCGTCACTTCCGCCCAGCACACGTCCCTGCGGACGGGGGTTCCCTCACTTCCGCCCTCCAGGTCCCGCCCACCCGGTACACGTCACTTCCGCACAGCACGCTTCCGGCCGGGCGTCCCCTCACTTCCGCTCCTCTCGTTCGCGCAGAGTCCCTGTTGAACCTGTCCATCTGGCATCCCAACCAGTCGACCACGCGGAGGGAGACCCTCGGCCACATGCAGAAGGTGGCGCTCTTCAAGCTGCAGAGCTACTGGCTCCCCAACTTCTACACGCACGCCAAGGCGGCGCTGGCGCGCGAGGAGGCGTGCCGCGGCCTGCTGCAGGAGTACCAGGGCCGCCTGTGCAGCGTGAGCTGCGCGCGCGCCGGCGGGCTTCCTCTGAACATGAGCATCCGGAAGGGCCTCCCCTCGCAGAGGCGCTACTCCAGCAGGGCGTCCAAGAGGAAGCTGTGGCTGCAGCTGGACCCCAGCGCCCAGTCTCTGGAGATGGAGCTCCGGCCGGGCGCGGGCGAGGCGCGGCCGCCCTCCGCAGAGGTGGTCTCGGAGCAGACGGCCGCCCGGTCCCGGGAGAAGGACCTCGCGCCTGCCTGGAAGCCCAGCGCGAAGAAGAAGGCCGCGGGCCGCCTGCGCATGGAGGGCCTCTTTGAGACCAAGTTCTCCACGCACCTGCGCACCGCCACCCCCATCATCAGCCACCCCTCCCAGGTGACCGTCAGGGGAGCGTCCAGGCAGAGCCTGCCCTGCGCCTACACCCACTGGGCCCTGTGTGCCGACGCCTGTGCCGGGGGCCCCTTCCGGGACTACCTGAGGAAGATGAGGCTGACGGTGGAGGCCCAGCTCCTGGACCTGTGGCAGGACCTGCACCACTTCCTCAGCGTCCTGATGAGCAACAGGGCGACCGGCAGGGCCGCCTTCCGCCACGTGCTGAGCGACCGGATCTGCGAGCTCTACCTGAGCGAGCAGAGCCGCCCGCGCCTGCCGCTCAAGCCGCAGACCCTGCGGGGCCTGAGGGAGCTGCTGCCCTCCGGGGACGTGAACCCCTGGATTCCCAAGGCCCAGAAGGAGATCTGCAAGGTGGGCCCTCCCCAGGGGCCCCGTCCTCTCAAGGCGCCCAGGGAGAAGGGGGCTGGCCGGGACCCCAGTCCCCTCACTGCAAGTGACAGTGTAGAAAGATGCTCCTTGCAAAGGAAGAAACCAACGGGGGTGGCCATACTTAGGGGGGAAAAAGGGGCTTAAACCAAAGCTGTCACGAGAGACAGAAGGATCCATTCGACAGGAACATATAACAATGATAAATACGCGTGCACCCATCCAAGCACTCAAATATATAAAACAAACGTTGACAGAGCCTAAGGGAGAACTAGTAAGAGATTTTCATACCCCACTGTTAGAGACCTTTCACACGGGAAAATGCAGAAACGACAAAGCCAAGTGACCTTGACAGACACAGAGCTTTCTAGCTGAACTGATAGAATTCTCCCTGTCCTCAAGTGCACACAGGGGCTCGCCAGGCTCCATCTTGTAGTCGGTCTAAAAACAAGCCCTAAAAACACCGGGGTTGGAAATATTCCAGGAACTTCTTCTGATTGATCACAATGGAACGAGTTAGAAATCATAATAGAGAAAAAAATTGACAAATACAATTAAACAGCACATTTTTAGCTTCTGAGTCAGGGAAAAGCAAAAAGGAAACTGGGAGATATTCTGTGGCAGTAAACAGGAACAGAAGATCGTGAAACTTAGGAGGGGTTTCCACCCCCAAGTGCCCACAAAGCCAGGGTAGAGGTTGCCAAAGACAGCCAAACCTTACACCTCAAGGAGCTACAGAGAGCAGAATCAAGCCCAGCCTTGCCAGAGGGAAGGAAATACCAAAGATTAGGGGAAAAATAAGTGAGTTGAGAATAGAGGAACAAGTGTTGAAAGACGCAAGTTTTGTTGACTAGATGAGCAGTCTCAGTCGTGAGCGACGCGCAAGCCCAGCCTACAGGACGGGATTAGCAGTTCCGAACCGCGTGCTCGGGAATCTGCCGAGGGGCAGACCGACAGGTGCGCCGCCACTCAGGACACCTGCATCCCACAGGGGAGCCAGTGCAGGGCCCGGCTGCTCCACTGTGGTCCGTCTCCCGGCTGACGTGCCTGGCGTGCTTGGGCCCCTGCCACGTACTTGCAAGGCCGATGTAGCGTCTGGCTCCTGGCGTGGGCCTGAGCCCCTTCCGTTACTGGTATTTGGGGATGGAGGGAATCCGTAGGTAGAAGACCTCTCTCCCTCTCTGCCACCCTCTGGGAGTAGATCTTAGTCCAGTGCCACTTTGGTGATGCGTGGCTGTTACGGGAATCCCAGGCACCCCAGCCGCCTGTCTGCCTTCAGTAGAGGCTGCAGCTTCAGCGAGGTGCTTGCGACACAGACCGGGTCGCCCCCAGAGCCTGGAGTGCGACACTCTGCCTGTTGCTTCCGACGTGGCTCTGAGCTGGGGCAGGGGATTGTCCAGTGGGGGAGGGAAGCCCTAATACATTACAAAGAAAAACGAGTGTAGGGTTTTAGATACTGCTTAGTTATTATGGTTTGATCAGTATTAGGATCGTAGTTCAGAAAGTTTGTAGAAAAAAGATTTTAAAAGTATATTTATTTTCATGCAAAAAATTGCAGAATTCGTGGAAATCTATGTTATGCAAATCTGCATGGATTTCACTTTTAAAACTTTGAGAGGCAGAGAGGGGGTAAGCAGATAGCATACACATATGCTCCTGTCCACTGACTGGCTCAGTCTCCAAATGCCCACAGCCACCAGGGCTGGACTGGGGTCAAAGCCGGGAGTCTGGCGGGAACCCAGTCACTTGAGCCGCCGCCGCTGCCTCCCAGGTCTGCAGCAGCAGGAAGCTGCGGTCAGGAGCCAGAGCCCAGCTTTGAACTCAGGTCCTCTGATACGGGATGTGGGTGTCCCAACCAGCACCCTCACAGCCAGGCCACACACCCACCCCATGCGTGATTTCAAACTTTCCGCCTCAAAATCAGCTTCATTCAGTTCCAGTTTCTCAGAAACTTGAAGCACCCTCATACGTACACTCCATTCCCTACGTGCCAGCAACAGATGGGCACGGGTCCAAGCCAGGAGCCAGGAACCAGGAACTCCATCGGGTCTCCCACGTGGGTGGCAGGGGCCAGGCGCTAGGGCCATCGCCGCTGCTGCTCGGGGCCGGCTTGGAAGGCACCTGGTTTTCAGAGGGGACTCTTTGGACAGGAAGCAGTAACAGGCAGATGAGAAGAAACGGATCTCGTGGCTCCTCTCAAACCTCTACGCTGAGGACGGGGCTCCCAGACCGAGAGCAAGGCTCTGTGGGTGGCTGCACTCGGGCCAGCGGTGGCCCCAGCTCCAAGGGCCCCCAGAAGCCGAGCGCCGCCCCTAACGCTGGTGCTGCGTCTGTTTCCAGGCCCTCAGCCCCTGGTATGACGAGTTCCTGCACGAAGACGACTACTGGTTCCTCAACTTCACGGTGAGGGGCTTGGGGTTGGCGACAGGGCACTGCTGCTTTAGAGCCCTGTTTGCTAAGAGAGTGAAGTCACCGTTTCCCCGAAGGCAGCCAGAGACTGGCAGGGTCCCTGCGTCCCAATGAAAACCTCTCAAGAGGAAAGACCCCGACCTTGATGAAGTCATCTGCACATAGGGCTCTCCCCCAGGACAGGGGTGGGTGACAGATGAGGGTGGGCGAGGTGTGCGAGGAGCAGTGGTGGTCGGGTGCCAGGTGATGGACAGGAGGGAGTGGGGGGGAGTGGGTCCTGGAGGGAGTGTCGGGGAGGGAGTGGGCGGCAGCGAGTGGCGGGAGGCAAGGGAACCGGAGGTCACCAAACTTGCTGGTGACCCGGTTGTTGCTGCCGACACCATCTCCCCTCCCCCAGACTCAGAGCAGGTTGGTCAAGACCCAGTGGCGTAAAAGAGCGGCCATGAGCATGGAAGAGAGCACCTTCCTCTACAAGAGGACCCAGGAAGCCCTGGTGCTGAGCCAGGCCTTGGCCAACCTGGAGGAGATGGACGTAGCGCAGTGGCGGCGGCTGGCGGCCGAGGACCTGCGGCAAGGCGGCTCTCTGCAGGTGGAAGTCAGGGCGCCGGTGTTCCTGGCAGGTGAGGGCCTCACCAGGCCGTGGGCGGCGGGGAAGGAGGTCACCACCCGGTGGTCAGTCGCTGTGCGTCCAGCCTTGCACAGAAAGGTCACCTCCTCCGATGGCCAAAAGAACCTGTGAGTGAGAGGGGAGGTGCACGGGGAGGTCCCACGTCCGGGGCAGAGTGCAGACAGAGGAGCCCCAGCCAAGCCTGCGCCACGTGGTTACCTGGGCACAGGTAAGCTCGCTCCTCCTCCCAGCACCCCAGGAGCAGATCTGCGGGCTGCCGTGCCCTCTGCAGACCCCAGCATCACTTCCTGCAGCCCCAGACTCCTCGTCTCATGAAGGCCCGTGTGCATCCACCTTTGCTACGCAAACCCAGAGGACTCCACCAGGGCGGCACCCACTCAGACGTGGGAGGGTGCTGAGAGCCCTCACGCTCAGCCCACTGTCCTCCCGTGGCCTCATGAGCCCTCAGCCGCACACCCACGTATGTGGACACACCTGTGCACGGGAGCCTCCCCGGTTGCCTATGCAGGCGTGTGAGAAAGCACAGGGAGAGGAGAGCCAGCACACCCTGTGCACCCCTGGCCGTGCTGTGTCCCGTGCTGACCCCGCCCCGCCCCTCGCCCCTCCACGCACACCGCAGGATGGTGGCCGGCATTTCCCGGTCTTGTCGACAGGGCTCAAGGTGCCTCACAGCAGGGCTTCTGGGAGTGGAGATCCACACCCAGCTTGTTCATCATTGCATTTTCCATGAACCTTCTGAAGACGCCGCCATGCATGGTTTCAGTTCTTTTGGCACCAACTTAACGTATCTTATTCCATTTCCAAGAACGTTTTGAACGCATTTGCGTAGCAAGCAGGTGTTCCATGGACAGAACCTGTTAGATCACGAAAATCCATGGCACTGAGCCCTTTAAAACCTCCGTGCTCACTCATGCAAAGCCGTCCCAGGGCCTGCGCTCAGAGCCCTGCCTGGGCGACTTGCATCTGCTTCGAGCAGACTGTGTTTGATCTCGACCGGCTCAGCATCCCAGCCTCTCCCAGGAGTCAGGGCCAGCAGTGGGCGTCAGCACAGGCAGGAAGTGGCCACCCCCGGGGCCTCCACCCTCAGCACGGCCTTCCCTCCTCACCGCTGCTCTTCGGGGCACGGTCCCACCTGGCTTGGGGCCTCCTTCCATTGGCCCAGGCGGGGGCCCTGGCTCCGGGCGGACTCTGCCTCCAAGCTGTACCACAAGCTCACAGAGCACCGGAGCCGGAACACACGCCTCTGTGACAGGAGATTGGGGTCCTCAGGAGATGGCACCCTCCGAGGATTCCTGCGGGGGAGGGGCTGATCCCGAACTGGAAACCTGGATGGGGGCTCAGGGAGCCACTGCTGTGTCGGCTGATGGCCAGGTTCTCCTGACTGACAGCCCGGCGTCCCCACCCACGCCAAGGACACGGCGTGGGAGAGCTCCAGGCGCCTGTGCATTAGGTGTGCCCCGGCCCCAGCACCCATGTGGCTTCCCCCAGCCAGAGCTGCTGCTCCCTGTCCAGAACTTCTCAGACCTGGTTTGCTTACAGGCCTGATGGCCCTGTGGCATCATGGGTACAAACAGGTTCTCCCTCTCAGTTCCCCCGGAGAAATGGGTTAGAAATGGCGGCCAACTGCACCTAGAAAACATAATCCTCCCCCCCACCCCCACCCCCAGGAGCCACGGTGCACAGCTGCCGAAGCCACTCAGGTTCTGGGCTGCCACTCTGAGTCCTTCCCAAGCCAGAGCTGAGGGGAGAAAGGGCCCGGCCTGGGACTGCCCATCACTGACCTCAGAACCCCGAGTCTTAGCGGGAGCAGGGGGGCGGGAGCTCTGAGAGGCTCGGCTCGTTCGCACACCTTGCTCTGAGCTGCACCACAGCTGGCGGCTCCTGGCCTCGCTCAGGAAGGAAACCCTGCCAGATCCCTGGGGAGGGCCAAGCCCCCTGCTCAGATCCTCACGTCTGCTTCAGCAGGGGGCTTGCATTCCCAGGGCAAGCTGTCCATCAAAACATGACTTTTCTACTCAAATACTAGTTTAAAGGCAGTACCTTCCAGAATAAATGAATCCTTGAGCCCAGAGTGGACACTCTGACCCTAGCCCTGCCCTTCCTCCCTCCACAGACTTCAGCAAAATGAGCTTCCAGGAGCTCTGCTTGAAGAACCCGAAGGCAGCCATTGAGAAGATGAGTGATGACTACAAAGCCTACTGTGAACTGGCGCCCCCTGCAGGTAGGATTTATCAGTAAACGTCAAGGCGACTCGGTCTTCTCGAACCTCAGACAGAATCTCCAAACTCCAGTGGCAAGAGCTTTCTTTGAAATAGACTTGGCTGGGGGTGATGAGTGTGGCTCCCCGGGCACAAAGCCTTGGCTGAGCATTTTGGAGGTGAGGTGTAGTTATAAGTCCCCGAAGAGATCTTGAGCACTGCTGTTGGACCTGGGCTTTTTAAGTCACATGGTCTTATTTCTGCCAAGTGGCCCAGTGTTGGAGCCCCACGGGAGGGTGTTGTTAGCATGTGTTGGTGAGATGTGGGAGAGTGTTAGGTATTGGTGAGAGATGTGGGAGGGTGTTGTTCTCAGGTGTTGGAGGGAGATGTTGAGGGTGTTGTTCTCAGGTGTTGGAGGGAACCCCATGGGAGGGTGTTGTTCTCAGGTGTTGGAGGGAACCCCATGGGAGGGTGTTGTTAGCAGGTGTTGAAGGGAACCGCATGGGAGGGTGTTGTTAGCAGGTGTTGGAGGAGGCCTTGTGGGAGGGAGTTATTAGCAGGTGTAGGTGAGATGTGGGAGGGTGTTAAGTGTTGGTGAGAGATGTGGGAGGGTGTTGTTAGCAGGTGTTGGAAGAGCCCTGTGGGAGGGTGTTGTTCGCAGGTATTGGAGGGAGATGTTGAGGGTGTTGTTAGGTGTTGGAGGGAACCCCATGGGAGGGTGATGTTAGCAGGTGTTGGAGCCAGACCTGCATGTGAGTGATTATTAGGAGGTGTTGGTTAAGGAGTGTCTGTCATGGAGGGGGAAAGCAGAACTATGGAGAGGAAGGCACTGGAGAACTCGGAGACAAACAGGAGGCTCTGGAGCTTGGCTTCCCTTCCTCATCATCCTTTAGAGGCAAAGGTCCTGGGGTTTGGTGCCTCCACACTGGCCCAAGAGAAATGCCCCTGGGGAGGATACAGTGTTCGGTTCATTGGTTTCCTTTTGGGGATACAGCTCACTGAGAGAGCCTCAGCTGTGAGCTGACAGCACCCTCCCCTGTTGACCTCTGGGGGAATGAGTGACTCTCTTCTACAGTAGAGCCAAGAGCGTCCACTGCCAGCTTGCTTAGCCTGCAAAGTGCAGCCCCCCATGAGCTCATTTAAGAGATGCCAGCCCACACCTGACACCGCCTTCTCCCTCCACTGCTCCCCAAACCAGATTCTCCTCATGCTCAGGTGGTCTCCCTGGTCTATGCTCAGGTGGTCTCCCTGGTCAGTGTCAGGTGGTCTCCCTGGTCTATGCTCAGGTGGTCTCCCTGGTCTGTGTCAGGTGGTCTCCCTGGTCTGTGTCAGGTGGTCTCCCTGGTCTATGCTCAGGTGGTCTCCCTGGTCTGTGTCAGGTGGTCTCCCTGGTCTATGCTCAGGTGGTCTCCCTGGTCTGTGTCAGGTGGTCTCCCTGGTCTATGCTCAGGTGGTCTCCCTGGTCTGTGTCAGGTGGTCTCCCTGGTCTATGCTCAGGTGGTCTCCCTGGTCTATGCTCAGGTGGTCTCCCTGGTCTGTGTCAGGTGGTCTTAGTGCTCAGGTGGTCTCCCTAATCTGTGTCAGGTGGTCTCCCTGGTCTATGCTCAGGTGGTCTCCCTGGTCTGTGACAGGTGGTCTCCCTGGTCTATGCTCAGGTGGTCTCCCTGGTCAGTGTCAGGTGGTCTCCCTGGTCTGTGTCAGGTGGTCTCCCTGGTCTATGCTCAGGTGGTCTCCCTGGTCTGTGTCAGGTGGTCTCCCTGGTCTATGCTCAGGTGGTCTCCCTGGTCTATGCTCAGGTGGTCTCCCTGGTCTGTGTCAGGTGGTCTCCCTGGTCTATGCTCAGGTGGTCTCCCTGGTCTGTGTCAGGTGGTCTCCCTGGTCTATGCTCAGGTGGTCTCCCTGGTCTGTGTCAGGTGGTCTCCCTGGTCTATGCTCAGGTGGTCTCCCTGGTCTATGCTCAGGTGGTCTCCCTGGTCTGTGTCAGGTGGTCTCCCTGGTCTATGCTCAGGTGGTCTCCCTGGTCTGTGTCAGGTGGTCTCCCTGGTCTATGCTCAGGTGGTCTCCCTGGTCTGTGTCAGGTGGTCTCCCTGGTCTATGCTCAGGTGGTCTCCCTGGTCTGTGTCAGGTGGTCTTAGTGCTCAGGTGGTCTCCCTGGTCTGTGTCAGGTGGTCTCCCTGGTCTGTGTCAGGTGGTCTCCCTGGTCTATGCTCAGGTGGTCTCCATGTTCTAGTGCTCAGGTGGTCTCCCTGGTCTGTGTCAGGTGGTCTTAGTGCTCAGGTGGTCTCCCTGGTCTGTGTCAGGTGGTCTCCCTGGTCTATGCTCAGGTGGTCTCCCTGGTCTGTGTCAGGTGGTCTCCCTGGTCTATGCTCAGGTGGTCTCCCTGGTCTGTGTCAGGTGGTCTTAGTGCTCAGGTGGTCTCCCTAATCTGTGTCAGGTGGTCTCCCTGGTCTATGCTCAGGTGGTCTCCCTGGTCTGTGACAGGTGGTCTCCCTGGTCTATGCTCAGGTGGTCTCCCTGGTCAGTGTCAGGTGGTCTCCCTGGTCTGTGTCAGGTGGTCTCCCTGGTCTATGCTCAGGTGGTCTCCCTGGTCTGTGTCAGGTGGTCTCCCTGGTCTATGCTCAGGTGGTCTCCCTGGTCTATGCTCAGGTGGTCTCCCTGGTCTGTGTCAGGTGGTCTCCCTGGTCTATGCTCAGGTGGTCTCCCTGGTCTGTGTCAGGTGGTCTCCCTGGTCTATGCTCAGGTGGTCTCCCTGGTCTGTGTCAGGTGGTCTCCCTGGTCTATGCTCAGGTGGTCTCCCTGGTCTATGCTCAGGTGGTCTCCCTGGTCTGTGTCAGGTGGTCTCCCTGGTCTATGCTCAGGTGGTCTCCCTGGTCTGTGTCAGGTGGTCTCCCTGGTCTATGCTCAGGTGGTCTCCCTGGTCTGTGTCAGGTGGTCTCCCTGGTCTATGCTCAGGTGGTCTCCCTGGTCTGTGTCAGGTGGTCTTAGTGCTCAGGTGGTCTCCCTGGTCTGTGTCAGGTGGTCTCCCTGGTCTGTGTCAGGTGGTCTCCCTGGTCTATGCTCAGGTGGTCTCCATGTTCTAGTGCTCAGGTGGTCTCCCTGGTCTGTGTCAGGTGGTCTTAGTGCTCAGGTGGTCTCCCTGGTCTGTGTCAGGTGGTCTCCCTGGTCTATGCTCAGGTGGTCTCCCTGGTCTGTGTCAGGTGGTCTCCCTGGTCTATGCTCAGGTGGTCTCCCTGGTCTGTGTCAGGTGGTCTTAGTGCTCAGGTGGTCTCCCTGGTCTGTGTCAGGTGGTCTCCCTGGTCTGTGTCAGGTGGTCTCCCTGGTCTATGCTCAGGTGGTCTCCCTGGTCTGTGTCAGGTGGTCTCCCTGGTCTGTGTCAGGTGGTCTCCCTGGTCAGTGTCAGGTGGTCTCCCTGGTCTATGCTCAGGTGGTCTCCCTGGTCTATGCTCAGGTGGTCTCCCTGGTCTGTGTCAGGTGGTCTTAGTGCTCAGGTGGTCTCCCTGGTCTGTGTCAGGTGGTCTCCCTGGTCTGTGTCAGGTGGTCTCCCTGGTCTATGCTCAGGTGGTCTCCCTGGTCTAGGGTTCAGGTGGTCTCCCTGGTCTGTGTCAGGTGGTCTCCCTGGTCTGTGTCAGGTGGTCTCCCTGGTCTATGCTCAGGTGGTCTCCCTGGTCTGTGTCAGGTGGTCTCCCTGGTCTATGCTCAGGTTGTCTCCCTGGTCTATGCTCAGGTGGTCTCCCTAGTCTGTGTCAGGTGGTCTCCCTGGCCTGTGTCAGGTGGTCTCCCTGGTCTATGCTCAGGTGGTCTCCCTAGTCTATGCTCAGGTGGTCTCCCTGGTCTGTGTCAGGTGGTGTCCCTGGTCTGTGTCAGGTGGTCTCCCTGGTCAAGTGCTCAGGTGGTCTCTCTCCTGCACTTGGGATGCGCCCTGGCCCGGACACCTGGACTCTCATCCTTGAGGTATCTGAGCTCCTGATGTGGCTTCTTCACTTGACAGTTCATCAGTAGGTTTTGTCCCTGGAGTCCAGGGAGTGGTGCTGGATGTTCCCTGACCCTGCTGAGTATCCTTGACCATCAGAGACCCCTTTGCTCACTGCTAGCCTAATCAGTGTGACGCCTTAAGTGGCCATGTTACTATGGAGGCTCTCGTGCCACCCCTGAATGTGGGTCCATGTCCACTGCTGTAGTTACCTGCCCCGGAGGCCATTGAGACTAATATAAGGTCGAAATAAGACATATTATTGAAATTAATCCCACCCTTTTCCTGTTAGCTTCTTCAGTGTGACTATTGGACATTTTAAATCGCACTGTAGCTCACATTGTGTTCTATTGGACACCATGGTCAGGCCTTAGGTCACAGAGGAGTGAGGATGATGAATGTCCCCAAGTCACCCCACCGATGCTACCCAGAGCTCTTCCATCCCTTGGTTCCTGGACCTACACATTCTGCCTGGTGCGGGGGAACGGTCTCTGATTAACCCTGGACATGTCTCCATTCTCCAGGAGGATCATCCCCAGCTGGTTTCGTGGCTGCACCTGCCAGGGGTGATGAAGGCAGGAGACGCAGCTCAGGGCAGCCAGGGCTGTGGCGATGCCTCCGTTGCTGTAAATGTGTCCCTGGCTCAGGGCAGCGTTTAGTGCGGTCCCATTCAGCGAGCAAAGTGTCTGAAGCCCGGCCTCAGGCCCCATGTGTGAGGGCTGCTCCCCGCAGACTTGGAGGCCTTCTGTGTGGTCCGTCCCCGCGTCCAAGCCGAGCTTCATTTGCCTCTGTAGCTGGCACGGTGGATGTCCGGCGGCAGGAGTGGGCATGGCCACCGTGGTGAACAGGGGGCCACGGAGCTGGTTCACACCGCCCTCCCTGCCCCCCCCACAGGCTTTCCATGAGCCAGGCCGTGGAACGTGGACCATGGCCTTCAGACATGACTGCATCAGAGTACGTCTGCAGTTCCCACCTACTCCGTGCCGTTCCCCCGCCTTGTCTGAGCCCCGTCCTCAGTCTGCAGTTCCCACTACTCCGCGCTGTGCCCCCGCCTTGTCTGAGCCCCGTCCTCAGTCTGCAGTTCCCACTACTCCGCGCCGTGCCCCCGCCTTGTCTGACCCCGTCCTCAGTCTGCAGTTCCCACTACTCCGCGCCGTGCCCCCGCCTTGTCTGAGCCCCGTCCTCAGTCTGCAGTTCCCACTACTCCGCGCCGTGCCCCCGCCTTGTCTGAGCCCCGTCCTCAGTCTGCAGTTCCCACTACTCCGCGCCGTGCCCCCGCCTTGTCTGAGCCCCGTCCTCAGTCTGCAGTTCCCAATTACTCCGCGCCGTGCCCCGCCTTGTCTGAGCCCCGTCCTCAGTCTGCAGTTCCCACTACTCCGCGCCGTGCACCCGCCTTGTCTGAGCCCCGTCCTCAGTCTGCAGTTCCCACTACTCCGCGCCGTGCCCCCGCCTTGTCTGAGCCCCGTCCTCAGTCTGCAGTTCCCACTACTCCGCGCCATGCCCCCGCCTTGTCTGAGCCCCGTCCTCAGTCTGCAGTTCCCACTACTCCGCGCAATGCCCCCGCCTTGTCTGAACCCCGTCCTCAGTCTGCAGTTCCCACTACTCCGCGCCATGCCCCCGCCTTGTCTGAACCCCGTCCTCAGTCTGCAGTTCCCACTACTCCGCGCCGTGCCCCCGCCTTGTCTGAGCCCGTCCTCAGTCTGAACGCCCAGCAGTCAGCGCACTTGCTGGTTCTGGAACGCCAGGGTTCCCTCTGTGCTATTCAGCCCCCATTGCTGCTTCTCTTCTTGTCCGTTAGTCCCCGTGGCTGTACTAACCGTGGCCGTTTCTCTGTATTTGAACTGTGACTGTCTCCTGTCTCAGATTTCTCCACTCGGTTTTTGGCCAATGCCTCGCTATTTATGCTTTGTCACCATGAATGGTGAGGATGTGTAGGGCTGGGATGTGGCTGAGTCGCCTTCCCGCACGAGGGTTATTTTACAACAGGCACCCACTAGACCCTCATCTCTGACAACCTCTGCTGATCTGGGCCTGCACGGGCAGTCGGTCGGGAGCTCTGCCACGCATTGCTGACCCCTGCTGGATCCTGGGGGACTTGCAGGGCATGTGTCTGTTGTGGTTGTGCTGTTCCCCCCTCTGTCCTGAGAATCTGGAGAAACTTCTGACAGCTTATATGATTGTCCCGAGCTGTGACAGTGAAAGCAGTGGACATTTCCACCCTAAAGCCTGTGGCTGTGGCCTCCGTGGCTGTGCTCTGTCCTCCAATGTGGCTCCTGTGGCTGCACGCTGTCCTCCACCGCAGCTTCTGTGGCTGTGCTGTCCTCCACCATGGCCTCTGTGGTTGTGCTCTGTGCTCCCCACTGTAGCCTCTGTGGCTGTGCTCTGTCCCCCACCATGGCCTCTGTGGCTGTGCTCTGTCCCCCACCATGGCCTCTGTGGCTGTGCTCTGTCCCCCACTGTGGCCTTCATGGCTGTACTCTGTCCCCCACCGTGGCCTCCGTGGCTGTGCTCTGTCCTCCACCATGACCTCTGTGGCTGTGCTCTGTCCTCCACTGTGGCCTCCGTGGCTGTGCTCTGTGCCCCTCTGGCTTTGCTGCTGCCATGGCCTCTGGGATAGCTGATGCCTTGGGGTCAACTCACCTCTGATTTTTAGCATCTTCTTCATTTCTAATCTCTGTGCTCTTATTTTGTTTTGTCTTAGTTTTTTATAAATTTGCTTATGATTTTAAAAGTATTATGCTTTAATTGAACATTTCTAGGTGTTTTGTGTTGGGAAGGGTTTTTGTGTGGGGCATTGGGGGGGTTGTTTCTTTTTTAAAAAAAGAGGTTTATTTATTTATTTGAAAGGCAGGGAAGCAGAGGTAGAGAGAGGTCTGGTGAACTTCCCAGATGGCTACAATGGCTGGAGCTGTGCCGATCCGAAGCCAGGAGCCAGGAGCTTCTTCCAGGTCTCCCACGCAGGTGCAGGGGCCCAAGGACTTGGCCATCTTCTGCGATGCTGGTACCACAGGGAGCGGCTTTACCCGCTACGCCACAGTGTTGGCCCTTTGTTGCTTTTAATCCTTTTGAGTGTTGAATGTCACAGAGCGCCTTCCCAAACCACAGAGAAGCTCCCTGCTCGGTGAACATGCCGAAGCACGGATTCTGCCTGTGACCAGCCACGCCCTCGTGTCCCAGGGAGGCCCCCGCAGGCCGAGGTTGCTGCTCCTGTACACAGCTCAGGGTCCCCAGGACAGTGAGCGGCACGGAGTCCACACTTCCCCAACAGTGACATTGTTAGTGATCGCTTCTCAGTTACGCCCCTGCCGACTTGTGTGCTGTGCTGGGACCCCCCCCCCCCGGCCCCCGGCAAGCTTCCAGTAGGCAGGGCCTGGGAAAGAATGCGGGTCAGAGGGTGGAGGCAGACCTCAGATGATTCTGAGCCTGCCAGGGTTCGCTCACTGCAAAATGGGGCCCAGAGGGTGGAGGCAGGGTTGGGCTGGGGTGGCCCAGATGGTGTGGGAACATGGCCATGGCGACGAGGGAGCAGCGTGAGGAGGGGCTAGCGACCCAGACCACACAGCCGGGCTGACCTTGTCTTGGGTGGGGCTGCCCTGAGGTCAGTTCTCAGCGGGGACAGTGGCCAGTCGGGTTGGGGCTGCCGCTCCGTCCGTCCGTGCTTGTGACGGGACGTTTGCCACGTTGGCAATTCCCCCCAGACTTCACGATGGAGATCATCAGGGAGCCGAGGAGAGCGCACGCCCCCAGGAAGATGTCCTTCAAGAAGGCCGGCTTCAGGAAGCCGTCCATGCGGCCCAGGTGAGGCGCCGGCCCTGCAGGCGTCCACTGCAGAGCCGGCTTGCTGCACACGTGCTGCACACGTGTGCTTGGGCGCGTCCTAAGGTCGGCGCCTCGCCGTGGGCCTTACACAGCGCCTGCTTCCCTCCCACAGTCACAGGCCTCTGCAGGGAGCTACCCTCCACAGGAGGGGCCGTGATTCCACAGCCCCTGTCACGTCACGGCGTCCCGCTGTCTGCGACCCTCGGGGCTGCAAGGGTGCGCCAAGGCCCACGCCCCATGCCCCCACCCCCGTGTCCCTCTCCTCACTTGGGGAAGCATCTCCCAGATGCTCTGCAGGTGCTAATGAGACAATAGGACAGAGCCTTCGCCTTAACCAGCGCAGTAAGTAAACCCTGAGGCCAGCCTTAAGTGCTGTGAGGAGACGCAGGCTGGTTACCTCCGGAGTACCGGGACTCCGGAGCGAGGGTTCAGACGGGCGGAGCCGCCGGAGCTGGAGCTGGGGAAGGCGGGCGGCGCCTGAGCCCTGCGCAGCCGGGAAAGGTGACCCAGAGATTCGAACTCGCGAGAAGCCGCCTGGTGTGGAAGCGCAGGGACGCTGAGCCCACTGAGGGCTCATGGGCGAGAGTGGGAGTAGGTGGTCCCGGGATGAGCCGATGCGTGGTGGTGAGGACACAGGAGTTTCCTGGAGCAGTGGGTGGCGGAAACAGCGATGAGGACAAGGAGCCAGGACCCGCAGTTTGCCAGCAGAAGCAGCCGTGGGGGCTGTGGCCAGGGCCGGGAGGGCAGCGTGGGAGGCGAGGGCCAAGGGTGGTGCAGTTGTGAACTGCACGGAGGAGGGGGCTGGGCTCCTGCAGCGGCTGCGTGAGGCCCAGCCTAGCGTCCCCACCAAAGCCGTGACGGGACCAAGACTGCAGAGCCCTGCACGTTAACTGACGGCCACGGAGAAGGCCACCAGACCCCAGGGGCACAGCGGGCCCTGCCTCTGCCCCGAAGCCGCTCACAGCACGGCGGCCACGAGGGCTGGGGGCTGCTGCCCGCCGAGGGGCTGGCTCAGCGTGGAGCCCTGTGGAGAGCCGGGACAGGGGCCACTGTCTCCTCAGTGCTGGGACAAGACTGCCCTGGGGCTTTGAAAGGCTGGGAACGAGTGGGGTAGACCAGGGGGACCCACGATGCACCTGTCCTTGGCTGCCCACGAGGTCCTGACCTAGGACTGAGGGTCACAACAGGGCCGGACGCTGCGGCTCAGAGTCCAGCTGCCCCTCGGGATGCCCACATGTCCCAGAGCGCTGGGTTCAGTCCCTGCTCCTCCTGCCAGTGCGCCCTGGGAGCCAGCTCAGGAGGCTGAAGTGCTTGGGCCCCGACACCACGTGGGAGACAAGTCCAGGCTTCAGCCTGGCCCAGCCCTGGCCACTGCAGACATTTGGAGAGTGAGCCAGTGGATGGAAGATTCTCTCTCTCTCTCTCTCTCTCTCTCTCTCTCTCTCTCTCTCCTTTATGGCTTTCCAGTAGATGAAAATAAACAAACTCTTAAAAATAAATAAAAGCAGAAATTGAGAACAGGAACCCCGAGCAGATGGTTCAGTGACAGTCCCTGCAGGGAAGAGGCGCCCCCCAGAGGTCGCCCAGGCAAATCACTTCTTATGATAAAACAGAAGAGGGCTCTGCCGTGGCGCAGCGCGTAGAGCCTCTGTGTGCGGCTCAGGCATCCCATGTGAGTGCTGATTCGAGAACCGACTGCTCCACTTTCAATCCAGCTCCCAGCTAATGCTCCTGGGAAAGCAGTAGGAGATGGCCCACATCCTTGGACCCCTGCACCCACATGGGAGAGCCGAAAGAAGCTCCTGCTTCAGATGGGCGCAGCTCCGGTCGTTGCGGCCATCTGGAGAGTGAACCAGCAGGTGGAAGAACTCTGTCTCTCTCTCTCTCTGCCTCTGCCTCTCGATAACTCTGTCTTTCAAATAAATAAATCTTTAAAAAAGAAAGTATAAAACAGAACCAAGTACAAATGTGAAGATGCAAAGCACAATAATTAAAATGAAAAATTCACTAGAGAGAATAAAAAATGATTATTTTAAAAATTTACTTTATTTGAAAGGCAGGGTGAGAGAGAGAGAGAGAGAGAGAGAGAGAGAGAGGTCTTCCATCTGCTGGTTCACTCCCCAAATGGCTGCAACAGCCAGGGCTGTGTCAGACTGAAGCCAGGAGCCAAGCGCTTCTTCTGGGTCTCCCACATGAGTGGCATACACCTGGGCCATCTTCTGCTGCTTTTTCAGGTGCATTAGCAGGGAGCTGGATCAGAAATAGAGCAGCTGGGACTCGAACCAATGCCCGTATGGGATGTTGGCGTTGTAGGGAGTGGCTTTAACCCACTACACCAAACGCTGGCCCCCAAAACTGACTGAGTTGACAGAAGAATCAGTAAATGTACAGATGTTTCAATGGACACTACCCAGTCTGAAGGAAGAAGAACCATGAGCAGACCCGGAGACCCAGGCTCACCACCACACTCTCCGCGAGGAGAGAAAGGCAGGCGGGCATCGGAACAACGGATGCGGGGCGCATAGTCCGAAAATGCTGTTAGACTCCTGCTCACCACGCCCGAGAACCCCAACTCCACGCGGGGGCGCCCTCAGGTTGCCACGCTGGCTGCATTGTGTCTCAAACAGCTGGGCCACAAGGACCAGAGAAGGGCCACGCGTGCAGCCCGAGGTTGAAGCTGACCTCACGGTGGACATGAGGGAAGACCACAGGTGGTGGGTGACAGGTGCTGTGACGTGTGGTACTGAACCACAGGTGCTATGACGTGTGGTACTGATACCACAGGTGCTGTGACGCGTGGTACTGAACCACAGGTGCTATGACGTGTGGTACTGATACCACAGGTGCTGTGACGCGTGGTACTGAACCACAGGTGCTGTGACACGAGGTACTGATACCATAGGTGCTGTGACGTGTGGTACTGATACCAAAGATGATGTAACATCTGGTACTGAACCACAGGTGCTATGATGTGTGGTACTGATACCACAGGTGCTGTGACACGAGGTACTGATACCACAGGTGCTGTGATTTCTGGAACTGGTACCACAGGTGCTGTGACACGTGGTACTGATACCACAGGTGCTGTGACACGTGGTACTGATACCACAGGTGCTGTGACACGTGGTACTGATACCACAGGTGCTGTGACAACGAGGTACTGATACCATAGGTGCTGTGACGTGTGGTACTGATACCAAAGATGATGTAACATCTGGTACTGAACCACAGGTGCTATGACGTGTGGTACTGATACCACAGGTGCTGTGACACGTGGTACTGATACCACAGGAGCTCTGACACGTGGTGCTGATACCACAGGTGCTGTGACACGAGGTACTGATACCACAGGTGCTGTGACAACGAGGTACTGATACCATAGGTGCTGTGACGTGTGGTACTGATACCAAAGATGATGTAACATCTGGTACTGAACCACAGGTGCTATGACGTGTGGTACTGATACCACAGGTGCTGTGACACGTGGTACTGATACCACAGGAGCTCTGACACGTGGTGCTGATACCACAGGTGCTGTGACACGAGGTACTGATACCACAGGTGCTGTGATTTCTGGAACTGGTACCACAGGTGCTGTGACATGTGGTAATGATGCCACAGGTGCTGTGACGCACAGTACTGATAACACAGGTGCTGTGACATGTGGTACTGAACCACAGGTGCTGTGACGTGTGGTACTGATACCACAGGTGCTGTGACGTGTGGAACTGAACCACAGGTGCTATGACGTGTGGTACTGATACCACAGGTGCTGTGATTTCTGGAACTGGTACCACAGGTGCTGTGACACGTGGTACTGATACCACAGGTGCTGTGACACGTGGTACTGATACCACAGGTGCAGTGACATGTGGTACTGATACCACAGGTGCTGTGACGTGGTACTGATAACACAGGTGCTGTGATGTGCGGTACTAATACCACAGGTGCAGTGACATGAGGTACTGATACCACAGGTGCAGTGACACGTGGTACTGATACCACAGGTGCTGTGACACGTGGTACTGATACCACAGGTGCTGTGACACGTGGTACTGATACCACAGGTGCAGTGACATGTGGTACTGATACCACAGGTGCTGTGACACGTGGTACTGATACCACAGGTGCTGTGACACGAGGTACTGATACCACAGGTGCTGTGACATGAGGTACTGATACCACAGGTGCTGTGATGTGTGGTACTGATACCACAGGTGCTGTGACGTGTGGTACTGATACCACAGGTGCTGTGACACGTGGTACTGATACCACAGGTGCTGTGACACGTGGTACTGATACCACAGGTGCTCTGACATGTGATACTGATAACACAGGTGCTGTGACATGTGGTACTGATACCACAGGTGCTGTGACGTGGTACTGATACCACAGGTGCTGTGACACGTGGTACTGATACCACAGGTGCTCTGACGTGGTACTGATACCACAGGTGCTGTGACGTGGTACTGATAACACATGTGCTGTGACATGCGGTACTGATACCACAGGTGCTGTGCCACGTGGTACTGATACCACAGGTGCTGTGACGTGGTACTGATAACACAGGTGCTCTGACATGTGGTACTGATAACACATGTGCTGTGACATGCTATATTGATAGGACAGGTGCTGTGCCATGCTGTATTGATAGCACAGGTGATGTGATGTGCTGTATTGATTACACATGTGATGTGCCATGCTGTATTGGTAGAACAGGTGATGTGATGTGCCGTATTGATTACACACGTGATGTGACATGCTTCACTGATAGAACAGGTGATGTGATGTGCCGTATTGATTACACACGTGATGTGACATGCTGCATTGATAGCACAGGTGATGTGGTAATGCTGCATTGATAGCACAGGTGATGTGGTAATGCTGCATTGATAGAACAGGTGATGTGACATGCTGTATTGATAACAAGGGGGAGAACTGACACTATTATTCAGCTAATGCAGAAAATGCCCTTTATGACAGGCAGCGTCCAGTCCTGATAAGAAATTCTCAGTAAAATTACAGTAGAAAATAGCTGTGTCAGGCCTGCGTTATGCGCGATGCAGCAGGCACCTGTGAGGGAGGAGCAAGGGGGTGGACGTGTGGAAGTGCGTGGAGAGCCTCATGTCACAGCTGCAGTGGCATGACGAGGCGGGACAGGCAGCCGACACTTGAACGTGGGCTCATGGAAGCTGGAGATGCAGCTTCGCCAGATCAACCACCATTGAAAACACAGGAGGCAGAGATCACCCAGGACGGACTGAGGATGAAGGCTGGCGCAGCTGCAGCCGGAGAGTGCACACAGGAAGTGGCGGGCGTCCATCAGCGGCCTCGCTCTGCCCCTCAGGAGGACTGCTGTTGGGAGTGGATTTGAATCCGCAGCACAGAGACAGAACCCCTGGGAAGTTGTCCCTGCACGGGGCTGTGAAATGGTCGGACCTCGCTCAGGGAGGAGGCCTGAGAGCTCACGTTCATCGCCAAGGCGGTCGGCAGAGTTAACTGATTCGCTCACTGCATTCTTCACACACGGCCACAAGCCCCACAGCCTAAAGACACCCGGTGCCCCTCCCTGGTCAGAGCAGCGCCCGGCTCGCCGCCCCATCCCCCACCTCGCTGCACCCGGTCCCCACAGTGACGCGCTCGTGTCTTCCAGAAACCTGACGGAGATCCTGCTGAACACCCAGCACCTGGAGTTCTTCAAGGAGTTCCTGCGGGACCGCAAGGCCGAGAGCCCGCTGCAGTTCCTCGTCGCCGTGCAGAAGCTCAGCTCGGAGACCAACGAGAAGCTCTACAAGTCCGCCCTGGACAACATCATCAAGACCTTCTTCCACAGCAAGCTGCCGCCCGGTGCGCACCGCCTCCTCCCCGGGCCCGGGGCGGCGTGGGACAGCGGCCGCCGAGACCAGGCTGCGTCCCCTCCCCTTTGCTGCGTGTATTCCTGCAAGTAGAAATCTCTCGCTCGCTCCTTGTAAGCGTGGGATAAGCGGCCCCCTTTGGCCAAGGAGCAGGTGAAACGCAGAGGCTGACTCCGGCCCGTGAAGCTTTGCTTCCGCTCTGGCTCAGCCCAGGAGCTGGCGGAGTGCGGAGTCCCAGGGTGAGGTCACGGGCACTGGGAGGGAGGCCGGCGGCCTGGAAGACCACTGAGCAGGAGGCTGTGTGGGGCCACGCCTGCCCACCGGCCGGAGGCAGAGGAACCACGTCGGACTGCCTGTAAGTGGAGGCAGAGGACAGCGAGGCCGCGAGGACGCCTCCCTGTCCGCACACGGGGACAGGCGGGCTTCAAATCCCTGCTCTGCTTCCGATCCAGCTTCCCACAGCACACAGCCTGGGAGGAGTGGGGATGGCTCCGGTACCTGGGTCCCTGCCACCCACATGGGAGACCGGGAGGGAGTTCCGGACTGTTGGCTTTGGCCTGGCCCAGCCCTCACTGAAGCCAGCGTTTGTAGAAAGAACCAGTAAATGGGAGATGACTGTCTCTCTCTCTCCATCTCCCTCTCTCCCCTCTCCCTCTCTCTCCATCTCTCTCTCTCCTTCTCCCGCCACCACCCCCACTCTGCCTTTCAAATAAAAAACAAAACAAGGCACGGGGATGTATTTTATGAAAACAGATGAAATTAGCAAATCTGTCAGAATCCTGATAGCTGAGTCTCGGGCTCTCGGCCGCCAGCTCTGCACCGTTCTCTGTGAGTGGAAGAGAAAGGGGTGCCCAGCTCGCACCCCGGGTGAGCCCCAGCGACACCCTCTGGACACGGGGCCTGCCCAGCTCTGGCAAGGCTCAGCCAGAGTCTGGGGGCCCCACTGCCCCAGCAATTTCACTCTCATCTGTGACCCGTCCACTCTCCCTCCACTGAAACCTCAAACCTTACACACACGTCTCCTGTAAGCATTCCCCTTGGAGCTCATGAACCCCAGACGACCTGTGCCGGCAGGGCAGACTGAGCCCACAGCGGGCGGGACTGAGCCCACAGCGGGGCGGGACTGAGCCCACAGCGGGCGGGACTGAGCCCACAGCGGGGCGGGACTGAGCCCACAGCGGGCGGGACTGAGCCCACAGCGGGGCGGGACTGAGCCCACAGCGGGGCGGGACTGAGCCCACAGCGGGCGGGACTGAGCCCACAGCGGGGCGGGACTGAGCCCACAGCGGGCGGGACTGAGCCCACAGCGGGCGGGACTGAGCTCCCACCCCCCACCCCCCCCCCCCGTTCTGCAGAGGAGGTGCTACAGTGCAGTGCCCCGATCATCAAAGAAGTCGCCCACATGCGCCACGTCAGCACCACCACGCTGCTCATGCTGCAGGGCTACGTCATCAAGTCGCTGGAAGAGAAGTGGTGAGTGCCTCGCTGCGCACGGCTCCCCGCCCGCAGCCCTGCAAAAGCAAAAGCTAGACTGACCCCGAGCCCCCACCGCCTCCCTGCCCCCACCTGCCTCCCTCCACCCTCCCCCGCCTCCCTGCCCCCACCCCCCACCCCCGCAGCATCCCGGAAGCTGGCACCCAGGCGAGTGCCCTCTGTCCCCGGTCTCCCTTGTGCAGGCTGAAAGATTACCAGGAGCTGTTCCCGCCCCGGCCCCAGGAGGTGGACACTGAGCTGCCAGCCACGCCCAGGAAGCCGTCCAAGACCACGGCGGCCGCAGCGGTGACCACAGCTTACTTCCAGGAGTCCCAGGTCAGCGAGGAGAGCACAGGACTACCCCACCGTTCCTGTCCCCAGCTGCACTCCCGCTGGGCCTTCAGTCCCCATTTGACAAAGGAGGGCTCTGTACTCAGGAACTCCAACCCCCAAGAACTGGAGGGGTGCAGGGGCAAAGAAGCCCCTCCCCCTCCCCCCAGCTGACCCTGTGAATGACAGCACAGGGCCCTCCCTCCCTGCCCCCCACTCCTCCCCCCCAGCAGACCCTGTGAGTGACAGCACAGGGCCCTCCCTCCCTGCTCCCCCCCCCAGCAGACCCTGTGAGTGACAGCACAGGGCCCTCCCTCCCTGCTCCTCCCCCCCAGCAGACCCTGTGAGTGACAGCACAGGGCCCTCCCTCCCTGCGCCCCCCTCCTCCTCCCCAGCAGACCCTGTGAGTGACAGCACAGGACCCTCCCTCCCTGCCCCCCACTCCTCCCCCCCAGCAGACCCTGTGAGTGACAGCACAGGGCCCTCCCTCCCTGCTCCTCCCCCCCAGCAGACCCTGTGAGTGACAGCACAGGGCCCTCCCTCCCCACTCCTCCCCCCCAGCAGACCCTGTGAGTGACAGCACAGGGCCCTCCCTCCCTGCTCCTCCCCCCCCAGCAGACCCTGTGAGTGACAGCACAGGGCCCTCCCTCCCTGCTCCTCCCCCCCCAGCAGACCCTGTGAGTGACAGCACAGGGCCCTCCCTCCCTGCTCCTCCCCCCCAGCAGACCCTGTGAATGACAGCACAGGGCCCTCCCTCCATGCCCCCCACTCCTCCCCCCCAGCAGACCCTGTGAGTGACAGCACAGGGCCCTCCCTCCCTGCGCCCCCCTCCTCCCCCCCAGCAGACCCTGTGAGTGACAGCACAGGGCCCTCCCTCCCTGCCCCCCCGCTCCTCCCCCCCAGCAGACCCTGTGAGTGACAGCACAGGGCCCTCCCTCCCTGCCCCCCCCCGCTCCTCCCCCCAGCAGACCCTGTGACAGCACAGGACCCTCCCTCCCTGCCCCCCACTCCTCCCCCCCAGCAGACCCTGTGAATGACAGCACAGGGCCCTCCCTCCCTGCCCCCCACTCCTCCCCCCCAGCAGACCCTGTGAGTGACAGCACAGGGCCCTCCCTCCCTGCTCCTCCCCCCCAGCAGACCCTGTGAGTGACAGCACAGGGCCCTCCCTCCATGCCCCCCCTCCCCCCCAGCAGACCCTGTGAGTGACAGCACAGGGCCCTCCCTCCCTGCCCCCTACTCCTCCCCCCCAGCAGACCCTGTGAGTGACAGCACAGGGCCCTCCCTCCCTGCTCCTCCCCCCCAGCAGACCCTGTGAGTGACAGCACAGGGCCCTCCCTCCCTGCCCCCCACTCCTCCCCCCCAGCAGACCCTGTGAGTGACAGCACAGGGCCCTCCCTCCCTGCTCCTCCCCCCCAGCAGACCCTGTGAGTGACAGCACAGGGCCCTCCCTCCATGCCCCCCCTCCCCCCCAGCAGACCCTGTGAGTGACAGCACAGGGCCCTCCCTCCCTGCTCCTCCCCCCCAGCAGACCCTGTGAGTGACAGCACAGGGCCCTCCCTCCCTGCTCCTCCCCCCCAGCAGACCCTGTGAGTGACAGCACAGGGCCCTCCCTCCCTGCGCCCCCCTCCTCCTCCCCAGCAGACCCTGTGAGTGACAGCACAGGACCCTCCCTCCCTGCCCCCCACTCCTCCCCCCCAGCAGACCCTGTGAGTGACAGCACAGGGCCCTCCCTCCCTGCCCCCCCGCTCCTCCCCCCAGCAGACCCTGTGAGTGACAGCACAGGGCCCTCCCTCCCTGCGCCCCACTCCTCCCCCGCAGCAGACCCTGTGAGTGACAGCACAGGGCCCTCCCTCCCTGCTCCTCCCCCCAGCAGACCCTGTGAGTGACAGCACAGGGCCCTCCCTCCCTGCTCCTCCCCCCCAGCAGACCCTGTGAGTGACAGCACAGGGCCCTCCCTCCCTGCCCCCCGCTCCTCCCCCCAGCAGACCCTGTGAGTGACAGCACAGGGTCGCACTCCTGTAGAGCCAAGAGGCCGTTTCTTTCCCCTGAAGCCAGTGTGCAGGACACAGAGTGGCATGTAGCCGAGTGCCCTTGCTAATTGCTGTATCTAAATTAGCCTGACGCCCTCTCCCAGTTGTTGGCAGGTGAGCACGAGCACTGGGCAGTGAACATTCAGCATCAAGCACTAGCAGGGAGCACTGAGCATGAGCACTGAGCAGGGAGCACTGAGCATGAGCACTGAGCAGCGAGCACGAGCAGGGAGCACTGAGCAGGGAGCATTGAGCACAAGCAGGGAGCACTGAGCATGAGCAGGGAGCACTGAGCATTGAGCATGAGCAGGGAGCACTGAGCAGAGAGCACTGAGCAGGGAGCATTGAGCACAAGCAGGGAGCACTGAGCATGAGCAGGGAGCACTGAGCACTAGCAGGGAGCACTGAGCATGAGCACTGAGCAGGGAGCACTGAGCAGCGAGCACGAGCAGCGAGCACGAGCAGGGAGCACGAGCAGGGAGCACTGAGCAGGGAGCATTGAGCACAAGCAGGGAGCACTGAGCAGCGAGCACTGAGCATTGAGCATGAGCAGGGAGCACTGAGCATGAGCACTGAGCAGGGAGCACTGAGCATGAGCACTGAGCAGCGAGCACGAGCAGAGAGCACTGAGCAGGGAGCATTGAGCACAAGCAGGGAGCACTGAGCAGCGAGCACTAAACATGAGCAGCGAGCATTGAGCATGAGCAGGGAGCACTGAGCATGAGCACTGAGCAGCGAGCACTAGCAGGGAGCACTGAGCATGAGCACTGAGCAGGGAGCACTGAGCAGGGAGCACTAGCAGCTAGCACTGAGCAGGGAGCACTAGCAGCTAGCACTGAGCAGGGAGCACTGAGAACTAGCAGCGATCATTGAGCAGTTAGCACTGAGCAGGGAGCATTAAACAGCAAGCACTGATCAGGGAGCACTGAGCACTAGCAGGGAGCACTGAACATGAGCAGGGAGCACTGAGCACTAGCAGTGAGCATTGAGCAGTGAGCACTGAGCAGGGAGCACTAGCAGCTAGCACTGAGCAGGGAGCACTAGCAGCTAGCACTGAGCAGGGAGCACTGAACATGAGCAGGGAGCACTGAGCACTAGCAGGGAGCACTGAACATGAGCAGGGAGCACTGAGCACTAGCAGGGAGCACTGAACATGAGCAGGGAGCACTGAGCACTAGCAGTGAGCATTGAGCAGTGAGCACTGAGCAGGGAGCACTAGCAGCTAGCACTGAGCAGGGAGCACTGAACATGAGCAGGGAGCACTAACAGCGAGCATTGAGCAGGGAGCATTGAGCAGCGAGCACTGATCAGGGAGCACTGAGCACTAGCAGGGAGCACTGAGCATGAGCACTGAGCAGGGAGCACTGAGCATGAGCACTGAGCAGCGAGCACGAGCAGGGAGCACTGAGCAGAGAGCACTGAGCAGGGAGCATTGAGCACAAGCAGGGAGCACTGAGCAGCGAGCACTAAACATGAGCAGCGAGCACTGAGCATTGAGCATGAGCAGGGAGCACTGAGCACTAGCAGGGAGCACTAGCAGCAAGCACTGAGCATGAGCAGGGAGCACTGAGCACTAGCAGTGAGCAGTGAGCACTGAGCAGGGAGCACTAGCAGCTAGCACTGAGCAGGGAGCACTGAACATGAGCAGGGAGCACTGAGAACTAGCAGCGATCATTGAGCAGTTAGCACTGAGCAGGGAGCATTAAACAGCGAGCACTGATCAGGGAGCACTGAGCACTAGCAGGGAGCACTGAACATGAGCAGGGAGCACTGAGCACTAGCATTGAGCAGTGAGCACTGAGCAGGGAGCACTAGCAGCTAGCACTGAGCAGGGAGCACTGAACATGAGCAGGGAGCACTAACAGCGAGCATTGAGCAGGGAGCATTGAGCAGCGAGCACTGATCAGGGAGCACTGAGCACTAGCAGGGAGCACTGAGCATGAGCAGGGAGCACTGAGCACTAGCAGTGAGCACTGAGCACTGAGCACTAGCAGGGAGCACTAGCAGCTAGCACTGAGCAGGGAGCACTGAACATGAGCAGGGAGCACTGAGCACTAGCAGCGAGCACTGAACAGCGAGCAGGGAGCACTGAGCACTAGCAGCAAGCACTGAGCAGGGAGCACTTTCTGGCTGTGCTTCACTTTAGGTCAGAGTCTGGGGAAACGGGGTCTGGCTCCATCTGACCCAAGGACCCCATGCTCTGCCCATGGCCGTGCCCGTGGCCATGGCCGTGGCCGTGCCTTTTCCTTCACACTGAGTCATCTCCGTGCTGGTGCAGGGTGTTGAAAAGAAGACTCTACTTGGCCAGTCGCTTTGCCTGAGTTCTAGGACTCGGGGAGCAGAAGGAACCGGCACGGATCCAAGGCCGCTGTGCCCCGCCCTGCACTAGGCTCACAGTGGTCCTTGCCAAGGCTCGCCACGCCCCAGGCTGCTGCTTCTGTCTCCAGGGAGGCACAGGGACAGGGCGAGGTGGACCCACACCACACCACACAGTTAGGCAGAAGCAAGGTCCCACACTGAGTTTCTGACCCAGGCTGTCAAGTACTGCACCCAGCTCTCCAAAGCCACGTTTGTGTGGCCATCCCTGGTCTGTGGAGGGAGCCACGGAGCCACTGGGGCAGTGAGATTCTGCCTCCATGTGTCCATTTCTGCTGGTAAAGAACAGGAGAGTGGGCCGGTGCTGTGGCGCAGCAGGTTAATGCCCTGGCCTGAAGCGCCGGCATCCTACATGGGCATCAGTTCAAGCCAGCTGCTCCACTTCCCATCTAGCTCCCTGCTATGGCCTGGGAAAGCAATAGACCCATGTGAGAGACCCGGAGGAAGCTCCTGGCTCCTGGCTTTGGATTGGCATAGCTCCAGCCATTGTGGCTAATTGGGGAGTGAACCAGCTGATGGAAGACCTCTCTTTCTCTCTCTCTCTCTCTCTCTCTCTCTCTCTCTCTCCCCCTCCCCCCCCCCGTGTAACTCTGATTTTCAAATAAATAAATAAATTTTAAAAACAAAACAGGAGAGTGGTCACTGGAGTCCCTGCTGGAAACCAGCTAAGAAACATGAAATGTGTCTGTGTGTCCGTGTCTGTGTGTCTATGTCTGTGTCTGCATGAGTTGGGGGGTGTGCATGTGCATGAGTGTGCATGACACTATGCATGAGTGTGTGTGTGTGTGCGCACATGGCTGTGTGCCTGAGTTTCTATGAGTGTGAGTGCATGAGTGTGTGCATGACTTGTGTGTATGACTTCTGTGGGGGGTGTGCATGACTGGGTGTGTGCACAGTTGTGCATGATAGTGTGCTTGAGTGCGTGTGTGTGCACAGGAGTGTGGGTGTGTGTGAATGTGCATGAGTGTGAATGGATGCATGCACAGAGTGTGTGGGTGTGTGTGAATGCACAGTGTGTGTTCATGAGTTTCATGGGTTGCGTGGGTGTGTGATGAAGGCTGTGAGAGTGGGTGCGTGTCGTCACTCTGGTTTTGGAGATGCCCGGAAGTGGTTTCACTCATTTCCTACTTTCTTGAATGCTTCAAAGTCTGCCGCCCCGTGGTTCCAGTGTTCAGCTCTGTCCATTCCTGCCCACTGTCAGCTCCCACCCCGCTCCCACAGCGGTGTCTCAGATCTTCACTGTGCAGGCTGTGGGGGGAGGGGCAGGGGCCACGGCACAGCCCTGCCTCGTGAAGCTGGGATCTTCTGGCCACAGCTGCGTGGTGAGGGCTGCCGGGCCAGCGCTCTGACCTGCAGCTCCTTGGCACAGTGAGTGCTGAGTTCCTGCCCCTGCCGGCGCAGGTGAGCCGCAGCTCATGGACGCCATGTCTGCCCCTCCCCCAGAAAAGAGGCTGGATGAAGATGATCAGCTTTATCAAGAGCTTCTGCAACTATCGCAGATTCATGAGCAGAGCCAGCAAGCGCCAGGAATTCGAAGACTATCTTCACCTGGAACTGTACAACCACAAAGAAAGTAAGCTGCTGGCCTGGTCGTCATCTGCGTGGTCACGTTTGTGTGTGGCTGGTGTCTCTGGTCACGGCTGCATGTGGTTGGTGTTTGTGTGTAGTTGGTGTCTCTGTGGTCATGGTTGCATGTGGCTGCTGTCATGGTCACGTTTGCATGTGGTTGGTGTCTGTGGTCATGTTTGTGTGGTTTGTGTCTGTGTGGTCACGTTTGCATGTGGTTGGTGTCTCCATGGTCATGTTTGTGTGGTTGGTGTCTCTGTGGTCATGGTTGCATGTGGTTGGTGTCTCTGTGGTCATGGTTGCATGTGGTTGGTGCCTCCGTGGTCACGTTTGCATGTGGTTGGTGTCTGTGGTCATGTTTGTGTGGTTGGTGTCTCTGTGGTCACGTTTGTGTGTGGTTGGTGCCTCCGTGGTCACGTTTGCATGTGGTTGGTGTCTGTGGTCATGTTTGTGTGGTTGGTGTCTCTGTGGTCACGTTTGTGTGTGGTGCCTCCGTGGTCACGTTTGCATGTGGTTGGTGTCTGTGGTCATGTTTGTGTGGTTGGTGTCTCTGTGGTCACATTTGTATGTGGCTGGTGTCTCTGTGGTCATGGTTGCATGTGGTTGGTGTCTCTGTGGTCATGGTTGCACGTGGTTGGTGCCTCCGTGGTCACGTTTGCATGTGGTTGGTGTCTGTGGTCATGTTTGTGTGGTTGGTGTCTCTGTGGTCACGTTTGTGTGAGGTTGGTGCCTCCGTGGTCACATTTGCATGTGGTTGGTGTCTCCATGGTCATGTTTGCGTGGTTGGTGTCTCTGTGGTCACATTTGTATGTGGCTGGTGTCTCTGTGGTCATGGTTGCATGTGGTTGGTGTCTCTGTGGTCATGGTTGTATGTGGTTGGTGTCTCTGTGGTCATGGTTGTGTGTGGTTGGTGCCTCCATGGTCACATTTGCATGTGGCCAGTGTCTCTGTGGTCACATTTGCGTGCCCAGTCGTCACAGTCTCCGTGGTCATGTTTGCATGCCCTGTCTTAGCAGTCTCTGTGGAGAACTGGCATGGTGCTGGTGTGACCGTATTTCTGAGACAGGCACCATGGAGACGCCCTTCCCTGGGTTTCCCGTGGCCATCACACATCTGAGCAGTCCCTCAGCCCAAGTGAGAGGCTGAGCCCGGGGCAGGGCCTGGGCACTCCCACAGGCCGAAGCATGGAGCTGCGGTCTGCTCCCTCCATTTCAGTCAGGCCTAGGCGGAAGGCTCCGGGCCCACGAGTAGCTGAACCAAGTCGGACTGCAGCTGTCTCTTCTTTCTCTCTCAGACTTCTCCACCTCACCCAACACAGCAGGGCGGCCCACCTTTTTGTCCACAAACGTCCGCAGCGCAGACCAGGAGAACGGGGAAGTGAGCCTCGTGAAGCGCCGCATCTTCGGCCACAGGGTCATCACCGTGAACTTCGCCGTCAACGACCTGTACTTCTTCTCTGAGATGGAGAGGTAAGTTTCCCAACCTTGTGCCCAACACCTCCCGGCAGAGACCGGCTTGGCCTGCAGGAGGCACAGGGCTTTCTGTGTGGCCAAGCAGGGGTCTGTGTGGCCAAGCAGGGACCCCTGAGCGCTGCCTCCAAAGGTGCCTCGAGGCGGGGTGCTCTTATTCCCAGGAACTGGGGTTCTGTGCTCCCCTTTGCTGACGAAGGGTCTCCTGGGGAAGCACTGGCCAAACAGCCTCCCGCTGAAGCTGGGAGTTGTAACGAGGACCACACGTGCTTCACACAGGACATGCGTTCATGTCAAAGCCCCCGTTCAGCTGCCGAGCCCCAGCGCAGACCAAATGTAGTGCGCCAGTGGGAGGCCCGCCCACTCTCCCCTGTGAGCTGCGCCCCAAGTGCCGTCATTCTTGAAGCGGAACAAGACCTTCCAGATTCCTGGCGGGCGGCTGAGTCTGCTGCAGCGCCATGCTCGTCTCTCAGCTGTTCTAAGTCACTTCGCCACAACTCAGCGCGATTTTATAAACAGCGACTGCTCTTACGGGAACGTTCAGTGTGCTCAGGTTTCTTTTCCGAGAAACAACGAGGCATTCGCTTCATGGCCACATCTTGTCAGTTCTCCTAGGTCACAGATTACAGTTGAAGTACAACAGGCAGAGGGACTGGGGAGGCACAGGAACCCCGCCAGGTACACGTCACCTCTGCTAGCTGGGAGGGCACGCATGCTGCAGATGCCGTGTCTGTGTGGCCAGGTCCCGGAGCCCGGCGGAGAGCAGTCTTAGGAGGGGAACGAAACAAGCACAGAGGAGAGATTTTCCACGGCACCAGTGAGGGGTTTCGCTCTGTGCCACACACCCCCTGGTGAGCCGTGGGACACATTTTGGCCTGGAGATACAGACAGCACTAGACATATCCTCTCCTGCCAAGATCCCCCGACAGCTGGCAGACAAGACACAGACGCTAGCACACGTGCGGGGTGTAGGAGATGTGGTCCTGTGAGTCGCAGGAAGGGCATGCGGACAGCTGGGAGGCCACACAGGAAGTACATGCTGACAGCTGCAGGCCCCACCGGAAGTGCATGCGCACAGCAGGGAGGCCACACAGGAAGTGCATGTAGACAGTTGCAGTCCACACAGGAAGTACATGCTGACAGCTGGGAGGCCTCACAGGAAGTGCATGCTGACAGCTGCAGTCCACACAAGAAGTGCATGCTGACAGCTGCAGTCCACACAGGAAGTGCATGTAGACAGCTGGGAGTCCTCACAGGAAGTGCATGCTGACAGCTGGGAGGCCTCACAGGAAGTGCATGCTGACAGCTGCAGTCCACACAGGAAGTGCATGCTGACAGTTGGGAGGCCTCACAGGAAGTACATGTGGACAGCTGGGAGGCCTCACAGGAAGTGCATGCAGACAGTTGCAGTCCACACAGGAAATGCATGCAGACAGCTGGGAGTCCTCACAGGAAGTGCATGCAGACAGCTGGGAGTCCTCACAGGAAGTGCATGCAGACAGCTGCAGTCCACACAGGAAGTGCATGCTGACAGCTGGGAGGCCTCACAGGAAGTGCATGCGGACAGCTGCAGTCCACACAAGAAATGCATGCTGACAGCTGGGAGGCCTCACACGAAGTGCATGCTGACAGCTGCAGGCCCCACCGGAAGTGCATGCGCACAGCTGGGAGGCCACACAGGAAGTGCATGCTGACAGCTGGGAGGCCTTCAGGAAGTGCATGCGGACAGCTGGGAGTCCTCACAGGAAGTGCATGTAGACAGTTGCAGTCCACACAGGAAGTACATGCTGACAGCTGGGAGGCCTCACAGGAAGTGCATGCTGACAGCTGGGAGGCCTTCAGGAAGTGCATGCGGACAGCTGGGAGTCCTCACAGGAAGTGCATGCTGACGGTTGCAGTCCACACAGGAAGTGCATGCTGACAGCTGGGAGGCCACACAGGAAGTGCATGCGCACAGCTGCAGTCCTCACAGGAAGTACATGCTGACAGCTGGAAGGCCTCACACGAAGTGCATGCAGACAGTTGCAGTCCACACAGGAAGTGCATGCTGACGGTTGCAGTCCACACAGGAAGTGCATGCTGACAGCTGGGAGGCCACACAGGAAGTGCATGCGCACAGCTGCAGTCCTCACAGGAAGTACATGCTGACAGCTGGGAGGCCTCACACGAAGTGCATGCTGACAGTTGCAGTCCACACAGGAAGTGCATGCTGACAGCTGGGAGGCCACACAGGAAGTACATGCTGACAGCTGGGAGTCCTCACACGAAGTGCATGCTGACAGCTGCAGTCCACACAGGAAGTGCATGCTGACAGCTGGGAGGCCTCACAGGAAGTGCATGCTGACAGCTGGGAGGCCTCACACGAAGTGCATGCTGACAGCTGCAGTCCACACAGGAAGTGCATGCGGACAGCTGCCAGGCCTCAGGCATGATTTCTTGGAAGCTGGGTGTGCTGGGCTGAATGTTGAAGGGTGAGACATTTATTCAGATGACAGGGCGTGTAGGGGGGAGGCCAGGGGTCCAGAGCAATGCCAGGGGAGTGGTCAGCCCCCAGTGGCCCCTGTCCCACCACCACCCTCCCTGCTCCCTGGCTTGCACAGCAACCAGAGTAGCAGACAGCCACGTCAGAGCCGCTGGGGTGCTTTCCTGGGGCTGAGCAGGTCAGCACGGGAGGGAGGCAGCAGGCGGAGCCTGTGCCTGGCCATCTGCTGAGGTGGGCACTGCTGAAGGCCAGTGTGGCAGGGGCAGGTGCTCCAGGACCACGTGCTGACGGGCGCGTCGTGGTGGATGAGTGATGCTGCAGCCTGGCCATGCTGACCCCGCCTCTGCAGGCCCCGTATGGTCCCTGCTTCTGTGTCCTTGCTGCTTCCTCCTGTCCACGCCTCTCAGGTTTAACGATCTGGTGAACTCCGCTCACATGCTGCACAGCACCCGGGCACTGAACGAGAATGACGTGATCCTGCTGCGGACCAAGGTCAACATCATCCTCAAGCTCTACCTGAACTCGGACATCCCTCCCAAGCTGCGGGTACGTGGCACGCTGCCCAGGGGCACACAGCGGCCAGCCCACAGCCCGGAGGGGTGTCTCAAGGGTCCTGGGGGCCCCTGCCAGTGCTGGGCTCCGCTCTGGCACAGGTGAACATCTCTGAGTCCCAGAAGGACGCCGTCCTTGCCGCCATCACCGAGGGCCACCTGGACCGCAGCATCTTCCACGGGGCTATCATGTCTGTCTTCCCTGTCATCATGTACTTCTGGAAAAGGTAACTGTGGTCGTGGCTGTTGGCCGCCCACTCAGGAAGACACAGGGAGCTTCCTGGGCCGTGCCCCGCCTGCCCACAGCCCACGGGGAGCTGAGAGGGTGTGTGCTGGCCCCTCCCGTGCCCCGCCTGCCCACAGCCCACGGGGAGCTGAGAGGGTGTGTGCTCACCCCTCCCGTGCTCCACCTGCCCACAGCCCACGGGGAGCTGAGAGGGTGTGTGCTCACCCCTCCCGTGCTCCACCGCCCACAGCCCACGGGGAGCTGAGAGGGTGTGTGCCGGCCCCTCCCGTGCCCCGCCTGCCCACAGCCCACGGGGAGCTGAGAGGGTGTGTGCTCACCCCTCCCGTGCTACGCCTGCCCACAGCCCACGGGGAGCTGAGAGGGTGTGTGCTCACCCCTCCCGTGCCCCGCCTGCCCACAGCCCACGGGGAGCTGAGAGGGTGTGTGCTCACCCCTCCCGTGCTCCACCTGCCCACAGCCCACGGGGAGCTGAGAGGGTGTGTGCTCACCCCTCCCGTGCCCCGCCTGCCCACAGCCCACGGGGAGCTGAGAGGGTGTGTGCTCACCCCTCCCGTGCTCCACCTGCCCACAGCCCACGGGGAGCTGAGAGGGTGTGTGCTCACCCCTCCCGTGCTCCACCTGCCCACAGCCCACGGGGAGCTGAGAGGGTGTGTGCTGGCCCCTCCCGTGCCCCGCCTGCCCACAGCCCACGGGGAGCTGAGAGGGTGTGTGCTCACCCCTCCCGTGCCCCGCCTGCCCACAGCCCTGGGGAGCTGAGAGGGTGTGTGCTCACCCCTCCCGTGCTCCACCTGCCCACAGCCCACGGGGAGCTGAGAGGGTGTGTGCCGGCCCCTCCCGTGCCCCGCCTGCCCACAGCCCACGGGGAGCTGAGAGGGTGTGTGCTCACCCCTCCCGTGCCCCGCCTGCCCACAGCCCACGGGGAGCTGAGAGGGTGTGTGCCGGCCCCTCCCGTGCCCCGCCTGCCCACAGCCCACGGGGAGCTGAGAGGGTGTGTGCTGGCCCCTCCCGTGCCCCGCCTGCCCACAGCCCACGGGGAGCTGAGAGGATGTGTGCTCACCCCTCCCGTGCCCCGCCTGCCCACAGCCCACGGGGAGCTGAGAGGGTGTGTGCTCACCCTTCCCGTGCTCCACCTGCCCACAGCCCACGGGGAGCTGAGAGGGTGTGTGCTCACCCCTCCCGTGCTCCACCTGCCCACAGCCCACGGGGAGCTGAAAGGGTGTGTGCTGGCCCCTCCCGTGCTCCACCTGCCCACAGCCCACGGGGAGCTGAGAGGGTGTGTGCCGGCCCCTCCCGTGCCCCGCCTGCCCACAGCCCACGGGGAGCTGAGAGGGTGTGTGCCGGCCCCTCCCGTGCCCCGCCTGCACACTGAACACGGAGCCCTGAGTCGGAAGACAGGGGCAGAGAGGGCGGGAGGCGCTGACTTGGAGCAAGGGGTGGGCTCCCTCAGGCCCTGGTTCCCAGCTGAGGGTGAGAGCAGCCATGGCTGCCTGGGGTGGGGCGGGCAGGTGTCCGATGTACCTGCTGGACTGGGGGAGCCTCGGACCCACCCCAGGGGAGCGCAGGGTCAGGTTCAGGTTCTGGCTGAGGTGGCAGGCGTGGGACCAGCTGGGGCGGAGGGGGCGAGGGCAAAGCCAGAGAGAAGCGGCAGTTTCTGCAGACCCAGGCAGCTGGGGCCCTGGCTCCCGACCCTTCCTGCGGAGGTTCGGCCGAGGGGCTGGCCCATGTCCTCCCAGGGCCAGTGGGCAGCCGCTGGCTGAACGTGCGCCCCGGCTGCGAGGGCCCTGCGACTGCCCTGTGCCCCGGCCGCGACACCGCTCCTTCAGGCACACAGAGCTGTGGGAGCTGCTCACCCCTGACCGAGACCTGGAAGATGCAGGCTGCGCACTAGCCGCCCGGCCCCTCCTGCCAGGCTGCCAGGGCGTCGGGACCCCTGGTGGTGCCGGTGCGGTGCCGGTGCCGGTGCTCGGCCCCCAGCGTGCTCAGGAGGGTGGGGGTGCCCGGGGCGTTGGGCCCTCATCCTTGCCGAGCTGCCTCTGCCTGCGCCCTCCACCCTCATAGATTGGTGCCGTGCAAACTGCCCACGCCTGTCCTCTGGGCTGAACCCCTCAGCCGCCGGGGGATGGGGGTGCAGGGCTCCCAACCCCATTTCACAGTGAGGTAGCAGAGGTTCACAGTGGTTGAGGGGCTGGCCGTGGACCACTTGGAGAGTGGTGGAACCGGGACTGGCCCCCGGTCTCCTGTTCTACCTGCGGCCAGTGAGAGGTCCCCAAGGGAGATGCCACTGAGGCCCCCGGGGAGGAGGATGGCAACCAGAAACCAGAGTGAGGGGCCCAGTGGCGGCAGGTGGGCACCCAGGGCCCAGGCCAGGGGCTGTGGAGGGCGGGTTGCGGGGGCGGGGGCCACAGCAGCAGGAGCCAGGGTCTCAGCAGGGCGGGGGGGGGGGCTGAGAGGAGGCATTTCCCCAGGCCCTGAGGGAGGCAGATTCTTCCCTCCCCGCTCCCTGCTGGATCTAAGGGGCCCAAGGTGAGGCAGCAGGCGGCACAGGGGCCTCCCTCTGTGCTGTGTGGCCAGGCCCCCCCACCGGACCCCGAGTTCTCCCCCATGACCGGCAGCTGCCTCCCCACCTCTTCCAGGTTCTGCTCCTGGAAGGCTGTCCGCTCCTACCTGGAGTACAGGGGCCGGAAGTTCAAGGACAGGAGCCCTCCCAAGCCCACCTACAAGTACCCCCCGTGGAGTGGAGGTAGGCCCCCCCTCACAGACGCTCTCTGCTCCTGCACCTGGGAGGGGCAGCAAGGCCTGAGGCTGAGCTGACCACGCAGCTCGCGGGGCACAGGGGCGTCTGCTGGGCACGGGAGCCTCCGTGGCGCGGGCCTCGGAGCAGCAGCAGCGCTCAGGGTGAGCCCATTGCACCTGCGGTGGCCGTGCTGCCCACCTCAGCACCGCTGTCCAGCAGCCAGAGGCCTCTGCCACAGGCTCACAGCTGTGTGGGGTGGACGTGATCATGGCCACGGGCTCACAGCTGTATTGGGTGGATGTGATCATGGCCAGGGGCTCACAGCTGTGTGGAGTGGACGTGCATTGTGGCCAGGGGCTCACAGCTGTGTGGGGTGGATGTGATCATGTCCAGGGGCTCACAACTGTGTGGAGTGGACGTGCATTGTGGCCAGGGGCTCACAGCTGTATTGGGTGGATGTGATCATGGCCAGGGGCTCACAACTGTGTGGAGTGGACGTGCATTGTGGCCAGGGGTTCACAGCTGTGTGGGGTGGACGTGATCGTGGCCAGGGGCTCACAGCTGTGTGGAGTGGACGTGCTTTGGGGCCAGGGGCTCACTGCTGTGTGGTGTGGACGTGCATTGGGGCCAGGGGCTCACATTCGTGTGGAGTGGACGTGCATTGTGGCCAGGGGCTCACTGCTGTGTGGGGTGGACGTGATCGTGGCCAGGGGCTCACTGCTGTGTGGGGTGGACGTGATCGTGGCCAGGGGCTCACTGCTGTGTGGGGTGGACGTGATCGTGGCCAGGGGCTCACAGCTGTGTGGGGTGGACGTGCATTGGGGCCAGGGGCTCACTGCTGTGTGGTGTGGACGTGCATTGGGGCCAGGGGCTCACTGCTGTGTGGTGTGGATGTGATCGTATCCAGGGACTCACATTCGTGTGGGGTGGACATGATCGTGGCCAGGGGCTCACATTCATGTGGGGTGGACGTGATCGTGGCCAGGGGCTCACATTCGTGTGGGGTGGAAGTGATCGTGGCCAGGGGCTCACATTCGTGTGGGGTGGACGTGATCGTGGCCAGAGGCTCACAGCTGAGTAGGGGTGGTGTGTCCTTCAAACCCTGTCACTGGGCAGTGTTCGCTGTGTGTCATCCAGTGAGGCAGTGAGGAGCTGGACGCAGGCTGCCCCCACCCAGCCACCCCAGGCTGCCCCCACCCAGTACCCCCCAGTCTCCCCCTCACCCACCACCCCCCAGTCTCCCCTCAGCCAGCCACTCCCAGTCTCCCCTCACCCACTACCTCCCAGGCTGTCCCCACCCAACCACCCCCAGGCTGCCCCCACCCAGCCACCCCTGGCTGCCCCCACCTAGTACCCCCCAGTTTCCCACTCACCCAGCCACCCCCAGTCTCCCCTCACCCAGCCACCCCAGTATCCCCTCACCCAGCCACCCCCAGGCTGCCCCCACCCAACACCCCCCAGTCTCCCCTCACCGAGCACCCCAGTCTCCCCCACACCTAGCCACCCCCAGTCTCCCCCTCACCCAGCCACTCCAGTCTCCCCTCACCCAGCCCCCCAGTCTCCCCTCACCCAGCCACCCCCAGGCTGCCCCCACCCAGCCACCCCAGTCTCCCCTCACCCAGCCACCCCAGTCTCCCCCACACCCAGCCACCCCAGTCTCCCCTCACCCAGCACCCCAGTCTCCCCCTCATCCAGCCACCCCCAATCTCCCCTCACCCAGCCACCCCAGTCTCCCCTCACCCAACTACCTCCCAGTCTCCCCTCACCCAACCATCCCCAGGCTGCCCCCACCCAGCACCCCCCAGTCTCCCCTCACCCAGCCCCCCAGTCTCCCCTCACTCAGCCACCCCCCGGAATGCCCTCACCAAGCCACCCCAAATCTCCCCTTACCCAACCACCTCCCAGGCTGCCCCACCTAGCCACACCCCAGTATCCCTCACACCCACCATCCCCCAGTCTCCCCAATATCCCCCTCACCCAACCACCCCCAGTCTCCCCCTCACCCAGCCCCATCTCCAGTCTCCTCCACACCCAGCCGCCCAAGTCTCCCCACAACCAGCCGCCCAAGTCTCCCCACAACCAGCCACCCCTGCTCCCCGTCACCCAAACCCCCAGGGTGCCCCCACCCAGCACCTCCAGTCTCCCACATGCAGCCCCCCAGGGTGCCCCCACCCAGCACCCCCAGTCTCCCCACATGCAGCCCCCCAGGCTGCCCCACACCCAGCCACCCCCAGTCTCCCCACATGCAGCCCCCCAGGCTGCCCCACACCCAGCACCTCCAGTCTCCCCACATGCAGCCCCCCAGGCTGCCCCACACCCAGCCACCCCCAGTCTCCCCACATGCAGCCCCCCAGGCTTCTCCCCTTGCTCCCCCCTCAGGCCCCACCCCCTGCTTGCAGTCAAAAGCTGCAGGCAACACTGGCTACAGGCGACTCCTGCCGCTGCGCCCAGAGGGAGCTGAGCCCCTGCCCCCACGGCAGGCCCCCCCCCAGAGGCGCCCAGAGGGAGCTGAGCCCCTGCCCCCATGGCAGGCCCCCCCCCAGAGGCGCCCAGAGGGAGCTGCGCCCCTGCCCCCACGGCAGGACCCCCCCCTCCCAGAGGCGCCCAGAGGGAGCTGAGCCCCTGCCCCCACGGCAGGCCCCCCCCCAGAGGCGCCCAGAGGGAGCTGAGCCCCTGCCCCCACGGCAGGCCCCCCCCCCCCAGAGGCGCCCAGAGGGAGCTGAGCCCCTGCCCCCATGGCAGCCCCCCCCCAGAGGCGCCCAGAGGGAGCTGAGCCCCTGCCCCCCCCCCCCCCCCCCCCCCGTGGTCCAGGAGCACCACTGGCCTGTCTCTGCCTGGAGGAAGTCTCTCAGCGCTGGCGGAAGGAGGGCTCGGTTAGGGTGGGGGGGCTGCAGGCAGAGGCCTGGAGAGCGGGGTGGGGTGGGGGGGAAGACGCCCCTGCCCTGGGCTGCTTCTGCAAAAGAGGACGGGGCGGCAGGGCACCCAGATCCCAGAGCCAGGCCCCCAGGGAGCCCCAAACCCGGGCTGGATGAGGCCCTGATGGAGGTGGTCCAGCAGGAGCCCCCGGCCACCCAGGGTCTTCGCCAGGCGCTGTGGGGAGGGGTAACGGCCCTCTCCTGCCGCAGGAGACCACGCCGTCCTGCGGTTCACCTTGCTCCGAGGCGTGGAGTGGCTGCGGCCGCAGCAGCGGGAGGTGACGCCAAGCTCAGTCCAGAACTGTGAGTTGGGGTTGGACACCCCAGAGCCACAGACCCGCCCCTCAAGCAGGGGGCTCCGAGCCGGCTCGGCCAGTCTCCCGCTGACCGGGAGACGGTCACACCATTTGTGAGTGGGGGTGGAAAGGGGGTCTCCAGGCCCCCAAGGCCTTATCTGAATCATCAGGTGCATTGTGGCGGGGGGTGGGGGTTCCTGCCTCTGCTGCCCCCACCACCCGGGGTTTTGCATGCCAAAGCCCCTGAGCAGGACCCCCAGTCCCTCCTGCCACTCAGCCTCGGCCCCAGGCAGGCCCTGAGGTCCTGGCCTCCGCACAGGACACGGGATATCCTTTCCCTCCCAGTCTTCGGCCACTAGGAGTCAGCGCCAACCCCAGGCACAGCGCTCCTCCTTGCCTGCTGTCCGCTGCAGGCAGAGCTCTGGCCGATCCCCTCATTGCTCTGTGTGCCCTGCATGTCCTAAGTACACGCTTTGAACCCAGCGTCCGGACACCCCCAGAGCGTGGCGGTGTAGCTTCCCGGCTGGGGCCCCAGGGGCCGCTGTGGGAGCCCCACTCTGACACGCTCCTTCCGTGTGGCCCCTCTCTGACGTGCCCTCCCCATGTGGCCCCACTCTGACATGCTCCTTCCGTGTGGCCCCACTCTGACCCGTTCTCCCCATGTGTGCCCACTCTGACCTGCCCTCCCCGTGTGTTCCCACTCTGACCTGCTCCTTCCGTGTGACCCCACTCTGACCCGTTCTCCCCGTGTGTGCCCACTCTGACCTGCTCCTTCCATGTGGCCCCACTCTGACCTGCCCTCCCCGTGTGGCCCCACTCTGACCTGCCCTCCCCGTGTGTTCCCACTCTGACCTGCTCCTTCCGTGTGGCCCCACTCTGACCCGTTCTCCCCGTGTGGCCCCACTCTGACCCGCCCTCCCCCTGTGTGCCCACTCTGACCTGCTCCTTCCGTGTGGCCCCACTCTGACCCGTTCTCCCCGTGTGTGCCCACTCTGACCTGCTCCTTCCGTGTGTCCCCACTCTGACCTGCCCTCCCCGTGTGGCCCCACTCTGACCCGCCCTCCCCGTGTGTTCCGACTCTGACCTGCTCCTTCCGTGTGGCCCCACTCTGACCCGTTCTCCCCGTGTGTGCCCACTCTGACCTGCTCCTTCCGTGTGGCCCCACTCTGACCTGCCCTCCCCGTGTGTGCCCACTCTGACCTGCTCCTTCCGTGTGGCCCCACTCTGACCTGCCCTCCCCATGTGGCCCCACTCTGACCCGCCCTCCCCGTGTGGCCCCACTCTGACATGCTCTCCCCGTGTGGCCCCACTCTGACCTGCCCTCCCCGTGTGTGCCCACTCTGACCTGCTCCTTCCGTGTGGCCCCACTCTGACCTGCCCTCCCCGTGTGTGCCCACTCTGACCTGCTCCTTCCGTGTGGCCCCACTCTGACCTGCCCTCCCCATGTGGCCCCACTCTGACCCGCCCTCCCCGTGTGGCCCCACTCTGACATGCTCTCCCCGTGTGGCCCCACTCTGACATGCTCTCCCCGTGTGGCCCCACTCTGACATGCTCTCCCCGTGTGGCCCCACTCTGACATGCTCTCCCTGTGTGTACCCAGCGTCCTCCAGCAACCTCACGCAGACGCGGCTGGTGCTGTCCTCCGTGCAGCTGAGCTCCGTCCAGGGGTAGGCGTGCACCCCCAGCTGCCCCCGGAGGAGGGGCCTGGGCTCGGCAGAGAGGGCCTTCCTGGGGGTGGGGCCGTCCTTGCCACCTGCAAACAGGCCGGGCACTCTGAGGACTTCTAGCAGGGGCTCCTGCTGGTCCTTTATGGCAGCTTCCCAGAGGGCAGCCCTTCAGGGGAGCCGGGAGAGGGGGCTGGACGCAGCGCTGGGCTGAGTGGCGGGACACTGGCCTAAGAACAGGGCCCTGGCCCTCAAACCACAGCGGGCCCCTGGCCGGCCAGCCCACCCCCGGCCTGCTCCAGGAGCCCCTCTGCCCCGAGGGCAGGCGGGAGCTGGGGAGGCGGTGGCAGCGGGTCACCGCGGGTCTGGGCCGGCCCTCTTCTGACCCCGACTGCCTGCCCCTCTCCTCCTCCAGACAAAAACTGCCCCACACCAAAAAGGAGAAGAAGTGACCAAGTCGGGCCCAGCAGGTCGCGCCCGCCCCACTCCCACCCTCGCCATGGAGGCCTCCCGCACCCGCACACAGCCTCGCAGGCTCAGGACCAAGGCCTGGCACATCTGCCCTGGGAAATCGAGACGGGGAACAGGTGACGGCCCAGCCACGAAAGCACCATGCTGTGGTGCGTAAGCTGGGCAGTGGGTGCGAGGGACCTACCGAGCCCTCCCACAGCCTGGGCGCCCCAGACTCAGCGTGGGGGGGTGGAAGGAGGCTCCGCTCAGCCTTGGAAACCCCGCTCCACCCCACCCTGCCTGCCTCGGCTCCTCCTCTCACCTCCCTCGCTTCACCCCTGCCTGCCTCAGTGTCTCACCCCTCCTGGTTCACCCCTGCCTGACTCAGCTCCTCCCCCTCCACCCTGCCTGACTCAGCTCCTCCCCCTTCCCCTCCACCCCTGCCTGACTCAGCTCCCCCTCCCTCTCCACCCCTGCCTGACTCAGCTCCTCCCTTCCCCCTCCACCCCTGCCTGACTCAGCTGCTCCCCCTCCCTCTCCACCCCTGCCTGACTCAGCTCCCCCTCCCTCTCCACCCCTGCCTGACTCAGCTGTGCCCTCCGTGCTTCACCCTGCACACTAAGCCTCACTCTGACCCACACTTCCCCTCCCTGTGCTGTGGAAACCTGTCTGCCTTTTCTTTGGTTGAAGACCCTCCCCTCCTCGGCGATGCCCTCGTGGTGATGGTGGTCTGACCTCGCCCTGTCTCACGTTCCTCTCCCTCTCGCATGCACTCCACTCTCCAGCAACACAAACCTCTGGACGCTCTCCGCCCGACTGGTGCTGGAGCTGCCCGCCTCCTCCCCCCGCCCCCTGCTCATCTGGACTAAGCAGGATCAGGAGGTGTTTGCTGCGCTGTTCACGGTTGCAGTCGTACATCAGAATCGTGTGGGGAAACCTTACACGTTTTACGTATTTTACAGGCAGAGACAGAGAGACAGCGCCCCATGCACTGATTCACTCCCCCAAATGGCCACAGTGTCCGGGCTGGGCTGGGAACCCCACGCAGGCCTCCCACGTGGGGGCAGGGCCCCAGCACTCAGTCATCACTGTGGCCTCCCGGGCTGCGCATCAGTCGGGAGCTGGGACGGGGAACAGAGCAGGAGTGGAGGAGTCAGAGTAGGAGTGGAGGGGACAGAGCGGGAGTGGAGGGGTCAGAGCGGGAGTGGAGGGGACAGAGCGGGAGTGGAGGGAACAGAGCGGGAGTGGAGGGGTCAGAGCGGGAGTGGAGGGGTCAGAGTAGGAGTGGAGGGGACAGAGCGGGAGTGGAGGGGTCAGAGCGGGAGTGGAGGGGTCAGAGCTGGAGTGGAGGGGACAGAGCGGGAGTGGAGGGGTCAGAGCGGGAGTGGAGGGGACAGAGCGGGAGTGGAGGGGTCAGAGCGGGAGTGGAGGGGTCAGAGTAGGAGTGGAGGGGACAGAGCGGGAGTGGAGGGGTCAGAGCGGGAGTGGAGGGGTCAGAGCGGGAGTGGAGGGGACAGAGCGGGAGTGGAGGGGTCAGAGCGGGAGTGGAGGGGACAGAGCGGGAGTGGAGGGGTCAGAGCGGGAGTGGAGGGGACAGAGCGGGAGTGGAGGGGTCAGAGCGGGAGTGGAGGGGACAGAGCGGGAGTGGAGGGGTCAGAGCGGGAGTGGAGGGAACAGAGCGGGAGTGGAGGGGTCAGAGTGGGAGTGGAGGGGACAGAGTGGAAGTAGAGGGGTCAGAGTGGGAGTGGAGGGAGAGCGGGACCCCTGGGGGTGTGGTGTGGGAGGGCAACTGTGGGGAGACATCTTCGCACTCTGCAGGAACGAAGGGCGAGCTGCCCTGACCCCGCCCGTCCTGGAAGCTGCAGCCCCCAGCCCCCAGCACCTGGCGTCCACTCGCTGAATGCACCAACAGAGGGGCAGGGCTGGGAGAGCCACCGGGGAGCAGGGGCCCCCGCTGCGGCCGCCCCTACTGCTTCTGATGACGCTGAGTGGCCCGTTCTTCCTGATGCCCCACGAGCTTCCGTTCTCTACTCCAGGGAGCACAGCGACCCAGTCCGAGGCGGGGGACTTGGAGAGCAGGGACACACAGAGCTGCGCCGTCACCCCTGCACGCGACCCTGCCCCTCCGCGGAGGCGGGAAGAAGTCTTCTGTCGTCTGGTGTCCACGCCACAGCCAGGGCCAGGGCCGCGTCACAATAAAGCAGGCTCACGATGCTCACCTGGGGCTTCGTCCTGTCAGTCCGCAGGCGGAAAGCGATGGGGAGCCTTGCGCCCCGCCCCAGGCTCCCTGGGCCACTCCCCCCTCCAGACAGGGCAGACACCATGCCTCAGGGCAGCCGTCTCCCGGAGGCACTCACACGGGCCCTGTCCATCAGGGCCCAGGTCAGGGGCCCAGGGCTGCGTCCCAGAGACGAGAGTTTTCCACCAGGCGGACTGGCCAGAGCCATGGTGTCCACCTCACAGGCTCTTCCTAGGATTGCAGCCACTGGGCGGGGGCGGGGACAGCACTCCCTAAATTCCGAGGACAGGACGGATGGCAGAGCTGAGGGGCACGGCGTGGCCGGAGAGTCCATTCCCAGGACTTCACGTGCGTCTCCTGCATGGCGCATGGTGCTCAGTCACCACTCCCTGTGGAATCCCCAACACGTGTGTAGCCCGAGAAGAATCTCTCGGTTCTCCACGTGCCCGCCCTGAGCCCCATCACTCCCATCAGTACCAGCACCCTTCCTGGGGCCGGGGAGGGGGGCGGGGCGGCAGCCCCTCTGCACGCTGCACACTGGGTGCTGCCTGGTGCCGCTGGGACTCTGCCCGGCCGGTCACCAGGTCAGGGTGCGTCCTGGACTCGGGCCGTGGGGGCACTCAGTGCTCCCAGGGAACCCCGGAAGGCCCGGCGCTCCGGGTCAGGCCGCCCACACCCTTGCAGGGCCGAGTCTGGCTGCAGGGGTGTGGCCGTGAGCCTGGTCCAGGAGCTGCTGCTGCCTAATCCCCAGCCAGCCCTGTCCGGTCACGTGGAAGGGCCTCGTGGGCTCCGTCCCCGTCCGGGTAAGAGCACGACCCTTCCTGGGATGACTGCTTAGCTTTTTCTCTTTGCAGACCCAAAGCTATGGGCTGGCTTCTTGTCGTGACCCGATCAGTGCTTGTGTGGACACTGCAGGCCCCTTCGTGGTCTTTAGGCCCCACCCTCTTTGTCCCAGCTCAGGCCGGATCCTGGGACTGGGACTCAGCTTTCAACAGCTGGGACCTCCCGCGGGTCAGGGTGACTGTAGCGCCTGCAGGGGGGCCTGCTTTGCTAAACTGGTCAATGAGCAGGAATTTGTGGCTCCTGCCGTTACATCTCTGAAGACGGGGCTCGCCACTGGCCTCTGGGTAGTCTCCCACGACGGGGAGCCACCACGACTTCAAGCGAGCTGATCTGACGTTTGTTGAAGGTCACTTGGTGGAGAGAGGATTGTGGGGGACCAGCCGGGCGACCTGGCCTTGGTGTGGCGGAGGCGGGGTTGGGAGGGAGTCCCGCAGGGCTGGTGCTGGGGGCAGCACGGTGGGTGGGGGCCATTGGAGGGGGAACTTCAGGACCTGGGCGGTGAGGGAGCGAGGTTGGGGCTCGGAGGTTCCACTTCCAGCAAAGGAAGAGCTGACAAAGGCCCCAGACCCGCGGGGACGGGGAGAGCAGGTTCAAGGCGTGAGGAGGCTGAGACGTCAGCCCCAGGCACACCCTGCAACCATGGGTTCACGCACACAGGAAGTGCAGTGGGAAGGTCGTTGCGACCTTGACCTCCTGGGGGTCACCAGAAGTGCTCCAGAAAGACGCGGCCCTGCGGACTCACAGGCGCCCTTGCACCTGCTGCTTGCCACCGCAGGCAGCGGCAAGGATTTCCTGTGGCCCGCGTGTGACCGCCCCTCAAGCACACCAGGGACGCTGCAGCGGGAAGCAGCATCACCCGCGGGCGAGAAGCAGGAGCGCACGCAGAAACCCAGTAAGGCGAGCGATGGCCCCTCCCCTGGCCTGGACACCTGCCGCCTTGTTCCAGCATCATGGGAGGGGTCTTCCTTTGTCAAACCGCAGGGGTCAGGAACCCCTGGGGGGCACTAGGCTAGCGCGGGAACGTCACTCAAGGAACAGAGACGTCATCGGAGGGTGCAGGTTTACTGGCAGGACACACGGATGGGTGTTGTGCTGGGCGCCCCGGCTCCCGCTGTGAGTCTGAGCAACAGCTCAGCTTCCACCCCACCCCCACCCCGGGAAGCTCCTGCTCCCAGGACCTGTCAGCTGCACCACTGGAGCCAAGCACAGCGTTGTGGTCCGGTGACCCGGGAAGGGGTCACGGCAGGGACAGGTCTGAGCTGGCCCTCTGGCGTCGTCAGTCCCTCCCGGCTCCCTCAGGGTGAGAGGCCGTGCTGGAGCCTCGCTGAGATAGCACACGGGGGCCGCCAGGACCCGAGCCGAGGTGGGCACGGGTGCAGCAGCAGGTGCACCGTGGCTCCGGGTGGAGGGAGCCAGAGAGAGCACCGGGGAGGGGGCAGGGACGCTGCTCCCTGCAGACTCAGCCCCTCGGAAGCTTCTGGGGGGGGGGTTGTCTTCGGCCCTGGCCCTGGCCGCTGTCCATCAAATGCCAGGATGTCGCCACGTCACCCCAGTCTCAGGGGCCAGCACTCAGGGCCTGGTCCACCGGCCCAGCCACCTCTGCCACACAGAGGCCGGCGTGTGGAGTGAGCTGGGGAAAATGCTTCCTGTACTCCGTGTCCCGCAGCTTCCTGTACACGTGCATCAGCAGATCTGGAAATGTCTTCTGGAAGTAGCAGGCAGGGTCTCCGATCTGCGCCCTCATCCTGAAACAGCACAGAGGACGGCTGGCACGCCCGCCCCAGGTGCCCTCCCCCACACAGCCCTGCCGCGGACGCGCCCGCCGGCTCCAGCCCGCTGTCGCACCGGCTGCCTGCTGTCCCGGGTCTCCGTCGTTTCATCGCCTCACGGGAGCAACGCAGAGCACAGCCCCTGCTTGCAATCCCAGGACCCGAAGGACCCTGAGCTGTGCCCCGCCGGGCTCTGCCCAGCTGCCCTGTGCCCCAGGGAGCTCCCAGCACAGGCAGGGAGGATCCGGAGAGCCTGCGGGACACACCCGGCCCAGGCTCAAGGCAGACAAGCGTCCTCTGCCCAGCAGGCCGAGCCAGGACCTGGACTTGAACGTGAGCGGGAGGAAGGGACATGGCACCTACCTCCTGTTCTTGTCTTCGTTGATGTGCTCCCCGATGTTCCGGATGAACTTGAGCAGGTCCCCCACGGTGTTCTTGTAGAAACTGCCGCTGTCTTTATAGAACGCGTTCATTTCCCTCATAACGTCCTTGTGGATCTGAAATGCAAACATGACGCAGAGACGTTGGGTCACCATGGGAGGGAGCATCCAAAGGCCCAGCACCGACTGGAACGCACGCCACAGCTACCAGCGGTTACGAAAGAAGAGTGGAGGCAGAAAGCCACCAAGGCACCCAGGGAAGCTGGCGGTCTCAGCCAGAGACGCGCAGAGCAGGATTCTCCCACAGTGCTTTGCACGGGTCCTAGGTCTCCACAGCATCGCTTCTGCAGCCTCCCATGGACAGACGCTTGCCTGGCCTCTCAGGCTCTGCAGGAGGCTGCTTCCAGGACCCTGGGGACCCCAAGGGCAAAGGGGTGCCAGTCCCTTACGTACAGAGCCTGCCCGGACCTGCCCAGGCCGCCCATGCTTCTGAGGTTGCCTCCTGGTGACCTGTCGCCCGAATTCAGGGCAGGTGCTGTGACCTCTGGGTGACCTGTCGCCCGAATTCAGAGCAGGTGCTGTGACCTCTGGGTGACCTGTCACCCGAATTCAGGGCAGGTGCTGTGACCTCTGGGTGACCTGTCGCCTGAATTCAGGCCAGTGCTGTGACCTCTGGGTGACCTGTCTCCTGTATCCAGGCGATGCTGTGACCTCTGGGTGACCTGTCTCCTGTATCCAGGGCGATGCTGTGCCCTGGGTGACCTGTCTCCTGTATCCAGGCGATGCTGTGCCCTGGGTGACCTGTCTCCTGTATCCAGGGCGATGCTGTGCCCTGGGTGACCTGTCGCCTGGATCCAGGGTGGTATTGTGTTCTATTTGCCAGGTAGGTGTAACAGACATGCATCGCAGGGCGTTTTTGATGGAGGTTGGCTGAGCCCGAAGGTGTGGAGCCTGTGGCTCCCTCGGGCTCAGCGTGCACAGCGACACAAGCTCCTCCCTTCTCTGAGGTCCAGAGCCCCTGGGAGCTGGACGACCCAGGTAGCAGGAGCAGCGGCCTCGCTGGGCTCCAGGCTGACTCGTGGCAATGGGCAAGCAGCCAGGGCCACGGTGAGGGAGACTGGGCAGGGAGGGCGTCACAGCGCCTGCTCCCGCCAGCCCAGCCTTACCTTCCGGGTCCAGCGGGCGAAGCTTGTGCGGCGCTCGGAGGGCCCGGGCTGCAGCAGCTGTAGGAGCTGGCTTCCACGCTTCCGACTTTTGATGTCAGATTCGTTGCCCACATTCCGAAGCGTCCTGAAGCGGCTGGGACGGCAGAACCTCGTTACCGTCCCCCGTTCTCTCTCTTTCCAGAAACCGCATCCTCTCCCAGCTCCCTGCTCCCAAGAGTCCTCGCTCCAAGCACGTGCAGCTCCAAGGCCCTGGACTGCAGGTCCCGCCCTCCTCCCCGTCCACCCTGCAGGCCCCGGTAGCTTACTCCTGCCACGGCCAGAAGAAGGGGTGGCCCAGCAGGGGGCCGAGCAGGTCCTGCACGTTGTCCCCCGGGCACAGCAGCTGGCGGGCGAGGTCCTTGCTCTCCTCGTCTGGACAGCGGTGCACGACTTCACCGGGAGCTTTGGCCATCAGCTCCATGAAGGGCACGTCCCCGTTCTGGACCACGTAGAGGACCAGCCGCCCCAGGGCCTGCAGGAGAGCCAGGGTCAAGGCACAGACTGACAGGGAGGCCGGCACAGCCAAGGTGAACGGGTGGAGCCTCGCACACAGAGCGCCCACAGGCAGCGGGCCCTGCAGAGTCCTGGGCCTCAGGCACCAGGCCGGTGTGAACGGGGTCTTGAGGGGATGGAATGCTGGGGCGGAGGGGGGGGGAGGCCCGGGACCCGGAGCCCCGCTGGACAGACGCAGGAGCAAGTGGAGCCCCAGGAGTCAGACCCTGGGGGCAGAGGGGGTCAGCCCAGGAAGACTGTGCCCAGACGCCAGGGGCCCCAGGCCAGGAGGCCAGGGTCGGGTCAGCCTGTGAGCTGCTGTCCACAGAGGCTGGGCCCTGCCCTCTCAGGAACCGCGGCTGCCTGGGGTCTCCACCTGTGGGGCCAGGCTGGGTCTCCCCCGCAGGGCTGGGCCCACCCCGCCGCCCGCCCTGCGAGTTTCCCGAGGGGCTTTGCTGCTGGCCCCCTTGAGAGCCAAACACAACTTCCAGTCTGCCTGGGCAGACGCCACGCCCACTGAGTGCTGGGGACAGAAGCTCCTCCCAGAGGAGTCTGGGAAAGAGGCTGCAGGAGCCTTGGGGTCCCAAGGGCGCAGGAGGTCCCGGGGTCCACCCCCACCTAGCACAAGAGGGACCAGGCAAATGGTGTCTGTGCCGGGTGGGGCTGGGGGCCCTCCCTCAGCGTCCCCTCGGTCCCGGCTGGGCAAGGGGGCAGGAAGGAGGACAGGAGGGATGGAAGCGGGGACGGGGTTACCTCAAGATCCCGCGTGACCTCCTGCGCAGCTCCGGCCACCTGGACACTCTGGTCAAAATCCGCCAGGCGAACATTGCCCCTGGTGTCTGTCGGGGATGGGGGAAGCGTGTGAGGCCCCCGCTCCTCCACCCCACCGCAAGAGCCAATCACTGAATCACGGGACGCCATGCACAGCCGCGCCCTCCCACACACACAGCCGCACACACACGCACAGCCGTGCACACTCAGCCGCCCCACTCAGGCTTAGCCGCACCACATACACACAGCCTCACACACACACACACACACAGCCACACACACACGCACAGCCCCGCACGCTCAGCCGCCCCACTCAGGCTTAGCCGCACCCATACACATACAGTCATTCACACACATGCACAGCCACGCCCACACACGCACAGCTGCACTCACACGCACAGCCGCACCCACACATGCACAGCCACGCCCATACACGCACAGCTGCACCCACACACGCACAGCCACGCACACACATGCACAGCCACGCCCACACACGCACAGTTGCACCCACACACGCACAGCCACGCACACACATGCACAGCCGCACCCACACATGCACATCTGTGCACACTCAGCCGCCCCACTCAGGCTTAGCCACACCACATACACACAGCCTCACCTGAGAAGACACCGGCACAACCAGCTTTTACTAGAAAATATCATCATTATTTTAATGTAACCTAAAGTGTAATCACATTAGCTTATTAGGCAACTAGTAATAATAATAAGCAACGCTAAGTGTCCTTGACTTTACACATGTATTATGTTAGATGTTGAGCTAAGTAATCCAGTAACTACATTAAGTTGATTGTTGTACAAACCGCACCACTGCCTGTTCCTGGCCCTTGCTGTCCTACACTCCCCCTTTCCTCCATCTGGCCAGATGTGACCCTACCCTGACCCAGGTCCAGGAATATAAAAGGGAGGTTTAAAGCTTGAGATAACAACCAGCCCCTACCCTGGAGTCGGCAGCAGGTGTCTTATCAGAAGTGTCATCTTGATCTATAGCATTCCCCTAAAGCCTGCTTGTACATGATAATAAAAGCTCTGTAAGAATTGGGCTTGGGGCTTGGGGGGGGGGCTTCCTCTCCTGGAGGCACTGAGAGGCCAGGGTTTGAACTCGTAATAAAAACGACCCTGCTAATTGGCTTCAACTTCGGTCTCTGGTGGTTGATTTCGGGGGACCACGGACTGCGGGCATAACACACCCACACACACACAGCCGCACCCACACACACACAGCCGCACCCACACACGCACAGCCACAGCCACACACACACAGCCGCACCCACACACGCACAGCCACACACACACAGCCACCCCCTCACACCCACGGCTGCCCCACCATGCACAGCCACACCCACACACCCACAGCCACCCCACACACACACAGCCGCACCCACACACACACAGTGGCACCCCCACACGCACAGCTGCCCCCCACATGCATAGCCATGCCCACAAAGGCACAGCCGCGCCCACACACTCAGCCACCCCCCACACCCACAGCTGCCCCCCACGCACAGCCGCGCCCACACACAGCCGCCCCCCTACACCACAGCCACCCCACTATCGCTACCCCCAGGTCCGCTCCACTCCATGGCCCTGTCTGTCCCTCTCCTGTCACGGAGTCTGACTGACACTGGGTTCCCATCCGATGCTGTGCATCCCATGGTTCCCACACATGTATTTGGAAGAAGACACCACCACTGGGGGTCCCACAGAAGACAGCCACTGCCCCACGGACCGAGAGGGCCACCGCTCCCTGCCCCTCCGCCACGCAGGCACGGAGCGCTTTCCTGTCTGCACAGCTCTGCCTGCTCCGGAGCGTGCGGGAGCTGGAAGCGCACAGCCAGCGCCAGACGCTTCTTTCACCTGTCACGCTGCACTCACGCCTCCTCCCGGTCTCCTGCTGTCTCCGCCCCTTTCTGAAGGGTGCTGGCGGGCACGCGTGGCGGTGTGCGGGCTCTCTCCAAGCACACTCCGGGGGCAGCGGCCGGGCGCCTGGGCCAAGTGAGGCTCCCTGTCCTGGAGTTGAGCCACTCCAACAGGTGCATCCTGGTCTCACCACCTCCGCCTGCGTGTCTGATGACAAACGATGCGGAGGAGCGTGCCACACGCTCATTACACGCATGCCACATGCCTGCCATGGCCCCTCGGTCAGTTGCACGGTTGTCTCTGTGTTGTTGGGCTGCCAGGGTTCTTGGCGCAGCATGGAGACGGTCCTTTACCGACACACAGCAGCCATGCTCGCCCTCGACTGTACACGACCGGGCAGAGCAGAGACCTTAACAAGGCCAACTGCTCCCCACTCTGCACCAGCTGGCTCCTCAGCCGCGCCACTGATACACCTGGAAGTCACCTGTTCTCTCCTGTGCTCGCAGGGAGCGTCGTGGTGCAGGCGCTACTTAGGCCTACGAGCCCCTTCGAGCGGGTGTTTTCTGCAGGGCATGAGGTCAGGGTCTGTGGGGTGCGGGGTCCGTGTCCAGTGTTCTCTGCTCTCTGCATGTGTCAGCGCCAGCGTCCATGTCCAGTGTTCCCTGCGTGCGTCGGTGTCCATGCCCAGTGTTCTCTGCCAGTGTCGGCGTCCGTGTCCAGTGTTCTCTGCACGCATCGGCATCCATGCCCAGTGTTCTCTGTGCTTGTGGGCATCCATGTCCAGTGTTCTCTCCACATGTCATTGTCCATGTCCAGTGTTCTCTGCACACGACTGCATCCATGTTAAGTGTCCAATGTTCTCTACCTGTGTCGGTGTCCATGTCCAGTGTTCTCTGCATGCATCGGCATCCATGCCCAGTGTTCTCTGCACGCATCGGCATCCATGCCCAGTGTTCTCTGTGCTTGTGGGCATCCATGTCCAGTGTTCTCTCCACATGTCGGTGTCCATGTCCAGTGTTCTCTGCACATGTCATTGTCCATGTCCTGTGTTCTTTGCACATGTCATTGTCCATGTCCAGTGTTCTCTGCCTATGTTGGCATCCATGTCCAGTGTTCTCTGCACGCATCAGCATCCATGTCCAGTGTTCTCTGTGCTTGTGGGCATCCATGTCCAGTGTTCTCTCCACATGTCGGCGTCCACGTCCTGTGTTCTCTGCACATGTCATTGTCCATGTCCAGTGTTCTCTGCACACGACTGCATCCATGTTAAGTGTCCAGTGTTCTCTACCTGTGTCGATGTCCATGTCCAGTGTTCTCTGCATGCATCGTCGTCCGTGTCCAGTGTTCTCTGTGCTTGTGGGCATCCATGTCCAGCGTTCTCTCCACATGTCGGCGTCCATGTCCTGTGTTCTCTGCACATGTCATTGTCCATGTCCAGTGTTCTCTGCACACAACTGCATCCATGTTAAGTGTCCAGTGTTCTCTACCTGTGTCGGTGTCTGTGCCCAGTGTTCTCTGCGTGCATCGGCGTCCATGTCCAGTGTTCTCTGTGCTTGTGGGCATCCATGTCCAGTGTTCTCTGCCAGTGTCGGTGTCCGTGTCCAGTGTTCTCTGCACGCATCGGCATCCATGCCCAGTGTTCTCTGTGCTTGTGGGTATCCATGTCCAGTGTTCTCTCCACATGTCGGCGTCCATGTCCAGTGTTCTCTGCACATGTCATTGTCCATGTCCTGTGTTCTTTGCACATGTCATTGTCCATGTCCAGTGTTCTCTGCCTATGTTGGCATCCATGTCCAGTGTTCTCTGCCTATGTTGGCATCCATGTCCAGTGTTCTCTGCCTGTGTCAGTGTCTGTGTCTAGTGTCCTCTACACACATCGTCATCCGTGTCCAGTGTTCTCTGCACGTGTCATCATCCATGTCCAGTGTTCTCTGTGCATGTCCAGTGTTCTCTGCACATCGGCATCCATGTCCAGTGTTCTCTGCACGCATCGTCATCCGTGTCCAGTGTTCTCTGCAAGTGTCATCGTCCAAATCCAGTGTTCTCTGTGCATGTCCAGTGTTCTCTGCACATGTCGGCGTCAGTGTCCACTGTTCTCTGCACATGTCGGCGTCCGTGTCCAGTGTTCTCTGCACGTGTCACGTCCATGTCCAATGTTCTCTGCACGTGTTGGCGTCTGTGTCCATTGTTCTCTGCCTGTGTCGGTGTCTGCGTCCAGTGTTCTCTGCCTGTGTCAGCATCCATGTCCAGTGTTCTCTGCATGCATCAGCGTCCGTGTCCAGTGTTCTCTGCGCATGTCTGCATCAGTGTCCAGTGTTCTCTGCACGTGTCATCGTCCAAGTCCAGTGTTCTCTGTGCATGTCCAGTGCTCTCTGCACGTGTTGGCATCTGTGTCCAGTGTCCAGTGTTCTCTGCCTGTGTCGGCATCCATGTCCACTGTTCTCTGCACATGTCGGCGTCGGTGTCCACTGTTCTCTGCACATGTCAGCGTCCGTGTCCAGTGTTCTCTGCACGTGTCATCGTCCAAATCCAGTGTTCTCTATGCATGTCCAGTGTTCTCTTCAAGTGTTGGCGTCCGTGTCCAGTGTTCTCTGCCTGTGCTGGCATCTGTGTCCAGTGTTCTCTGCACATGTTGGCGTCCATGTCCAGTGCTCTCTGTTCTCTTTAGGCATCGGCACCCATCCAGTGCCATGTTGCAGACCCGTCCGCCCACCCTTTGCTGCCGTGTGGCTCTCATGGTTTCTCTGCTCCCCCTCGCTTGTCTCCTGGGCTGCTGTTTCCCTCATTCTGTGGTGGAATGAGAAGGCCATGCCAAGATGGCCGCTGGCAATAGAAACTGCCTGGCAACAAGCTGATTGGATGGTTTCGGAAACCACATGACAACGGAGCCTGTCTGGCAACAGGCTGTGATTGGATGGCTTCAGAAACTGCCTGACAACAGGCTGTGATTGGTTAGGGCATGGACCACCCCTTGACCGGATTGGCTGCCTTGGCTATATAAGCTGCTGTAGCAACTGAAATAAACGAGTCTGCAGGCTGCTTGCCTCAGGCCTGCTTTCACCCGACTCCCAGGGTCTGTGTGGTGACTCCGTGCCTCTTGCCCCTACCACGCTCCTCCTCCCAGAATGAATCCACTGAAACATCATTCTGTTTCGGGCTGGGGGCCAGGTGCTGACTTGTTCTCTGGAGTCTGTCTCCTCTCACCAGGGATCCTCTGTTTAGACCCCAGCTGTGCCACCAGGGCCACGATGGCTGCCCCCTGGACTGGAAGAACTCACTTCACCACTCCCTGGCTGGCTGGCAGACTGCTCCGGGAGTTCACATTCCTGGATCCAGGGAGATAGGAAGCCATCTGGTGTCACCGGCCTCGGCCGACCTCTACCTGACGCTGGGCTTGGGGGCAGCTGCCCTGGGATTCTGAGTTGGTTGCAAGGACCCTGGAATCGAATGTTCCAGATTCTCACTGAGCCTTTCCTCCATGGTGGGAGGTGAGGAGGGCGGAGGGCTCCGCCTTCCACGCAGGAGGGCGGGGCCTGTTAGAAAGGCGGCTGTCCACTGCCTTCCTGCCTTTGGCCAAGGGATGGGGTGGCAGGAAGTCCCTCACCAGCCCCAGGCCCTGCTTATGTCCTCACAGGCAACAAAGCTCCACCCACTCCCTGGTCTCTGCAAGCAGCCACGTGGAGCGGACACAGAGACTCACCCACGAGGATGTTCTGTGGCTGCAGGTCCCCGTGGGCATAGCCGCAGGACACGTGCAGCTCCTGGACAGCCGCGAGCAGCGCGGCCAGCACCCCCCGGGCACGTAGGTCCTCCTGGCCCTCCACAACCTCCTGCCGGTGCGTGTCCAGGTACTCCTCCAGCGTCCACTCGCACAGTGCCACACACACGTACAGGCGGCTCCGGTCGCTCTCGCACCCGTACAGCGTCAGCAGGTGGCTGCTGGGCCGGCCACTCTGCAGGCAGGACACCTCCTGGCGTGCCCGCGCGCTGCCCGGCACGAACACCTTCACCGCCACCTCCTGGGCCTCGTAGAGCCCCAGGTAGAGGCCCCCTTCGGTCCTGGGCGCGATCTGGTATTCCTGGTCGAGAAAGATCTTGAGCTTGCCAATCATGGCACGGTTCATCCCGTGGAGACGGCTCAGGGCTGCCCCCCAGCGCCGGCTCTGGGGCCTCCAGTCCTGGGCGGGGGCCTGCGGTCGCTCTGGAGCTCCGAGACTGAGGAAGAACCGGGCGAGGTCGTTGTCGTAATTCCTCCTGGCGGTGACGACCAGGTCCCCGCAGTCCACGCTGGCCCCGCGGCGGCACAGCAGCCGGGCCACCTCGCCCAGGCCGAGCTGGGTGGCCACGAGCAGCGCCGTCCTCCCCTCGCTGTCCCTGTCGTCCACCTGGAGGCGCTCTTGCTCCAGGAGCGCCCTCACCAAGCCCAGGTGCCGCCTCTCCACCGCCAGGATCAGGGCCGTCTTGCCCTCGGCGTCCTGCCCGTTCGCATCGGCGCCATGGCGCAGCAGGAGGCGGACCGTGTCCTCGGCGCGCTCCGCCGGGCAGCTCAGCAGCGCGTGGGTGAGCGCACTGCGGCCCATGTTGTCGCGGGCGCCCACGTCCGCGCCCATCTCCAGGAGCGCCCGCACCGCCTCCACGTGGCCCTTCTCGGCCGCGTCCATGAGGGCCGTGGCGCCGCCCTTGCGCAGCGCCTGCTGCTCCGGCGTGGTCTCCCGGGCCAGATTCACCCGCGCGCCCCTCTCGTGAAGGAACCGCAGGGCCTCGACCCGCCCACGCCCTGCGGCCTCCATGAGCGCGGTGAAGCCGTGGGCGTCGCGCTCGTCCACGTCCGCACCTCGAGCCAGGAGGAGCTGGAGCACGCGCACGTTGCCCTCCAGCCCCGCGACGATCAGCGGCGTGGCCCCGTTCCTCTTGCGCAGGCCGGGGTCGGCGCCATGCTGCAGCAGCAGCTCCACGATGTCCGGCCGGTCCCGCTGCACCGCGCTGTGCAGGGGCGACCAGCCCCACTTCGGCTCCTGGAAGTTGACATGGGCCCCGCGCCCCAGCAGCTCCCTGATCTGCGCCACGTGCTCAGCCGTGACCGCGGCCATCAGGGAGGGGCCGTCGGCCTCCGCCCCGCCCCCGCTGCTGGGGGTCCTGGGTCCGTCCTGGGGGCCGAGAGGGTCCTGGGTGTTCATGGCGAACGCCAAGCTGGCCACAGCTCTCCGCCTTGCTCAGCCCTGGGGCTCAGGCTGGGAGTGAGGGAGGCAGGTGCTTCGGTCTCACAGCAGCGAGAAGGCGCTGGAATCAAAGGTCAGTTTTAGGAGCAATCTTGGGTAAATACACTGCGTGGGGTTTTTAGGGTTTTCAAATTCGTTCAAGAGGCAGAAGAGGATGGAGAGATGGAGACACTTCCTCCCACCCCATCCACTGGGTCACTCCCGAATGCCCCCAATGGTGGGGACCCGACAAAGCCAGAAGCTCAGAAAGAAATCCAGGTCCCCCGGGTGGGCGGCAGGAGCCCAAGCGTGCATGCAGCCAGGGAGCGCGGGGCAGGCGCAGCTGCAGGCGCACACCACCTCCCCTGGCAGAAGCCTGGCGTTCGGAGTGGTCTGAGCGAGTGTGCGTCTGCAAGGGCCGCTGGCTGCTGCCCGCTGCGGAGGCAGCCGGGCTCACCCCGTGGCCACACGAGCGTCCCTCTTCCCTGCTACTAAGTGGTCTTGTTTCAGAAGATTTATTTATTCATTTGAAAGCAGAGTTAGAGAGGGAGAGGGAGAGGCAGAAGAGAGGGGAGAGGTCTTCCATCCACTGGCTCACTCCCCAAATGGCCAAATGGCCAGTGCTGCGCCAAGCTGGAGCCAGGAGCCAGGAGCTCACCTGGGTCTCCCACTGGGTGGCAGGCACCCAGATACTTAAGCTACCCTCATCTGCTTTCCCAGGCCATTAGCAGGTAGCTGGATCAGAAGTGGAGCAGCTGGGATGCGAACCGGGGCCCGCACGGGATGCAGGTGTCGCAGGCAGCTACCCACTGCGCCACGTGGCCCACTTGTGCACTTTTTTAACCTGCGTTTGTTGTTGTTTGGTTTGTTCACTGCTGAGAGACTGAGAGCGAGCTTCTGTCCTTTGGTTCGCTGCGATGGCTGGGATTGGGCTGGGCTGAAGCCAGGAGCCAAGAACCAGATCCAGTCTCCTATCTGTGTGACCAAGACCCAGCCATGGAGCCCTGGCCCCTGCCCCCAGGGTGCACTCACGGGGGGGGGGGGGGGGGGGGGGCTCCAGGGCAGGCCGAAGGTGTCCTGACCCGCCCGCAGGTGTCCTGACCCGCCCGTGCCTGCCCTCCCGTCAGCTTCGGACAATGTGCCTTGTGAAACTTCCCAAACCAGTCTCAACGCCACTGCTGCAAATTCTGCTTTTTCCGCTCATTTCCTCGTGCTAGCTTACAAGGGGCGGAGTGGCGGGTCTGCACTCAGCACGCACTAACTCCTTTCTCAGGATCACAGAAACCACCCCAGCAGAAAGACACTCAACCTTCGAAAACAAGAACCCTCGGGTAGCAGGTCGAGGCTCGGCGGGGCTTCTGTTTCTGCCTCCCCAGGACACGGAGCTCACTCCCGGGAAGCCACTTCCTGCCCAGTCCGTTTCCTCAAACACCAGCGGGCGGCAGGGGAGCCGGCGTGCAGCGGGCGCCTCCGTGACGGGAGAGCCGGAGGCCACTTGTGGGACGAGGTTCACGCACCCCATCCCCACGCTCCTGCAGGCAGATGAGCAACCGCCCCGGCCGGCAGCCCGGACCCAGCCAGCTCCAGGCCAAGGGGCCTGGGGGCAGCAGGAGACAGCCCACGTCCTTGGGTCCTGCTGCCCACGTGAGAGAGTAGGATGGGGCTCCAGACAGCGGCTCCAGCCTGGCCCAGCCCTGGCTGTGACCGTGAACTGGTGGATGGAAGACCTCTGTCTCCCTGTAACTCTGGCTTCCAAATAAATAAGTAGAGGGGAGGGGAAGGAGGAGGGGACCAGCAGCCTGGAGCCCGCCAGACCCCACCCCCACCCCGCGGCCGGAGCAGCCAGGTCGCCGCCCACCCAGGTCTGGCCGGCTGTGCAGCACAGGTGCGGCTGGCAGGAGGCTGAGCCTCTGTGGCGGGTGGGGGCCGGCAGGCGCCCAGAGGGAGCAGAGGAGGAAGCGGCTCCGCGCTGGGAACCCTCAGTCTGGCTTTTGGTTTCGTTTTCCCCGAGACTGGAATGAGCCACGTCTGGGTTTCCTCTGCCCACCCCCCCCCCCAGCCCCTCCTGCTGCCCCTCTTACCTCCCAGGCTGCTGCTCCTGCTGCTCCCTGGACAACTGCTGGCCCCAGAGCCTGCCCCTGGGGGCAGGAGGGCTGGAGGAGGCGGGGCTCGCCACACCTCGCTCCCCCTCCCCTCCCCCACCCCCTCCTGTGACTGCAGTGGGGAAGGAACGGACGATGGGCCAGTTAGCGGGAGGTGTGTGGTGAGGGCTGGTGGAGGTGTGGTGAGGGCTGGTGGAGGTGTGTGCTTGAGGGGCCCAGCACAAAGCCAGCTGCTGTGGAGAGCACAGGGCCGCGCAGACCCCCACGGCTGTGCAGAACGGCCCCTCTGTGCTCAGCACCACATGGGCCCCAGCCTGACCACGCTGGGCGGCCCAGGGGGTCCCCAGTCGCCTGGCTCTGGGCATTGAAACCTGGGACTGAATGTCACCCGGTTCACACTCAGCAAACCTGTGTCCAGGGCCGGGACCACACCCGCCCTCCTCCCCTCTGCAGCCAGTGAGGACAGGAGGGGGAGGAAGCAGCATGTGGGGCTGGGGCTGTGAGGCTCCTGGGCCGGAGGGGGGGGGGGCAGGGGAGCCGTGGCGGAAGTCAGTCTCAGTCTGGCCTGCTGGACCACGCCTGTCCCAAGGCCGTGAGGTGTGCAGGAGGGAGCCTGGGCGGTGCCGGCTCAGGTCAGAGTTTATGGAGGGTTCCAGGAAACAGTGGGTGCTGTGGGCGTGGCGCCTCAGCCCAGGCTGCTTGGGATTCAGGAGGAGCCCAGAGCCGGAGCTGCCTGAGAGAGGAGCAGCCCCACTCGGCCGCCCGGAGGGACCAGGGAGTGAAATCGACGAGCTCATTACTAGTTTCAGTATTAATATCTCAGGGTCCTTGCTGTCTACTCAGGTCAGAATTCTGGATATCAGCTCGAATAAACCAGGTGAGATGGTAGGTGTTAGCATTTATTCAGTGAGAGAAATACACAGGAAATGAGGGCTTTAGTAGGGGAGAGAGAAGTCTAGAAGCTCAAGCTGGGTCCGTACCAGGCAGAAAGCAGGGCGTGCGATGAGGAGCAGCCACAGGTAGTGTAGCGTGGGCAGGAAAGCAGAGGCAGAGAAAGGCCACAGGCCCAAAGAAGTGGGACAAGGGGCAATCCACCATGCTCCAGGCCTTTTATTCACCTCCAAAGGGGCGTGGTTACATAGTCTGATTGGCAGGTGGGCATACAAGTGTGGTCAGGTAGGGCCTGAGAGCACACAGGGGCAGGGTGAAGGTGTGGTCTCCAGCTACTAATCTCATCAGTGTAATGCCTTCAGCTGCTGTGTCATTCCTGCCCGAAACACCTTTGTGACCCAGGACCCGGCCCTGCCCATCCCTGGTCCTCGTCCCTCTCTGGCCCCGCCCCTCTGGCCCCACCCCCTCTGGTCCTCAGGTGTCTTAAGTCTTCTGTGTGTTTTCTCCCTCTCACCTGTGTCCAGTCTCCCCACGGCTTCAAGCCGAGGTGCTGGCTCTGTGCTGAACAAGGAGCCCCTTTGCTCAAACCCAACCCGAGGCCAGATGGATCGTTTTAGAAAATCTACGCCCCAGGGCTCGGTGCTGCTCCTGCAGTGCCCGCATCCCCTATGGGCACCGGCTCCAGTCCCGGCTGCTCCACTTCCGATCCAGTTCCCTGCTAGTGGCCCGGGAAAGCGTTGAAGACGGCCCGAGTGCTTCCAGGAAGGAGCTCCTGGCTCCTGGCTTTGGCCTGGCCCGCCCTGGCCGTGGCAGCCATTCGGGGAGGATCTTCCTGTCTCGGTGTAACTCTGACTTTCAAATGAATAAATAAATGCTCCAAAAAAAGGAAAATCCTGCACCCCTCCCCCACCCCAGCCCCTGGGTCCGCAGACGGCAGCTTGTAGTTTCTTCTCTTTTGATTTTTATTTATTTATTTATTACAGGCAGAGAGGGGCAACAGACACAGAGCTCCAACCAGGAGTCACTGCCCAGGGCCCACGGCCGCCGGAGCTGGGAGCCTGGGAGCCAGGAGCTCTCCCGGGGGCTCCCCGTGGCTGGCAGGAGCCTGGCTATCCCCCTCACAGGGTGTTTGTGGGCAATGAACTGCAGCTGTTACCGGAGAAATGTGCAGGGTTCTTGTCTTTGCAAGAAAGAATTCAGGCGTGAGACAGAAAAGAGTGGGAGGTAACATAGCAAGGTTTATTAGGGAAGGGACATCCGTAAGGACGGATGGGCACCTCTCCAGACAGAGCCTGAGAGGCTGGGAGGGGAGGGGAAGAGTGGAGAGAGAGTACACCTGGCCAGACCAGGCGGGAGGCTCAGCAGACAGGCAGAGGGCTGAGCACGCAGTCCGGTTGAGGGGGGGGGGGGGGGTAGGGAGATGGGTCTTGCTTCCCCACCTCTGCTCCTCTTGGAACAAAGGGCTTTTTGGATGTAAATAGAAAAACTCCTATCTGAGTTTTTCCCTGAAGGTATCAGACAGGAGGAAGTCTAGCTGGTGCCATCCTGAGTTTGGAGGAAGGGTGAGCAAGACCCCCTGGAGAATGGGGATCCTGAGCAGGGTGTTTGAGATGCAGATACTGGGCTGCATCTGAGAGAAGGGGCGGGGACCCCCACCAGGCAGGTTATCAGGTAGGAGGGGGCAAGGCAGGATGCGAACACTGGGCTGCCCCTGAAACACTGTCAGGATGACTCTGAGGTGCAGGTGCATATGCTGGACATAGATGTCTTCTCTTTAGGCCTTTGTCACACACACATAAGCTCATAACTGACTTCCTACCTAACACAGCCAGGAACTGGGCCTGGGACCCCGCGCTCTGGGTGTCCCAGCTGCTCGGCCACACACCCTCCCTGGGGGGTGCAAGTGAGCACATCTCAAGGTGGGCTGTCACGCCCGCTCACGACACTGCTTCCTGATGGCTCTCAATTTCCACTCAAACAGAGCTGAGGCTATTCATAATTCAAAAGAAGTCAGGAATCACAAAGCCCAAACCAGGAACACACCGGAGGAGGGACTACAGTCTGAGGGAGGAGGGACCAGGATCTGAGGGAGGAGGGACCAGGATGTGATGGAGGAGGACCGTCCCATTTAAACAGAGCCCTCGTGCACGGCGGCCATCACCTCGGGTGTCTCAGAGCACAGAGCAGAGGCCGGGCACCTGCTGTCCTCCCCTGGGACTCATGCACATACGGGGCCAGGCCTGCTCCTCTACCTGGGGACGGGTCCACACACACGGGGCCAGGCCTGCTCCTCTACCTGGGGATGGGTCCACACATACGGGGCCAGGCCTGCTCCTCTACCTGGGGACGGGTCCACACACACGGGGCCAGGCCTGCTCCTCTACCTGGGGACGCGTCCACACACACGGGGCCAGGCCTGCTCCTCTACCTGGGGACACGTCCACACACACGGGCCAGGCCTGCTCCTCTACCTGGGGACACGTCCACACACACGGGGCCAGGCCTGCTCCTCTACCTGGGGACGCGTCCACACACACGGGCCAGGCCTGCTCCTCTACCTGGGGACGCGTCCACACACGGGGCCAGGAGTGGGCAGGAGTTCTGGGCAGGGGACAGAGAGACTCAAGGCCAGGTGAGCTGTGTGGAGACCGCAGGGGTTGATCTGGCCTGAGGACAGGTGGGCTGCATCCAGCAGCAGTGAGAAGAGGCGGGGTCCGGCGGAGCGCAGAGGCGACCTGGGCAGCTCCATGGCCGGGGGTGTGGCCAGCTGAGAGGGCTCCCTGCTGGCCTTGCACCTGGGCGACTGCTGGCCCCAGGTTCCAGGGCTGTGGCTGGGGTGTGGACGGCAGCCCCCACCCCGGGAGCCCTGTGGGGGCCGTGGCCGTCCTTGCCGGGGCCTGTCCCACTCGCGCAGCCGCCACAGCGCCGCACCTGCCACCAAGCACCCTGAGCCCTGCCGTGTGGAGGCGCTGGAGCCGGCGAGACGGCGGCCTCCCGTGGGCTGCAGAAGATGCACTGGACGTCCAGGCGGGAGCCCCCTGCCGGGCCCTGCTCTCCCCCTGCCCAGAGCAGGCTGGGGAGTGCCACACACGGGGCTGGGGGACACAGAATCACCCGGGCGCCTCCCGTCCACACCCGAGAGTGTCACCGGAGAAATGGAGGGTTCTTATCTTCGCACAAGAAAGAATTCAGACGTGAGACAGAGTAGTGGAAAGTAAAACGTAGCCAAGTTTATTCGGGCAGGGACATCCGCAAGAACAGATGGGCACCTCTCCAGACAGGACCTGAGAGAGAATGCCGTCGCTCGGACACGGGGAGGAGCGAGGTTATGTGGGTGAGTGGAGAGATCACACCTGGGCAGGCAGGCAGCTGAGCGCGCAGTCCCATTGAGGCCGGGGGTTTTTAAGGGGATGGGCCTTGTCTTCACACATCTGCTCCTGAAACAAAGGATTTTATGGCTGTAAATGTTAAGAAGCTCCTATCTGAGTTTTCCCTGAAGGTATCAGACAGGAGGAAGCCTGGCTGGCGCCGCCCTGGGTTCAGAGGAAGGGTGAGCAGGGCCCCCTGGAGAATGGGGATCGGAGCAGGGTGTTTGAGATGCAGGTACTGGGCTGCATCTGGGAGATTGTGGAAGACGCCCACCTGGAGGTTATCAGGTAGAAGGGGGCAGGGCAGGGCAGGATGCGAAAGCCGGGCTGCTCAGAAACACTGTCAGGATGACTTGAGATGCAGCTGTATGTGCTGGACGCAGACGTCTTCTCCTGAGGCCTTTGTCACACACACATAAGCTCATAGCTGCCTTCCTGCCTAACAAGAGCACCTGTATTTGAAGGCCAGAAACTTTCCAAATAAACCGAGTGGGAACAGATCCATCAGCGAATCCAGAGAAGGGACGAGGGGTGCGGGACCAGCAGCTCCTGGACCCACGGCTGTGCCAGCGGCTACCAGGATTCTGGCTTCCACACGAGGCTGCGCAGCCACCCAGCGCAGCCATGGGGAGATAGCGCAAAGAAAGAATTCAAACAGGGCGAAAGCCAAGACTGCGTGGCCAAGGCTGGCCACCGGGGGGCAGCAGAGGGTGGGAGAGGACTCAGCTCCCTAGGGCTCCTGTGTGCAGTCAGCGCTGGGCGAGCCTCCTGTGAGTCCCTGGCCCTGTCCCGGGTGTAGACCGCACAGGCCAGCCTGAGCATCGTCAGTTTTAATATTCACACTCTTAATGGACACAACTCGACCAAACTCTGCCACAAATTTTGAGCCCTTCCAAGCCGTGTGGGATTAGCAGCGGAAGCCATCCGGCATGCACCTCCCGGGCCCTGCCCCTGCTCTGCAGGGACAAAGGGAGGCGGCATCTGTTCACGGAGCTGCTGCTGGGGGCCGGGCAGGGCCTGCAGTAGAGACCACGCTGGGGTCAGGTTTCCTGGGCAGGCTCTCCAGGAGACCTGGACCTGGGACACCATGGCAGGTGTTTGAAGGGTGGGGGAGGGAGTGGGGAGACAGCAGCCCTGGGTGGGGCAGGGGCAGAGCCTGGTCCTGAGATCCTAGCTGCAGGCTGCGGCTGCGTGGGCCTGGGTGAATCACTGAGACCCCTCTCCCCGAAACAACTCATGCTGGACTGGTCAGTGGTCCATTCTCCCCAACTGCCACGTGCCCGCGAAGCCCACCTTCAGGGCGCCCAGTGTGTGCTGGGGGCAGGGGCCGGGTCCGTGAGCCTTGTGCGTCCTGGGGGCGCCGCCGCCTCCAGGAAGCAGAGCTGCGCCCCGGCTCCCCAGCCATGAACTGAGGCCACCGTGACTGGTGGCGCAGACGCAGGGGTCAGCTTTGGGTCGGCACAGGGCATGCGCTCAGTAGGCACCCAGTAGGAGGTGGCGGGAATGGGAGAGGGTCCTGCCCCTCCTGTGAGCTGCGCGGCTGCCCCAGGCCCACCACCTTCTGTCCAGGGTCCCACGCAGCCCCCTGTGCGGGCTTAGGGTGTGGTGCTGGGGTCCACGCAGGCTAACAGCAGGGGCAGCAGAGCTCAGCACGTGCCCAGCTCATGCCGGCCACTGCTTCAACACAGTGTGTAGGTGGCAGGCACCAGAGACAGAGGAGAGGGGCTGGCAGCATGGGTGGGGCCAGGAGGCTGCTGGCGGGGAGGGGGTGGGGAGTTAACACCTGCGCCCCCCCCAGCACCAGCTCCCCGTCCAGTGGGCAGAGAGCAACGTGGACGTGATGTCACACAGGCCGAGTCCGCGCCCATGTGAACCAAGTCACAGTCCCGTGACCTTGCTGGGACCCAAGCCCTCCGCTCCATTCTGCCCACGGCACCACGCCCACGCGCTGCACAATAGATTTTATTGTTTGTGTGACAGGAACACGGCACGCAGAAGCACAGAAACCAGGGTGTCCACATCACTCCCGCCACGGCAACCAGCTCCGTCTGGGGCCAGCCAGTGAACAGAGAGCTGGCCAGCTCGAGTCCCCACGCGCCCGCCCAGCTCCGAGTCCCCACGCGCTCAGAGGCACAGGCAGGGACGGGGGGGGGGGGTCAACCGCACCCTGCGAGGTTCTCCAGCGGACAGAGGCAGAGGCCACAGCCACAGTGGCCACGGAAGTGCTGCCACCAACACGGGTGCTAAGTGCCCACAGCCACGGAGACACTGCCACCAACACAGACACTCAGTGCCGGAGCAAAGACGGCCCCAAGCTGCACTCACAGGGCTGCTTCCGGGGGCACCAAGGGGCTCCCAGGCCTGGGCTCCTGGGCAGGGAGTGGCTGGGGGAGGCCGAGGTGCCACTGCGTCCCAGAGTCTGCGTCCCATCCCAGGCGGCCGCGGGCCTGCCCTCAGCTTCCCAACACCCCGCACCTCTTCCTCCCTGTGCTGGGTTCCAGGACATCCAGGGGTGCCCCTCCCCCCACTCCCCTGCCAGCCTGAGGGTCGGGCTGGCTGCTCCCACGGGCTCCCACGAGGTCCTCGGGAGCCCCACTCACGGGGAAGGGCCCCGCTGCACCGTAGCCCAGGGCCACCCGCAGAGGCCACCGAGAGCAGCTGACCGCCGCCCCGTGGGGCTCACGGGCCGAGCTCTGGGCGGTCAGGTCCTCAGCCAGGCTTCGCTGGCCTGGAGGAGCCCATGGGGCTGGACACGCGGTCCAAGCAGAGGCCCTGGGTGGCCACAGGCAGGTGAGGGCGTGCCACCCACAGGGCCCTGCACAGGGGGCAGCCCAGGGCACCCTGTGCTTCCCAGCCGCTCCCCCAGAGCCCCGCCCACAGCCTCCTTCACAGCCCGACCGGACGGGGGCTCTGTGTTTGGGGTGGGGTCCACATATCCGAGGAGGGGGCTCCAGCAGCCGTGACCTCTCCGACCTTTGCCATGGCTGCACACTGCTTTGCAGAACCCGCACGGGGGAGGGGGCGGCCCAGGGAGGGGGCTCCCCCGGGCTCAGGTGTGTGAAGGCCGGGGCGGGGCTCCGGCGGCCAGGTCCCGGTAGGCCGGCGACTGCAGGAAGCGTGGGTAGGAGTCTTTCTCCATCAGCGTCCGCGCCTTGCCCTGCGCCACGTCGAAGCAGGCGGCCGTGGCGCCCTCCAGGTTCCTCTTGGTCAGCTCCCGCGTCTCATGGTCGAGGTTCACCTGGGTCAGGGCAGGCACGGTGAGCGGGGGACAGCAGCTTTTCAGCCCAGGGCCCGGCCCTGCTCCAGGGGCGTCTCCGCGCTCAGTTCACAGGTGCACACCGGACGTCGGGAGGAGAAACCCATTCTCTGTCCCCTGCCTGCGCAGCCCCGGACAAGCCCCCAGTGCTGCCCTGCTCCCCCCAGGCTGCCAGGACCCAACCAGGCTGGGGGCACCGCTGCTGCCCTCCCCGTGACCCAGAGGAACAGCCACGGTGCCACCTGTCACCTGCCCACTGCCACCCACCCACCGTCCACCTGTCCGCTGTCCACCACCCACCTGTCACCTGTCCATCTGTCACTTGGCCACCTGTCCACCAACCACCTGTCTACCAGCCCACTGCCACCTGCCCCCTGCCCACCGCCCACCTGTCCCCTGTCCACTGCCCACCCCTCTGCCCGCGGCACTCTGGCCTCCATGCCTGCCCCCTCGCGGTTGCCCTGTCTCACAGCCGCTCCTGATCCCTCACAAGGGGAGAGGCCGGCCTCCTCCAGGACAGGCCGCTGGACACACGCCCCGGAGGAGCCAGGTCGGCCCCGGGGCATCTGTTCAACGGCTCCGGGCATCCCCGTGCAGGGAGGGCCTCTCGCTGCAGCCCTGCGACCACTGCGGCGCCCTGGAGCCCAGACCAGAGGTGCTCAGACAGGAAACGCAGATGCAGAGCCAAGGGTCACCATGTCCGTCCACCAGGTGGCGCCACGGACTTTGTCAAACTCAAGGAGGGACGGCTGACCTGGGGCCAGGGAAGGGGTGGGACAACAGCTGGCCAACTCCCCGGGCGGTGGGTGGAGCCCCCAAGCAGGTGTCCTAGGGGTGCACGGAGGCCGGCCGTGGGCACAGCACCCAGGGCTGGCTCAGAGCCTGGCCTTCGCCTCAGCCTGGCTCTCAGTGGGGAGGGAGCAGGGGCCCTCGGGGCACTGACCTCTCGCGGGGCCTCTGTGCAAATGAACTCCTTGAAGATCCTGCGGGCCCTGGAGGCCAGCTTGGCCGCCGACCGCGTCTTCTTGAAGTCCTCGCAGGCCAGCCAGAACTCCAGGTTCTCCTCGCTGAACTCCGTCTTGAGGAAGGCGCGGAAGGCGGCCACTCCCTCTGGGGTTAGGGGAGGAGGGGAGAGGGTCAGCCGGGAAAGACAGCAGCTGCAGGCAGAGGCTCCATTTTTAGGACTTCACCCCCCCCCCGCCCTGCCTTTGTGTTCCCCGGGGGTCAGCGCCAGGCGCCCGAGCGCCCACGTGGGCCCCACTCACTTCTACTGCCCAGCAGCAGGTCGAACGACTCCCTCCAGCCCAGCGTGTCTTCCGAGGGCTTCCGGCTGCGAAGAGCCACCGTGTCACATTTTCAGGAAAACAAGGGCAACGCAAAGCCCACACAAACCCCAGCACTCGGGACAAGGCGCTCGGCGGCGGGCGGCAGTCCCGCCGGCAGGCGTCCATCCCATGGGCAGTTCCAGCCTCCATCCTGTGTCCAAGCCGCCGCTCCCGGGCTCCCACGTGCCCAGAGCCCAGCGCCTGGCACGGCCGACACCCAGGAGGGGAGGGCTCCCTGGCCAGGTGCACACACGTCCTGGAGGCTGAGCCACTGCCAGGCCCACGTGCCCTGGCTGCAGTCACGGCCAGGGGCTTGGGGCCCTGCAGCCTCCCACCCCCACCCCCGCAGCCTGGTCCTGCTTCTCCAGGTCAGCAGCCCCTACCTCTCTCTGCTGGGCTTCCTGGGGTCGCTGCCCGCAGGGGGGTTCAGCTCCTGTCCCTGAAGGAAGTCGCCCAGGCGCGCCTTGAACTCTTTGGCTCTGCAAGATAAACCCAGAGCTCGCAGGGGCTCCCCATGCGCTCAGCCGACACCGGGGCTCACAGCGCCGGCCCTCCAGTCTGCAAAGGCGCCCCCGGCCTCCTCCTGCCCCGCACTGCCTGGGAGCCGGGTTCCCTTTGTGTGCGCGGCCGGCGGCCTCCGCCCTGCCTCAGTCCAGAGCCGGCAGGCTGGAGAGCTGGCCCGCCCCCACCTCCTGTGGCCGCACAGGCCCCCTCACCTCTCCAGGCAGGAGGCGGGGAACGCACTCAGGGTGCGGCACATGGCTGTCACCAGGGACTGTACGCGCTTCGCAGGGCCCCAGGTGCACCTGGCTACTTCTGACCCCGAGCGCTGCGCGGCTTTTGTGCCCTCGGCGAGGGCGGGGCTGACACCACCGGCCAATCGCGGAGCTGGTCAAGAGCCGCCGGCCAATCAGAGAGCCAGGCCGGGCGCGGCGCCGCTTTCCCATTGGCGGCCCGGGGAAGGCAAGGCGAGCGGTCTGTGTGTGCTGGGCGCTTGGCACCTACGCAGGGAACTGCGGGCGTGGGGCGTGTGCTGACCGGGAAGCCGAGGCTCACAGATGGCAGCTCCTCCCGGGCTCAGGGTTAGATCCCTAGGGAGCAGGTGCCAGGGTCCAGGTGCTAATCTGGGGCAGGGCAGTGGGCGTGGTGTGGCGGCCAGGGCAGACCCTGGGAGGCCTCTCCCCTCCCCACTCCTGGCCCACTGGGTCCCCAAGACGCAGACACAGCACCCTGATCCCAGGGCTGTGGTGAGCACAGGGGTCACTTCCCGTGGCAGCAGGCAGAGGACCAAGGGACAGGGGACTCAGGGGCCTTGGGGGCGTCCCTCCCGCCAGCCCAGGCTCCTGTTGGGCTGGTGTGGATGCCTGGGTGGCACCGAGGGGCTCAGCACCGCCCTGCCCACACAGCCTGCAGCTCTGGTGTCGCTGGGTGCCGCAGGCCCCAGGGCCCACCCTGAGTGTGCAGTGCAGGCGTCATGGTGCTCTCTGTGCCCCAGCCTCCCCCCGGTGCCAGCGCCGGAGCATGGACAGCCAGGTTGAGTCAGCCACAGGAGGACCGAGGAAGGCAGCCGCTGGCAGGTTGGCACAGCAGGTCAAGTCGTCCAGCGCTGGTTCAGGTCCCGGCTGCTCTGCTTCCGGTTCGATCCCTGCTGATGCCCATGGGGAAGCAGCAGGTGCTGGCCCCAGTAGGCGGGCCCCTGCTGCTCTCGTGGGAGACCGGGGTGGAGTTCCAGGCTCCTGGCTTCAGCCTGGCCCAGTCCTGTCCACAAGCCGCGGAAGCAGCACCGGTTTCTCTCCCGCTTGTGGTGCCGGGCGGCTCCTGCCTGCAGCGCCCTGGACGCGCAGAAGCTGAAGGGGGCCTCAAGCCCCAGGTCCCGAGCTGCAGAGCAGAGAGCAAGGACCCCATGCGCAAGGCCTCCTCACGTGCTGCACCTCCTCTGCAGGCAGAGGCTTTCTGAAATTCGAGTGTACCCCAAATCCGTGTCTGCCCCAGCAGTGACCTGGAAGCCTGCGGCAGGGCTGTGAACCCAGAGGGCCCTCCTGGGACCAACCTGACCTCGCCTCCTCGTGCAGGCTGAGGCCTGGACTCCCACAGTGCCCCAGCCATACCACCTGTGCCTCCTCTGCCCTCCAACCCCGCCCCAGCGTCCCATGGGGCCTTTGTCTACCAGGATGGAGGAGGACGTGAAAACCGCTGTTTCCAGCTCCGCACAGATGACCCAGGGCAGTGCGCACGCAGCTCCCAGCTGTGGCTCTGCAGAAAGCCCCTTCCTCCCTAAGGCCCTCGGCTAACGTCTGGGCTGGCCCTGCTGCAGGATCTCTCCCCATTGGCTCAGGGAGCCCCTGCCCCCCCCCCCCCCGGAGGCTCGGGGATGCCCCACCCTCCTGGACAGCCTGCAGGTGGACGGGGCACTGTCTCTGGTGTGGCTGCTGGGACAGGGTGCTCAGGGGCCTTGGGGGCCACCTGCTGCTCTGTGGGCTTGTCTGCCTGGCTGTGGGGTCTGGGTCACCTCCTCCACACCCCGAGTGCACCTGCCTCCAGGCTCCCGAATCCCCTGAGCACGGTACCCAGGGCCCTGGGCCTCCCCTGTGCCGTCCACAGACCCTCCTGCCCCACCCCCGCCATCTCACTGACCCAGGGCGACCAAGGGGCCATCTGGTCCCAACACTGTCCCCCAAGCAGGAGACCTGCCTGACATCCCCAGGGTCTGCATGGCCTCCTGGTCTCACGGTGCCCAGGCAGGTGCTGCCCCCAAGCTGGTGCCTCTATACACAGGCAAGAAGCCAGCACGGGGTCCCACAGATGCTGCTGGCCTCGCAGGAGGCAGGGACCTGGCCCTGATGCCTCCCAGTCTCCAGCCAGGGCAGCTGCGACGCTGGACCCGGGAGGGCACACCCTGAGCTCACCTGGGAGCCACAAGCCCCAGCACGCTGGTCCCACTGCTGGGGTCAGGGCCCGCCCTCTGCCTGTGCCTTCCTGCTCAGAGCCCTCCTGGGAGTCTGGGCTGTCAGGAGCGCGGGAGCGTCAGAGCGAGGCAGGCGGGGCGGGGGCGGGGCTGCGGGGGCTCCCAGCTCAGCAGTGGGCAGCCTGGTTGTGTGGTGCCCCCCCCCCTGCGGGGAGGAAGCCGGCCACGTGGGAGTGCGGCAGGCAGGGTGGGCGGGCACAGGAGGTCCTGCAGAGGCCCAGCGGCAGCTGGCCTGGAAACGGCTGCAGGTGGCTGCGCGTGACGGCTCGCAGAGACCGGCGCCAGCAGGGCCACGCGCTGAGCTGTGTGACCGCCGCGCCTGCCTCACTGGCTGTGTGGACACGGAGTCCCACATCCCAGCCTCCTGGGCGCCCTCCCCGGCTCCTCTCTGCCCAGTGCGGGTGCTGCCTGGGGCTGGGCCTGGACCCCCTGCCCGGCTCCCGCTGCAGCCTGCCCACAGCCACAGCCTGTGTGCCTCCCGAGTACCACGTCCAGGATGGCACCATGCCCTGGGCACTGCCCCCATCTGCCCACGGGGTGGTGCTGGTTAATGACCTCTGTGTGCCTGCAGTGACTTCTGTGAGTAGCCACATGTGCCCCGGTAGCCCTGGCTCCCCCCTCATCTGCCCTGAGTGGCCCTGCCCCCTGCCCCGCCAAGCGTCCCAGTGGCCCTCACTCTCCCCCACCCCATGCGCCCCAGGTAGCCTTCTCCCTCCCTTCCCTGTGGGCTCTGCTCTGATGCCTGTCCCTCAAGCATCCAGAGCCGCGTGTGTCCCCTCCCCCAGTCACTGAGATCCCTCTGGCTCCAGTCACCTGCCCACCCCCTCGCAGCAGCTTGAGGACCTGTGCTGATCCGGGCACACCTGGGCAGTCGGGAGACCCTCGCCCCTGGTGCCTCCCCAGGGGCTGGCCTGTGGGGCCTGGACGGGACAGGAAAGGGGACGAGGGACCCGCTCACTCGCTCACTCTCTGGCTCTTCCTTTTCTAGCCGGATACCGCAGAGTGCCGAGTGCCGAGTGCCAGTCCAGCCCAGCGCCCTGCTGACGGCCTGGGAAGGCAGAGGACGATGGGCCCCTGCACCCACGTGGAGACCAGGGGAGTTTCGGGCTCCTTGCTTCGGCCTGGACATTTGGGAGTGACCAACAGACGGGAAAACTCTCTCTCTCTCTCTCTCTCTCTCTCTCTCTCTCTCTCTCTCTCTCTCTCTCTCCTTTCAAATAACGAAGCCTTCATTTGAAAGACAGCGCCACGGGGCAATGGCAGGTGAATGGCATCCCAGAGTGGAACGCGGTTTCCCTAGGCAGGGGAGGACGGCGCGGGTTCTGCTGCCGCTGTCCCATGCGCGCGATTCAGAAGTAGTCGCCCTGCAGTGATTTTATTCAGAATCAAGTATGTGAAGTAAATATTTTTAAAAAACGAACACTCCTGGTCATGTGTGTGGAAGCCACACTGGCAGATAATGAGGGAGGGAGAGCTGCCCACAGCTGTGGGTCTTGGGCTCCTCACCCAACTCACGGGGTCATCTCTGGGGTTGAAGTCCTAGTTCACGTGTGAAGGGCCCAGGGCAGCGCCCAGTACACGGGATCCTTCTGTGCCCGCCCCCAGCACTGGGCGCGTGACGGCTGATCAAGGCCACCGTGGGGAGACTCTGTCCTGGTTCTCACCATCCGGTGCACCCGTCTGAAGACAGGCGTGCTGAACCCACAGTCCTGGTCCACTTTCTGTGGGATGCAGCTTCCAGGGGTGGCCCGAGTACCCACGGTGGGGCCCCCGCTGTACCCAGCCTGCTGAGCAGAGCTGCTGCATTCTGACCACACAGAACCGGCCCCTGGCCCCCGGCCTCCGGCCCTGGGGAGCGCATCCAGACCCCACAGGGCTTTGGGACCTGGGGAGGGTGCGGCCTCCTCCTGACAGCCTCTGGTGAGGACAGAATTTCAGCTCCGGCTCAGTCGCCAGGTCCCCGGGGGGGCCAGGGGGTCCCAGCGTCTGGGCAAGCCCCTCTTTCATTAATGCTGGCACAGGAGTGAAGGAGATGCGGCCCCAGGCCCTGGCGCGGGGACACGTGGTGAGTCCCTCCTGGGGAGCTCAGGGCGTCCCTGGGCTATGGTGGGCTCTAGACCCTGCTCCCCAGGGGCTGGGGGTGGGAGAGAAGGCTGGGTCCTGGCGGGGGGGGGGGGGGGCACCAGGCTGCCGGGCTCCTGCAGGCCTCAGGAACAGGCTGCGTGGGGTGGGGGAGGGCACCGGGGAAGGCAGAGCCTGTCGCCATGGCAACAGGAAGGGCTCTGCCAGGATGGCTACTGGCAGGGCCGGTGCGGCCTTTGCTGTCCACCGCCGGCGTCCTTTCCCTTCTGATGGGAAGAGGGCAGGGGCTTGCTCTCAAGGAGAGCTCTGGAGAGAGCCGGACGCTCTGTTCTCACGGCCGCCCCGTGTCCAGTGTGGCCGGCATGTGTGGGCACCTGTGTGTGCTCCAAGCCCCCTTGTGCAGGTGAGCACGGTGACCCCACTCCTCCACAGGCGGGGACAGGCACGGTCATGGTCGGAACCCCGGTCTGCAAGTCCAGGTCAAGCTGAGGTCCTGATCCCTGAGACCACAGGAGCCCTGTAGGGGCAGTGCCCTCCTAGAATGTTCCAGAATGCTCTCTCCATCTGCATCACCAGCCTGATCTGTGTTCATCTGTCCAGTGGTGGAGCCAGGTTGACCTGAGTGACAGCCCCAGACCCCCTCCCCTGAGTGACAGCCCCAGACCCCCTCCCCTGAGTGACAGGCCCAGCAAGCCGCACACGGCTCACTGCACAGTCCCGCTCCTGGCCTCTTGCTCTTCGGTGCCTCAGTGCACAAAGCTGGATTGGCTTCACATTGGCCCAATGCCGCCTCGGGGGTCTGCCCTGCCTTGGTGACCCACTGACCGGCTGCACCTGTGGATGATCAGCCCAGCAGACCTGAGCGTGACCCCCGTGCTGCTCCCTGGGCGACCCCGGCCCTGCCAGGCCTCCCACTCCTGCATTGGTCGAGCCCGGGGGGGGGGGGGGGAGGGCTGTGAGGACGTCCTGGGTTGTCACTTGCTCTCGCTGCAGCACAGGCAGACATGCGGCTCGGCCCCTCCTTCAAACGGCCGAACAGCCCTGAGCACCTGACGAGGTGGTCCTAGGTCTTACCTAGGAGTGGGATCGCTGAGACTACTTTACAGAAGGGGAAACTGAGGCACAGAATGGATCCTGAGACTGCGCAGCCAGGGAACACCCAGGCCTGGACCTGAATCCAGGATGCTGTGAAGGGGGCGGGGCATGGCTGTGGGGCGGAGCAGAGCGCCTGCAGGCCTGGCCTCAGCCGCACACAGGTTCCTGCACTCACGGCCTCACTGTGCTGGACCGGGGAGGCCTGCTTGGTCGTTCCCGGCCTGGCCGGTCCTCCCGGTTCCCTCCCTCCTGCCCATGAAGCCTTCCAGGCTCCACCTACAGGGCCACCTTCTGACCCCACTCCAGGGCCACACCAGCGGGGCGAAACCAGCCCTGGTGCCATCCAGGGGTCCCCCGGCAAGGCCACGCCCCAGTCTGTGCGACAGCGGGGAGAACAAGCCACAGGTGATGTCAGGGATGGGCAGAGGGCGTTCAATCGGACGCAGGATCGCCAGGCCAAGAGGCCGCGGCAGGCCGGCTTTCGCTGCCCGAAGTCCTGTGCCTGGAAACCCTGCACTGTGGGCCACGGCCCCCGCAGGGTCGCTCCCTTCTCCAGGGTCTTGGGCCTCGGTGCAGCTCGCTGAAGGCTCCTGGGGACAGGGAGTGTCCGAAGGGAAAGCCACCTGGTGCTGAGGCACTACTGACCGAGGGTCACCTGCAGGCCAGGGCCGACCGTGGGCACCACAACGCACGGAGAACCAGGCCTGACGCTTGCCAGCTGTCCAGGGCAAAGGCCGAGGAGGGAGAGCAGGGCGTGAGACCGGACCCGCCTCACGGAGGAGGTGGCCGGTGTGGGCCCTGGGGCCGGCGGGCGCACGGACTGCAGCGTCCTCGGAGGAGCGGTGCATGACCCAGGGGCCTGCAAGGCCTAGCGCAGCTCCCGGGGCTGGGCCTCACGCTCCTTCTCGCTGGAAGCCCTGGAAGCCCCCCAAGCCCCTGTGAGCCGCCAGGCGGGATAGCTCCCAGCCAGCAGAGGGGGCCTGTGCCTGGGAGCTTGGGGGTGGGGGGTGGGACAGGCGCCCGGGCCACTGCATGGACACGGGCAGCTAAAGGCCCAGGCCATCCCTCCACGGTCTCTCCAGCCTTTTCTTCTAGGCCAGATGCGTGTTCCCGCCGACAAAAGGGCTTAGCCGGCTGGAGAGCAGGTGGCCAGCAGCTGCCCATCCAGGAAGGAGCGCGGGGGGGGAGGGGCCGCCAGTGGAGAGCAGCCCCTCTGCCGCACCAGGCACCACGTCTGGGGTGCACCTGGGTGGAGGCTCTGCCCTGCCCCCTCTCCAGCCAGGCATGGGAAGTGAATTCCCTGGCCCCTCCCCCACTCCTGCGTGACAAACCTCTCTGCACTCAGGCAGACAACAGGGGCGTCACCCAAGCCCCAGGACCCTGGAAATGAGGCTGGGCTTTCTACAGAGGGACTGAGAGCAAGGGAGGCCTCAGATGATCCTGACCAGGAAGGCGGCATCCCTGCAGGGACAGGAAGGGCCCCCAAGGAGCGGGTCTGCAGGCCCCAGGGTCTCATAGGAAACAGGCCTTGCAGAGACCACGGCCTTGGGAGCCAGCCCTGCAGCAGAGAGAAGCCCATGTCTGCTGGCCACGCCACCATGGTCACGGAGCGCCACGCTGACTCAATGTGGCCTGCAGGGTGGTGGCAGGGGCCGAGCCAGACAGCAGCTGACTGATGACAGGCCTGATGGCAGGTAAGCCACGCAGCGTGGCCTTGTGAGTGTGCACTCCCTCCTCACATGGCCTGTGTGAGACACACTCACCCCTCACATGGCCTGTGTGAGTGCACACACTCCTCACATGGCCTGTGTGACACACTCACTCCTCACCTGGCCTGTGTGAGACACACTCACCCCTCACCTGGCCTGTGTGAGTACACACTCACCCCTCACATGGCCTGTGTGAGACACACTCACCCCTCACCTGGCCTGTGTGAGTGCACACTCACCCCTCACATGGCCTGTGTGAGACACACTCACCCCTCACATGGCCTGTGTGAGACACACTCACCCCTCACCTGGCCTGTGTGAGACACACTCACCCCTCACATGGCCTGTGTGACACACTCACCCCTCACCTGGCCTGTGTGAGACACACTCACCCCTCACATGGCCTGTGTGAGTGCACACTCACCCCTCACATGGCCTGTGTGAGTGCACACTCACCCCTCACATGGCCTGTGTGAGTGCACACTCACCCCTCACATGGCCTGTGTGAGTGCACACTCACCCCTCACATGGCCTGTGTGAGACACACTCACCCCTCACATGGCCTGTGTGAGACACACTCACCCCTCACATGGCCTGTGTGAGTGCACACTCACCCCTCACATGGCCTGTGTGAGACACACTCACCCCTCACATGGCCTGTGTGAGACACACTCACCCCTCACCTGGCCTGTGTGAGACACACTCACCCCTCACATGGCCTGTGTGACACACTCACCCCTCACCTGGCCTGTGTGAGACACACTCACCCCTCACATGGCCTGTGTGAGTGCACACTCACCCCTCACATGGCCTGTGTGAGTGCACACTCACCCCTCACATGGCCTGTGTGAGTGCACACTCACCCCTCACATGGCCTGTGTGAGTGCACACTCACCCCTCACATGGCCTGTGTGAGTGCACACTCACCCCTCACATGGCCTGTGTGAGACACACTCACCCCTCACCTGGCCTGTGTGAGTGCACAACACTCACCCCTCACATGGCCTGTGTGAGACACACTCACCCCTCACATGGCCTGTGTGAGACACACTCACCCCTCACATGGCCTGTGTGAGTGCACACTCACCCCTCACATGGCCTGTGTGAGTGCACACTCATCCCTCACCTGGCCTGTGTGAGTGCACACTCACCCCTCACATGGCCTGTGTGAGTACACACTCACCCCTCACATGGCCTGTGTGAGACACACTCACCCCTCACATGGCCTGTGTGAGTGCACACACTCCTCACATGGCCTGTGTGAGACACACTCACCCCTCACATGGCCTGTGTGAGACACACTCACCCCTCACATGGCCTGTGTGAGTGCACACTCACTCCTCACATGGCCTGTGTGAGACACACTCACCCCTCACATGGCCTGTGTGAGTGCACACTCACTCCTCACATGGCCTGTGTGAGACACACTCACCCCTCACATGGCCTGTGTGAGACACACTCACCCCTCACATGACCTGTGTGAGTGCACACTCACCCCTCACATGGCCTGTGTGAGTGCACACACTCACCCCTCACATGGCCTGTGTGAGTGCACAAACTCCTCACATGGCCTGTGTGAGACACACTCACCCCTCACATGGCCTGTGTGAGACACACTCACCCCTCACATGACCTGTGTGAGTGCACACTCACCCCTCACATGGCCTGTGTGAGTGCACACACTCACCCCTCACATGGCCTGTGTGAGTGCACACACTCACCCCTCACATGGCCTGTGTGAGACACACTCACCCCTCACATGGCCTGTGTGAGTGCACACTCACCCCTCACATGGCCTGTGTGAGTGCACACTACTCCTCACATGGCCTGTGTGAGACACACTCACCCCTCACATGGCCTGTGTGAGTGCACACTCACCCCTCACATGGCCTGTGTGATTGCACACTCACCCCTCACATGGCCTGTGTGAGACACACTCACCCCTCACCTGGCCTGTGTGAGACACACTCACCCCTCACATGGCCTGTGTGAGACACACTCACCCCTCACATGGCCTGTGTGAGTGCACACTCACCCCTCACCTGGCCTGTGTGAGTGCACACTCACTCCTCACATGGCCTGTGTGAGACACACTCACCCCTCACCTGGCCTGTGTGAGACACACTCACCCCTCACATGGCCTGTGTGAGACACACTGACCCCTCACATGACCTGTGTGAGTGCACACTCACCCCTCACATGGCCTGTGTGAGTGCACACTCACCCCTCACCTGGCCTGTGTGAGTGCACACACTCCTCACATGGCCTGTGTGAGACACACTCACCCCTCACATGGCCTGTGTGAGTGCACACTACTCCTCACATGGCCTGTGTGAGACACACTCACCCCTCACATGGCCTGTGTGAGTGCACACTCACCCCTCACCTGGCCTGTGTGAGTGCACACACTCACCCCTCACATGGCCTGTGTGAGACACACTCACCCCTCACCTGGCCTGTGCGAGTACACACTCACCCCTCACATGGCCTGTGTGAGTGCACAACACTCACCCCTCACATGGCCTGTGTGAGTGCACACACTCCTCACCTGGCCTGTGTGAGTGCACAACACTCACCCCTCACATGGCCTGTGTGAGTGCACACTCACTCCTCACATGGCCTGTGTGTGACACACTCACTCCTCACATGGCCTGTGTGAGTGCACACACTCCTCACATGGCCTGTGTGAGACACACTCACCCCTCACATGACCTGAGTGAGACACACTCACCCCTCACCTGGCCTGTGTGAGTACACACTCACCCCTCACATGGCCTGTGTGAGTGCACAACACTCACCCCTCACATGGCCTGTGTGAGTGCACACACTCCTCACCTGGCCTGTGTGAGTGCACAACACTCACCCCTCACATGGCCTGTGTGAGTGCACACTACTCCTCACATGGCCTGTGTGAGACACACTCACCCCTCACATGGCCTGTGTGAGTGCACACTCACCCCTCACATGGCCTGTGTGAGTGCACACTACTCCTCACATGGCCTGTGTGAGTGCACACTCACCCCTCACATGGCCTGTGTGAGTACACACTCACCCCTCACCTGGCCTGTGTGAGTGCACACTCACCCCTCACATGGCCTGTGTGAGACACACTCACCCCTCACCTGGCCTGTGTGAGTGCACACTCACCCCTCACCTGGCCTGTGTGAGTGCACACTCATCCTTGGCATTGCCCGTGAGGCACAGGTACTCCTCACGCCCACACCTGTGCGCAAGGCCGAGGGCTCTGCCTGTGAGGCCCGTCTTTCGTTTCTTGCCTCCTATCGCTGGGGTCCTGATCCGTCCTGGGAACTTCCGGTGCGGACACTTGGTCGGGAGACCCAGGATGAGGCAGGCACCCAGGACTGCGCCCCGGGACGATCGCGGGGCCCCGCGCGGCCGCCTGCGCTGTCACGGACGAGGGCAGAGGCAGTTACACTGACTCCCTTGGCTGCTCCGGCTTGTGAGACAGACAGCTGAGGTTCACACCAGAGGTGCTGGGGCGACCGGGTCCAAGGTCACGCCCAAGTGATCAGGAAGGTGTGGGGTGTTGGTCCGTATTTCTGCTAACCGTCACAGAACACACCAAACACCGGAGTAAGGGAAAGGGTTTATTGGGGAAACCAGCAGAACGGAGGGAAGGAGAGAGAGAGAGAGAGAGGAGGAGAGAGTCCAGAGAGCCGAGTGATCAGGAACTGGTCCTTGTAAAACTGCCGAGGGCGGGCAGGGAAGCAGGAGCAGCGAATCCCATTGGGATGGGGGTTGGGCCACGTGGCCACCTGGCTTGGGGGGGGGGGGGCCTAGGATGTACATCAGGGTGTGGATCGGGCCATAGATAAAACTGCGCCGGTTTCCTAACAGTGACCTGAGTTCTTCTGTCCCCACGGCTGGGGCAAGCAGGCGCGGGTGGGAGCTGTTCGGTAGGGAGTCATTTATGAGCTTATGTGTGTGTGACAAAAGCCTAAAGAGAAGACATCTATGTCCAGCACATGCATCTGCACCTCAGAGTCATCCTGACAGTGTTTCAGGGCAGCCCAGTGTTCGCATCCTGCCTTGCCCCCTCCTACCTGATAACCTGCCTGGTGGGGGTCCCTGCCCCTTCTCCCAGATGCAGCCCAGTATCTGCATTTCAAACACCCTGCTCAGGATCCCCATTCTCCAGGGGGTCTTGCTCACCCTTCCTCCAAACTCAGGATGGCGCCAGCTAGACTTCCTCCTGTCTGATACCTTCAGAGAAAAACTCAGAAGTTTTTCTATTTACATCCAAAAAGCCCTTTGTTCCAAGAGGAGCAGAGGTGGGGAAGCAAGACCCATCTCCTTAAAAACCCTGGGCCTCAACAGGACTGGGCGCTCAGCCCTCTGCCTCTCTGCTGGGCCGCCCACCTGGTCTGGCCAGGTGTAATCTCTCCACTCAACCATGTAACCTCTACCCCCGCCCCCAGCCTCTCAGGCTCTGTCTGGAGAGGTGCCCATCCATCCTTACGGATGTCCCTTCCCTAATAAACCTTGCTATTTTACCTCCCACTACTCTCTGTCTCACGCCTGAATTCTTTCTTGCGCAAAGACAAGAACCCTGCAATTTCTCCAGTAACAGGGGTGGCACCCAGGGCTGTGTCACACAGCTGTGCAGGGAGCAGGACAGACCCTAAAATGGACTGGACGTCGTCCCTGCCCTGTGGAAACCCTAACCCCAGGTGCAGTGTCCGGAGGGGCGCAGTGGGGGGTGCGCACAGGTCTGTGCCTTTGGCAGGAGGAGCTGCAGGAGCCCCCTGCCCTGTGTGGACTCACACACCCCCCCCCCCGCAACTGGCGCTCTCCAGGGCCCACCCATGCCAGTAGTGTACCCTAGTGCCCCGCCCTGCCCTCAGCCACGGCCACGCTGGGCTGACATGACGACAGCTCCTGTTCCCACGCGTGCTGCGTGTTCAGGCATGTACACGAGGCAGAGCCTGGGGGCCCAAGACACCCAAGCAGGTCCCAAGGCAGATGAACACCCCAGGGAGGGGCCCTGATGACGTCCCACAGAGGGGAGACCAGGGCCTGGGGCCTTGGAAGGCTTGGGGAGAGCCATGAGCCCACTGGGCCCCTCACTCGCGGGCCCAGCAGGGTCCGTGGGTCCATGGGGAGCTCGCCACATGCACCAGGACCTGCTGCCAGCCTGGCCGACCAGAAGTGAGGGCAGTGGGCTGGCTGAGGCCCGACCCACAGGGCAGACACCAGACATCTGACAGCTGTGGGGGGTGTTCCTGAGGTCTCCAAGGAACCAGGTAGACCAGGCCCCGCCCCCCACAATGCTCCAGGAGCCCCAGGCTCCGCCCAGCAGCCACAAGAAGTCCACCTTCTCCCCTTCCCCTTCTCCTTGAGCAAGGGCAGAAGAGGGAAGCCGGCTGCTCCCCTCCCTCGGAGGGAGGCCAGGTCGGCACTGCGCACGCCCCACCCCCACACCAGCAGCCCGGGAACAGGGCGCTCATTTGCATAACAAAAGGCCCTTTCATTGAACCCTAAGGACTCTTAAGTCTGGCCTCGGTGCCTGAGAGCCTCCTAAACCGGGTGGTGATCCAGCCTTTGTCATCCGCAGCCCAGCGGACAGACAGGAGCCCCGCCTGCCTGTACACGGAGCACGGGGACCCGCCGAGCACGGGGACGAGTCATCCGAGTCATCTCTCCCCAGCGCTCAGGCCGTAGGCGGTGCTAATAAAAACGCACCTGGGGTGAGGCACTCTTCGCGGCTTCCAAGCTGCTCTCATAACCCGAAGCCACCCACAGCCCTGCCTTGCTGGCGGCCGGCCCCGTGCAGCCGCGGCCAGGGAGCCCACGTGTCTGTGAAGAGTCAGGCAACCAGAAGTGTGGGCAGAGGGCCAGGGCCGGCTCCAGCTCCGGCTCCAACTCCGTTTATTGTATTCACAGCCTGGTCGGAAGGAGGCAGCGGGTGCGGGCCACAGCTCAGCTGCAGCTCAGCCGGGCGCCACCGGCCCCCTCTGCCATGCTGGGGAGCAGGAGGGCTCAGGGGCACTGGGGCACGTGTGTGAGCCTTGGGAAGACAAGTCCTAGGCGGCCTGGGGCGGGAGCGAGGGCACGAGTGGAAGCTGCACCCCCCCCGGAGGCCGGTGACCCCACTCCGCGTCCGCTGTCCGCAGTCCGGGTCGCAGCAGCGTGGGCAGTCCTGAGAGGTGGCTCCCTCCTGCAGAGGCTCATGCTCCGTGGCACGTGGCGGGGGCTGTGTGTGACGGGAGCGGCTGGCCCCTCTTCCCGCTCCTGCTCTGGGGGTGCAGGCGGGATGGCCTTGGGGAGGACACCGTGGCTCCTCTGCCTGCCACAGACGGGCTGGCGCAGTCCTGGTGCCGTCCCCCTGGCCCCGTGCACACAGAGGCGCAGCTGCTGTGTGAGCCCATGTCTCACCTTCCCACCCCTGTCCTCCATGGCCCCAGCATGACTGGCCCGCCTCAGGTTCACACGGTGCCCACAGTCGGAGGGACGCCACTTCCGGGCTTTGGTTTGCTCTAAGCGGCAGCTTCCGGGAGTCCCAGGGAATCCAGTCCCTGTCTGAGCCCCAGCCAGTGACACGCCAGCCCCAGCTGCGTCCCTCACCCTCCAGGCCCCCAATCTCGTCCACCTGTGGCACCTGGACACTCACTGTGATCTGCCAGGGGACTCCAAGGTCAGCCGAGGTCCTGAACTCCATTTTAGATTCTCTGTTCAAAGCCCCCTGCCCACCCGAAGCCCAGGAGAGATCCGCATTCCTGTGCCCACCCAGCTCTGGCCCTCAGTGTCTCTGGGTTAGGGTCCGGGGCCTGAATGGGCAACGGGCTCTCTTGAAACAGCCACCCAGCGGGTCCTCGTGCCCCAGGGGCCTGCAGGCCAAGGGCAGCTCTGCAGGGTCTTGAGGTCACAGTCGTGCCCAGGGTGCTGCTGGAGCTTGCTCAGCCCCAGGCAGGCCCCAGGGGCAGAACAAATGCGGCAGCCGGAAAGCAGTCCACAGCCAAGCTCAGCGGTCGGAGTGGAGGAAGACGCTGATGGAGGTAGCCTGGGTGCTGACGTGGAGGACAGGGCCTGGGGCATGCTGTGTATTGCACTAGATGCTGTGGACACTGCTCTGGGTTGGACCACAGACCGCAGCGTCCAGAAGGGGCATCCAAGACCCCTGGGCCTTCTGCGGGAAGCAGGGAGAGGCAGCTGGGGGGTAGGGGTGGAGCAGGGAGAGGCAGCTGGGGGGTAGGGGTGGAGCAGGGAGAGGCAGCTGGGGGGTAGGGGTGGAGCAGCGAGAGGCAGCTGGGGGGTAGGGGTGGAGCAGCGAGAGGCAGCTGGGGGGGAGTGGGGCATGGCAGCTGGGGGGCCCCACCCCCCAGGAAGTCCTGATGCTGGCCACCGTCCCACGTGCTCCTCGAGAGGCCCTGAGAGGAGCCGCCATGCTCCTCGGCACGCGCACACGCGCACACACCTTGTGGAGTGAGGGAGGCTCTGGGCACAGGGACGCCGCCCACAGTCACTGGCGGGAACGCTGAGCCCCAAGTTCAGACACATCTTCTGGGGATCGCCCCGGGCCTGAGTCTGTAGTCTGTGGGCCTCACAGCAGTGCAGCTGCTCATTTGCATGTAAACAATGTGTAACACACCCTGTCAGAATTTAATCACTTCCAGTGGCTCAGCCAAGGCCAGTCCTTACCTGTGCAACCGGGAGGCCCCCTGGGGCTGCAGGGCTGGGGCAGCAGGGAGGGGGCGCCCTCCACACCTCAGTGCACGCCCACTCGCCAGCCCTCACGCCAGCTGACTGTGGCCCTAACACCGTGGCACTGGGGGCCTCCGTGGCCTTGTCCAGCTGTGGCCAAGGAAGGAAGGGGCACACTGGCGCCACCTGTGGCGGGAGGGCTTCACTGTAGCCCAGGGCTGGCGCCCAGCCGCGGATCCTTTCTGCCGGGCTGGCGGCGTTGCCCGAGGGCTCCTGGGTGCCACCACCGTGTCCTCTGCGACTCAGTCCCCCGGAGGCTGGCTTGGTCCCGGCTGGTCCTCCACGCCTGGTCTCCACGCGCTGTGCCACCATCAGCATCTCCTGAGCTCCTGGGGTGGCCCCTGTGTACTCAGCCATCCTCGGGGAGGAGCATCCTTCCAGGGTGGCTCACGGGCGCCTCGGCCACACGTCCCAAAGGCCAGAGGTCAAAAGGGGCCTTCCCCACAGTGCGCTCCCGGGAGCAAAGCGGAGGGAGTCCAGCCGCTGGATGAGGAGTGGACAGACGGGGGAGCCTCGGGCCCCTGGGAGCTACTGGGCCCCGGGCCTCACCACCGTGTCCTGGGAGACCCCAGACAGCTTTGCCAGTCTGCAGGTGCCACGGGAAAGGCTCCCGGTATAGCCCAGGGACGGGTGGGATTGTCCAAGCCGTGTCTTTACAAGGGCAGCTGTATAGGTCAGAGGTCACAAAGGACGCCTCCCAGGACCCTCAAGGGGACGCCGAGGAGGGGAGTCTCGTGTGGTCCCGGGCGAAGACCTCAGCCCTGGGCTGCTCAGGAGAGAGCCGGCTCCCTGGAGGTGGTCGGCCCAGGCCACCGGCCGCCACAATGGGAGAAGCTAGGGCCCCCAGGGGGCCTCTGTCCAGGCTGTGGGGCCCCTCCCTGGGCAGGCCCAGGTCCTCAGGAGCCTAAGTGAGCAGGGCGGGAAGAGGGGGAGGCGGTGGGAGACGGTGGGAGACGCACCTGCGAACAGCAGAGCAGCTCCACTGGCAGGGGCGGTGACCCAGAGCAGGGGCGAGCCAAGCCAGCACAGAGGGGGCTGGGGAGGGAGCTCGGCGCTGGGGGCTCCAGGGGGAGCCGAGGCTTTCTGCTGAGGTCTAGCTGAGCCTCCTCTGGCTCTGGGACAGCAAGTCCAAGTACAGCTGGGACCTCAGGAACCGGGGGTAGGAGTCCTTCTCCATGAGGCTGCGCACCTTGCCCTGGGCTTGGTCGAAGCAGGTGAGCGAGGGCTCCTGCATGTTCTTCCTCGTGGCCTCTCGGGTCTGGAAGTCGATGTTCACCTGCAAGGTGCACGCAGGGCGAGGTCATGGCCGGCCGGCACGCCACCCCACCCCCGCCCCGCAGCGAGGCGGCCCCAGCCAGCCCCCGGGGACTTCTGGAGCCAGGCGCGCCAGCATTAGTCCGGCAGCCGGGACTCAGAAGGGAAGCAGACACTGGAGGGCGGCCTACGCCGATGGGGACGGTGGCGGTAGCCCAGGCACACCGGAACCTCCCGCTGGAAAGCCCAGGGCTTCCCCCAGCCGCAGAGACACAAACTCCCCGCGCAGCCGGGTCGCAGCCGCCCGGTGAGCCAGGGTCTCCCTGAGGGGCCCGGCCCGCGAGCCCTCTCAGGGCCTGTGAGCTCTCTCGGGGAGCGTCTGCGTCAAGGCCACAGCGGAGCCAGCGGTAAATCATCCAGTTAGCGATGACGACCGAGTGGCACAGTAACTGCAGGCACTCACTAATGAGCCTCTCACTAACCGTGCCCGCGGTGGCCGAGGCCGTGCCGGGTTACGCTGGGCAACGACGCTCGGTGAGCTTAAGAGACTCCGCCAGGTAGTGGTGGAGCCTGGACGCGAGCCCGGAGGACGCGCCCTGGCAAAATCCCCATGGGCTGCTGCAAGGCTGGGCTTCGTCCCTTCCCCCACCCGCAGGGCCGCCCGGGGAGAGGCACGCATGCCAGGGCCACACAGGCCTGAGAGGCGGGAGCCGCAGCCGACGCACCTCCCGTGGGGCCTGCACGTCCACAAACTCCTCGAAGATCCTGTGGGCCCTGGAGGCCAGCTTGGCCGCCGACCGCGTCTTCTTGAAGTCCTCGCAGGCCAGCCAGAACTCCAGGTTCTCCTCACTGAACTCCGTCTTGAGGAAGGCGCGGAAGGCGGCCACTCCATCTGTGGGAAGAGAATCAGGAAGCCAAGGTCAGATGGTGGGAGCGGGAGCCAGGCAGCCACAGGGCCGGCCACGGGGTCGGCCACAGGGTCCTCTGCAGGGACCTCACAGGGAACATGTGGGAGCCACAGGGACAGCAGAGGCCATGAGAACTGTCCAGCTCCTCAGGCCCAGGTTGCACGCGAGCTGTCCAGGCCTGATCCGTGTCGCTGACCCCAGCAGCGTAGGGCGAGCTCCCCAGCACCAGCCGCCACGGCCTTCCAGGCTCCAGGGCGCCTGTGTTCCGTGGCTGAGCCCAGGCGTCGTGCCTGCCCGGCCACAGGTGTGAACTGAGATTAATTTCCCTTTTTCCCGGATGATTCCACGGGGGATGCCCCGCACATGTTTGATTCGTCAGTGATGTGCACGTCGCCATGTGGGGCCGCCCATCAGCACACGGCAGGGACAGGAGACGGCACTGACGCCCCGGGCACACCAGCAATGCTTCGATTTTAAATCTGTAATTGCAGCTTTGGACTGAATGCACTCTGCCGTAGCTTTCGTTGGGAAGGTAGGAGACGCTGGAACGAGGCAGAGCCGCCCTGGTCCCACCTGGTCCCATCTGGTCCTGGCAACAAGTCTCTGACCTGCTCCAGAGAGACCAAGCCTCAGCGGCTCTGGATTCCGGTGCCGGGTGGGCAGGTGAGCCGGGAACCCAGCCACACTCACCACCACAGCCACAGCCACAGCCATGCCCACAGGGCCACATGCACAGCCACACTCACAGGCCAGGCTCCTCCAGTCTCGCTGGGGGATGGCACCTGTGAGTGCTCGAGTTCCAGTCCCGGCTGCTCCTCTTCCCATCCAGCTCTCTGCTATGGCCTGGGAAAGCAGTATAACATGGCCCATGTGGGAACCTGGAGGCAGCTCCTGGCTCCTGGCTTCCTCCTGGCACAGCCCTGGCCACCGTGGCCGTTTGGGAAGTGAACCACGCTGACCGCAGGGCGCTCTCGTCGGCTGCAGGAGGGAACCAAAGCTCAGAGAGGCAGGAGCCACGTCCACTGCCTGTGGCATGGCTGCCAAGGGCAGCGCAGGAGTCCCCGGTGGCGCCATGAGCCGGGTCTTCCCCAGGCAGTGTGCAGTGGGAGCGAGGCGAAGTAGGAGAAGGGAGAACAAGCCGAGAGGGACCAAGAATAAAAGCAGAGAGACGGGCGGGGAGATGATTACAGGGCAGTGTGCCTGAGGTGGAGAGGGGTCCCTGCAGGTGCCTGGGAAGGAGGAACCCTTAGATCCTGGGCACTGAGCCTGCACCTGGGACCCTAAGATCCTGGGCATTGAGCCTGCAGCTGGGACCCTGGGATCCCCGGGCACTGAGCCTGCAGCTGGGACCCTGGGATCCCTGGGCACTGAGCCTGCACCTGGGACCCTAAGATCCTGGGCATTGAGCCTGCAGCTGGGACCCTGGGATCCCCGGGCACTGAGCCTGCAGCTGGGACCCTGGGATCCCCGGGCACTGAGCCTGCACCTGGGACCCTGGGATCCCTGGGCACTGAGCCTGCAGCTGGGAAGAGCCAGGCCTCAGGGCCGTGGTAGGTAGCAGCAGAGGCACATCAGGTGACTGAGCAGGCGCCTGGCAGCACCTGTTCTGGGCCCGGCCCCAGGCAGAGGGGTCCCTCAGCGGTAAGCACTTGGCCTTCACAGCATACAGGAGAGGAAGTTAGAGAGGTAAGGGACACGGGGACGCGGGACAAAGCCAGCCGTTCCCAGGGCAGTGCCTGGTCTCCACTCTGTGTGCACTGACCCATGTGTCAGGAGAAGAAGCAGAACATGGCTGGGAGAGCAGAGCAGTGGGAGAGCAAGGGGGGCCGGGCCTGAGACTCCAGGCCTGGGGGCGGGGACAGCTTGGCTGTGGCCCACCCAGGAGTTCTGATCAGAGCCAGGCCCATGCCCACAGGTGTAATTCAGACCACACGGACGCCCAAGTCTCCTCGCCGCCGTCCACCCTGGCTGGGCAGCACCTGCTCTGAGTCCCCAGTGCCCTCATCACCGTCACAGCTTCGGGCCAACTCCTGGCCACAGACAGCAACTCCACAGGAAGGCAGGGCTCTGATGTCCTCAGCCTGGAGTCAGCCCCCACCTCTCCACATGTGGCACGGGAGCCGTGCGGAGGCGACTGCCGGGGTTGGCACCCGTGGCTCGCAGGCTGGACACCCGCCCTCTGAGAACGTGGCACTCCCCCCGTGGGACGCAGGGCGTGGCCACAGGTCGGTGATGGTCAGCAGGGGTCTGGCGCAGCTGCTGTCCCTCCAGGGAGACGGTGCCCGCCCTCTGATCACCCCTTCCTGGACAAGAAGCCCAGGTGCAGGAGCAGGGGTAGGGGCTGCAGCCTGGCAGACGCTGCTCGAGGTTCACGGGCCTGGGATGCTTGGGGGGGGGCTGAGGCCGCCGGCTGCCCCTGGGGTGGGTCCGGTCCTGACATCAGCAGGAAGAGACAAAGGCTCACGCGTGCACACAGCACGCAGAGGCCTCTGCAGGCTGCACCTGCTCTCGCCGCCCCTCTGCTCACCCACCCCTCCCAGTCCTCCCTCCCCGGCCCAGACTCTGGGCCATGGGCAACGCAAGCGGGGAGGGAGGAAGGGGCTGCGGCACGGGCCCCCTCCTGCCTGCAGGTTCTCTGTTCAGACCGCCAGCAGCCTCTGGATGCCACCCCTCCCCCCAGCAGGGGCTCCCTGCCCTCCCCTCTGCCTATAAGCAGGGCTGCTCGCTCTCAGGGCTGACGGCTGTGCCACTCAGGCACCGCACCCCCCACCCCCGCCATTGCCCTGGGAGCCGTCCCCTCCTCCACCTCACGGAGGGACGGGGGGGGGGGGGGGGGCAGCTAGAGGGAGCAGCTTCCCCGGCTGGGGTGAGGCCGGTGAGCGTGGGCTTCGCCTCAGTGTCTGCTGGGCAGATGCTAACAGCTCCTCCACGGGGCACGGGAGCACACGTGGGGGCATGCATGACCTCACACATGGAGCACACGTGTGGGGATGTGTGACCTCACACAGGTGGAGCACACACGGGCGGATGTGTGACCTCACACATACAATGCACATGTGTGGGGATGCAGTGACCTCACATATGCAGTACACACGTGTGGGGATCTCACACATGTGGAGCACACGTGTGGGGATGCCATGACCTCACACATGCAGTGCACACGTGTGGGGATGCCATGACCTCACACATGCAGTGCACACATGTGGGGATGGCATGACCTCACACATGCAGTGCACATGTGTGGGGATGCCATGACCTCACACATGCAGTGCACATGTGTGGGGATGCAGTGACCTCACACTCGTGGAGCACACACAGGGGGATGCAGTGTCCTCCCACTTGCAGAGCGCTGGGCCAGGGTCGGTGTCACAAAGACCTCGCCCCCCTAGGAAGGAGCTACCTGGTGCCCTCGGGGCGGTGGGAGGGGCTGGGGCTGCCACCCCTCACTGCCCGACCCCCCAGGGAGCCCAGTTCCGGGGGAATCAGTCACATGAGGAGCAGGGAGTTGGCCTGTGTCCTGAACTCGCCGCACACGTGGTGCCTCGGAGCGTCCACAGCGTCCGCCCGTGGCCCAGCCGCCGGCAGCCGGCTCGCTTCGCCCTCCATGGCGCTTACATAAGAGAGAAACTGGGTCACCGGGAGCAGCGGGGCGGGGGCAGGACGCTAAGCGAGCTCCGTGGTCCAGGAATCTGGGCAGCCGGTGCCCAGGTGGGCACAAGTGTAGCCCCATCCCCAGGCTTGGGAAAGGCCAAGGTCACAGGAGAACAGAGAGCTAAGCTCTCTGTGGACGGAGAAACGGCGAGGGGTGGCCTCCCGGGCGGGCCCAGGACAAGCGAGGCCACGTCTGCACAGCCCCAGCCCGGGACCAAGCTCTGGCTGGAAGTCGGTGATGGGCGGTCAGCACTTGCCCCGCATCGCCCGTGAGGCAGGAGGGGAGAGCAGCCACCGAGGGCTGCATCAGGACAGCGGTGGGAGGCAGGCGGGCGCCGGCCACCCTGTGGGTAACGCCGTCGAGCTGTGGGCTCTGCTCCGCTGGCGAGCACTGGCACAGCGGCTGGGGGTGCCTCGGGGGCATCCTCGGGGCTGGGGGCAGCTGGGAGACCCTTCCATCCAGCCCCCCTGAGCACAGGGGAGCAGTAGGTGCCCGGCCAGGATGCAAGGCCAGGAGGGTGAGGGGAACCTGACTCCAGCGCCCTTCCCTGTTCTGCAGAGAGAAGCCAGGCCCGGCAGCCAGGACCACGGGGGAGGCTGTGACGGCAGCCACTGGACGCTGGGAGCCAGGGCAGGCCGGCCCTCACAGAGCTCCGCACACCAGGACCGCAGCAGTGTCCAGGGACAGCTCCCCTGCTGGGTTGGAGGAGCCGCACTGCAGGGACCAACCAGGAGGGGATCAGACACACCCCCAGGCTCCTGAGACCGCTCCCCAGAGGGGCAGAGCAGGGAGGCGGAGCCCAGGCACCTGAACAAGACCCTCACCCGGTCCTAACGCTACCTGACCTCCGACTTCCAACCTCCGACCTTGAGCTGCCTCAGGGGTCACAGGACAGGATGCCCGTTTTCCATAGAGGTCTCTGTGCTGTCACAGCAATGTCATACACAGCTGTCCCAGACACACGTTACCACGTCAGCTGCCGCAGGCCACAGGCCCACCGAGTGCTCACCGCCAGTTTGCACAGACGGGTGAACTGAGCATGGTGGTGGAGGCCATGGGTGCCGGGTGCCGGGCACTGTCCACCCGCCCGTGCAGATCTCCCAGCAAGTTTCCACGGCCACGTATCGAATTCCTGCATTTTCTGTACACCTGCCTGGCGCCACTCAAAGTCACAACAGCCCCGGGGACGGCCGGGAAGCAGAGGGCTCCCTGCCACCCACGTCCAGAACCTCACCGCCTCCTCCAGGGGGCGCCACCTGCAGGCGGCAGGAGCTGTAGCGGGGCCAGCCCGTTTCCTGCAGGCAGGCCCCTCACTGGGCCCCCCGCCCCAGGGTGCCGGCGCCGCGGTCAGGAAGGACCCACACACAGCGCCCCGCCTCCCGTCACCCCGAGGAACGCCACGTTCCAGGGTTGGCTGCATGCAGTGGACAGGGGCCTGGCCACGGACGCCACGTTCTAGAACCACTGGAGGGATTTCCTGAGCTGGTCACTGGTTCGCAGGGCTGCTGGGCGGGTGTGTGGCCAGCCCAGGTCATTGTTTTTCTCTTTCTCAGAGGGGAACAATTTTTTAAAAACTAAGCGCTCCCCTGTCGGCCTCCTTTTCTCAGAGGGAGAGGAAGAAACATCATTTCCGCAAAGGCAGGCAAGCTTCCCACAATCCGTCCCACAGCCCCCCCCCCCCCCCCGCTCCCCGTGAACGGCGAACAGGGCTAAGTCCCAGATGAGCTCCAGGACGGGGCTCAGCCGCCAGGCGTGGGGTCCAGTGAGAGAGGACGGGGACAGGGACCCTGCCTGCACCTGCACCTCAAAGCCAGAGTGTGGGGGCCGCGCTGAGGTGCAGTGGGCTGGCGCCCTGGCCTGAAGCTCCAGCATCCCATACGGGGCACCGGTTCAAGACCCGGCTGCTCCACTTCCGATCCAGCTCTCTGCTGTGGCCTGGGAGAACAGTAGAAGATGGCCCAAGTGCTTGGGCCCCTGCACCGCGTGGGGAACCTGGAAGCGGCTCCTGGCTCCTGACTTTGGATGGGCACAGCTCAGGCCTTTGTGGACAGTTGAGGAGTGAACCAGCAGATGGAGGACCTCTCTCTCTCTCTCTCCCTCTCTCTCTCTCTCTCTCTGCCTCTCCTCTCTCTGTGTAACTCTGACTTTCAAATAAATAAATCTTAAAAAAAAAAAAAAAAAAACAGAGTGTCGAAAAGAAGAAGCGGGGGGGGGGCACGTGGATTCATGCTCAGGAGTGCCAGCACTGCCAGCAGCTGGTCACACGGCACAGGGAGGGGAAGACCTGCCCCCAGGACGTCTTCCTCACCCGGAAATGGCCGTGGTGTAGAAAGCCACATGCCAGCAAACACATGCACACGCACAAACCCAACACACGAGCACTCACACATACACACACGGAAGCGCACACATGTACAAACCCACAGTGGCACACACATGCATGAGTACAATACTTGCACACATATCCTCACACATGAGCAAACCCACACCGGCACACATGCACATAGGAGCAATCATACACCCTCACACACATGCACACGCACAAACCTGCACACATACACATGCATGGACACACACATGAGCAAACGCACATAGGCACACATGCATGCACATAAACCACAGCACATACCCACCTGCACGGTTTGTGCAATGCCCGTGCTCACACACAAGTGAACAGGAGCTGCACACATGTGCACTCACGCATGTACACACATTGGCACGCACATGAGCAAACACACAGCTGCACACACACCTGCAGGGACAAGCTACAGACCAGCACACACAGACACCAAGTCGACACGGTGACGCGCGGCTGAAGCCCTTCCCTGCTACTTCAAGTTCCTTTGGCAAGTGGTTACTTCCCAGACCTCTGGGCGCTTCCCCTCTGGGCGCGGCGTTGGTGAGCAAACAGGACTGTCAATAAAACTGCTCCAAACAGCTGCTTGCCAGAGGTTCCGGAAGCAGCCCGAGCTCCGAGCCCGGCAGCCTCTGCCCACGAGGGGCCGGCTCACTCGGCCCCTGTCCCGCCGCGGGAGCCGCTTCAGCTCCCAGGCAGATTTACGGAACCTTGCAGGCAGCGCTGCGTCAGACGCCGCCCGGGGTGCCCCGAGCTGGCTGCAGACCGCGCCTAGAACAGGAGGCCCGACTGGACCCAGCCCCCGGCGAGTCCCGCACCAGCTCCTTCAAAGTTGGAGAGGAAAGCAACTAAGAGTCGGGGCCCCTGAAGGCCGCGCCACTGCCCAGGAGCAGAGCTAGACCGGATCCCACCTGCTCCCGGATCAGCTTGGACCGCTCACGGGGACGGGACCCTGCAGGACGAGGCCCCTCCCCATGCCTGCCTCCCGAGCCTACAGACGCTGGCCCTGTTTGTAGATTGTAGCCTGCTCCAGGCCTGGGGCAGGCAGAGGGTGTGGGCTGCTGTGTAGACTGAGGTCGGGACACAGCTGTGGTGGGCTGCTGTGTAGACTGTCGGGACACAGCTGTGGTGGGCTGCTGTGTAGACTGAGGTTGGGACACAGCTGTGGTGGGCTGCTGTGTAGACTGAGGTTGAGACACAGCCGTGCGAGACTTCTCCAGGTGGAGCATGGCCGGGGGGGGGAGGGGGGGAGGCGGCAGCATGGGGCATCACGGGGGGCGGGCACTCCGGCCGCACCCCTGGACCTCCCAGGGCCCCGCAAGGTCTCCTCAGCTCACATGGGGTCCCTCGGAAGGCCGTCCTGCGCCCTGAGCCCCACGCCGGCCCGGAGCTGGATGGCTGCAGGGCCACAGACGGGGTCTTCAGGACCCCAGGCCCACCAGCGGCTAGGGAAGGGGCCCCTTCCTCTCCCCAGTGTTTGCTCCCCCACCCCCACGGCGCAGGCCTGGGAAGGGCAGCGGGAGCTGCAGCGGGATGCGGGGGCTCAGAGCACCTGGTGTCCCCGTGACCCTCCCAGACCCTGCCTCAGAGAAGCTTCCGGAATCCCACAGCAGGGCAGAGCGGGACCAGGCGAGCTCGGATCTGAGAGTTCCCCCAGACCTCCAGACCCTGCCACTACCTGCGCCACAACTGCCCCAGGTGGAGCCCGGCCACCACAGCCACAAGGCACAGCCAGCACCAGCAGTTCCTACCGGGCTCCAGCGGCACTCGCCTGGCACCGGGTAGAGAGAAGCACCTGTCCCTAAGCTCACGCAGACCCTCGGAAGCCGCCCCATGCGAGGGCTCCGGGCGCTCACTCGGGGGCTAGCTGAGTCAGGTGCCGGCCGGAAGAGAAACCAAATGACCTTGAGTGGAACCCAGCCAGGGAAGGAGGCGAGGACTGGTGGCGATGCTCATTCAGCCCGAGACGGCGCAGCTGCACGAGGCAGGTCCCGAGTCCCACACGTGCCGCCACCGTGGCAAACGCCTGGCACAGCTCTCTGCTTGGCCTGCGCCATGTGCTCCGTGTGCGGTGTCCACGCGGCTGCCCTCCTGCCACGGGGTGAGCCATGGAGGCCACTGCTGCCGTGCACCCCGGCCCGGCCCCTGCGTCTCACTGTGAAATCTACCTGCAAGCACTTGTCCACCGCTTACTGGGAAGGGGGCGGAGTCGGAGGGAACGCTGGGCGAAGTTGAGAGCCAACGACTTCTAAAGACACCTGCGGAGACCGAGGGCCTCTGCCAAGGCCCCGCGACTTCATGTCGACCGTGCAAGGTTAAGATCAAGAGCACGGGGGCCAGGGCCGGCGCTGTGGCAGACCTGCAGTGCAGACATCCCATATGGGCGCCGGTTCGAGTCCCGGCTGCTCCACTTCCCATCCAGCTCTCTGCTATGCCCTGGGATTTAGATGAAGGTGACCCAAGTTCTTGGGCCCCTGCACCCACGTGGGAGATCCAGAGGAAGCTCCTGGCTCCTGGTTTTGGGTTGGTCCAGCTCTGGCCATTGCAGCCAATTGAGGAGTGAACCAGCTGATGGAAGACACCCCCACCCCCACCACCAGCCTCTGCCTCTCTATAACTCTACCTTAAAATAAACAAATAAATCTTTTTAAAAAATCAAGAGCACGGGCTGGCACTGCGGTGGGCGGGTTAAGCCACCACCTGCCACGCCGGCATCCCGTGTTGGAGTCTCGGCTTTTGCTCCAGCTCCCAGCCGGTGCACCTGAGAGAGCAGCAGGAGACGGCAGGGGCTCGGGCCCTGCACCCACGTGGGAGCCCTCGGGGCACTCCCGGCTTCATCCTGGCACAGCCTTGGCCGTTGTGGCCATTGGGGGAATCTCTCTCTCTCTCTCTCTCCTCTCTCTCTCTCTCTCTCCCTCTATCACCCTGCCTTTCAGATAAATAACAAAACATTAGAAAAAAGAAAATCCAGAGCAGGTCGGACTCCGCCCCACAACCTCAGCCCGCTTGTCGCAGACCGTGCTGCCCAGTTCGGTGGGCCCACCTCTGCAGCCGGGACGCCCAGCTCGGGGTGGCTGCAGACGGCTGAGGCTCCCCGCTTCCTCCTCACCCTGCTCGTGCCCCCTCCACTGTGCGTAACGCCCTGGGGTGTCAGAGCCCCAGGAGTGTGGGCTCGCCCACAAGGAGAGAGAGGCCAGAACGGAGGGCGCCTCCCCACACTGCATACGCACGACCCCTGCCTCGAGGGAGACCAGAGGGCAGCAGGGGCTGGGGGAGGGCACAGCTGTGTGCAGGAACCCCCAGGATGACGGCCGGAGACCCCACCAAGGCCAGAGCCACGGGGGGCAATGAGGCCTCACCATTGCACAGGTAAGATGCAGCTGGAGCCGCGGCCCCCAGCCCAGACCCGCACCACACTGAGCTCGCCTCTCTGGCACGGCTGCGACCACGGGGCTCCGGGGACCTCCCAGAGACCAGGAGAGGGGAAGGAGGCCGGCGCCCGGCTTCCACCCTGTTGTCTCTGCCTCGCGCCGCAGGGACCAAGGCCGGCAGGGAAGGTCACTTACACTTGTGTGCCAGGAGCACGTCGAACGAGTCTGCCCACCTCGCCGCCTCTTCCGTGGACAGTCTCCTGGGCAGAAGAAACAGCCGTGAGTGGGTCTGCCGTGGCTCCCTCCCCCATCTCCGTGGTCTGCTCGGGAGAGCAGGGGGCAGCGGGGCGCGAGCAGGCCGGGCACTGGGGGAGGAGAGGACACAGCCGGCCGGGATACTGTCAGGGGCGGAACAGAGAGACCCGTCCTGGCTCCCACCCGTCACGTCGCGTCTCCACAGGGGGTCACGCGAGGCAGCGTGTGCACAGGGAGGGCTGCTCCCGGGTTACCTGGATCCAGGCGTATTTTTAGAGTTTATTTCCAAATCGAGAGCTCAGATTGACAAGCAGAGGCAAGGAGTGTCCCTCCCACCCACAGCCCGGCCGTCTGGGGCGCAGAGGGGACCCGAGCTGGGATCAGTCAGCGATGCGCCGAGAGGAAGACAAACTCCCCTCCACTCCCGCCCAGGGTGCAGGGGGCTGCCACGGGCGGGGCCGGCCACTCACTTGAGAGCGCGGCTGGGCTTGTCGGGAAGGATGGCCGTGAAGTCGCTGCAGGAGTCCGACTTGTGCGACAGGCACCCCAAGCGCGTGCGCATGCCTTTGTTCCTGCAGACAGCGTGGGCAGAAGGTCGGGGCTGCCCCCCCCACGCAGCCCCGGGCCCACAGCCTCACAGAGGGGGTCCCTGGAGAAGCCAGCCTCGCGCATAGCTAACTACGGGGTGCAGCCTGGGAGTTTCTAAATTAGGATTTCGTGCAGCAGGCTGGACTTCACCCGCTGCAGCCTGTGGACCCCAGACCCAGCGGGGTAGGGGGCAGGGGGCCTGGACCTGCAGAGCCTCTGCAGAGATCGGGACTCCGGATTCCCAGGCAGCCACATCCTGCCAGGTCCCTGCTCGTCGGGACTCCCAGGCAGCCACATCCTGCCAGGTCCCTGCTCGTCCTACAGCCGGGCAGACGCACCGACAGCCAGGCCCCCGGGCAAGCCCAGTGCCCACAGCTCTGTTCATTTCTCTCTCCGGTTCTCTATTTCCCGAGCACCCACACGATGACGGTATTGCCGTCTTTCCCCACTCCCAGTGTCAGCCCCGTGTGCTGCGCTCGGCCAGGGCCTGACGGTCTGCTCCCTGTGGGTGCCGTTTGTATAAATAAAGCTTTATTGGCACGCAGCAGCAGCCAAGGTCTACACCTTCAGCCACAGACTGCTGAACCACTGGGATGAGAACATCGAATCCCTGGCCCTCGACAGATGAGCTTTGCTGACTCCTGACCTTTGGTCACAGCCACTCCAGGAGCTGAGGTCACAGGTGGGGGAGGGGCAGGCACGTGGGGTAGTGGGTTAAGCTGTCACTCAGGATGCCTGAGATCAAGGCCCGGCTGCTCCACTTCCAGCCCAGCTCCCTGCTGACGCACCTGGGAGGCAGAGGTGGTGGCCAAGTGCTCGGCCCCTGCACCCACGGGGGACCCCATGGCTTCTTGGCTCCTGGCTTCAGCCCACCCAGCCTGGCTGTTGCAGCCATTTGGGGAGTGAACCAGCAGGTGGAAGATCCCCTTTCTCTCTTTCTCTGTGACTCTACCTTTCAAGTAAATAAATCTTTTATAAAAAGGCAGATGACACGGGGGTAGGGGTTGTGGACAGAGCAGGACTTGAGCTCTCTCTCCCGCGAACAGGAAGGCGCGTGGGCACCGACCGCGTGGAACGGGCGCCATGGCTGCCGACCCGGTGACGAGGGCTCCTCTGGCCTCGCCGCTTCCTCCTTCCACAGACCTGGGGCTGAGCACAGAGGAGCCCGGCTCCTGCACTTCCTCACCAGCACAGGGGTCTCCCCCGCAACCCGCCACTGTCTCTGCTCCCTGGGGGCCACACGTCTGGCCCCCACCCCGCCCCGCCAGGCCGAGCCATGCAGCTCCCCTACAACCACGGGCACCACGATGCTCGCCTGGCAGCTCACAGGAGCCCCCGCAGCGCGGCCCGCAAGCCCTCGGCCTCAAGGGCAGCGTGGACGGCTCGGCAAGGAGACAGCCGGCCACCACCCCGGGAGCAGTGGCGAGGCCTCCAAAGGCCTGCAGAGCCCCAGGCGCCGTCCCCAGGGCCCCAGTGATCTGCGCAGCCTTCGCCAGGGTCTCTGTCTTCCCAGCTGAGCCCGAGCGAAGCACTTCTCAGGTGTAGAACAAGGAGAGCAAGGCCCAGCGTTAACAAAGGAGACCAGACCCGCTGCCCGGCCGGCCTGCTCTCTCGCTGGGATCCCGCCCCATCCCCTGAGCTCGCACGGCCCCTCGCCGCCCCAGAGTCACCCGGACCCCCACAGGCTGGCAGGCCGCAGCTTCGCTGGGGCGCGGCCGGGACAGGTACCTGCGGGGCATCAGCAAGGCAGCCATGCAGACATCCGCTTCGGGCCCGGGCCGGAACCAGGACCAGCCGCGCCTCTCACCTAAAACCGAGGGAGCTGCCGTGAGGGGCCGCCCTGGCGTGACTGACACCCGCTCAGCACAGCCCCACGCGCCCCAGCCCTGCCTCTGCCGCTCTCGGCAAGGGCACCCGACCAAGGATGGACACGCGCGGTGGTGGGCGGCTTCCTGCTGCTGGCCATCAGCGGAAAGTGGGACGCGCGCCCCAGGGGAGGCCAGGGTTGGCCGGCCACAAATCACTGCTCCCTCTCAGGGGCTGGGGGCGGGGCCTTGCCACATGCCCTGATTGGCTCCTTCCAAGGGCACCTGCCCAGGTAGGACAGCGAGGCTGGGGGACACCGACGGGGGCTTGCCGGGCACTGTCCCCACTGTGCATGTGCAGAGATGGTAGGAGCAGCCCAGGGAGGCCGTGGGGCTGCCTGAGCAGAGGAGGGGGCACTGAGGCCCCTGACCTGAGTCAGGCTCCCCAGGGCCCCTCTGCACCCACCCGGGGAAACTGACTCTGGCCCCAAACACAGGCTCTTCGTTCGGACTCCTGACTCGGGTGAGGCCCTGGGCTGCGCCGGCACACACTCCTCCAAGAGGATGAGCAGGGCCCGAGCAAGAGCTTAGGGAGCAGTGAGCTGGCGGAAGGGCCCGTCCCAGGGACCCAGGAGTCGGGCACCGAAGCCCCTGAAGCTGTTGGGGTCTCTCGTTTCTCTGGCTGTGGGGCAGAACCCCACCCCAAGAGCAGGGTCCTCGCTACAGCCAAGGCCGTTTGGGGCAGGGGTCCCCGCCCACCACCCCACTGGCACCCACACCCTTCGGGAGCTGTCACTCACGCTCCTTTTCCAGACCCAGCACAGCTCAAATTGCCCCTCGGGTCCCCAGCCCTGGATTCCATCACGTAGGGCCTCAGGGCACAGCAGCCCCTCCCAACAGGGGCAGAACCGGGGTCACCCAGAGCCTAGGAGGTTCCAGGGTGTGACTGCGCCAGACAGTCAGTGGGCACAGTGCAGAGAGGCGCCAGGGAGAGCAAAGGTTCCGAGAATTGGGAGAAGCGGAGAGAAGGCAGAGCGCGGGGGTGGGCGGGGGTGCGTGCATGGCAGGTGATGGCGAGCGCCCCGACACGGGCCGGGGGAGAGGGCAGCACTCACCGTCGCGGGCCGGTCCTCATGGCCTGCAGGTCTCCGCCAGCCGGCGGTCAGGAGAAAGGGGAGGCCCTGCCTTCAGCTGCCCAGCCTTGGTGAGCGACGGGCAGTGTGCAGGGACACACAGGCGCGCACACATCCACACGCATCTACACGCATGCAGGCACAGCCCGGCAGCCCGCGGCCTCGCACAAAGCTCCTCTCTAGAGCCTGTCACATCCAGTGAACGCCGGAGCAGCCTGCGGCCAGCGGGCGGGCGGCTGCGCGGTCACGCTCAGCTCCTCGGCGCCCCAGCAGCACTGGCCTGGCCGCCCCCTCCTGCACCTGCCTCCTGGCCTGGAGCTTCCCTTGTAGCAGCCCAGGGCGCCCTGCTGAGCCCGCCAAGGTCTGGATTAACTCTTTCAGGCCCCCAGAGAGCTGCAAGTCCAGGCTGGGGGTCGGCTTCGGAAGCTGCTGCCGCTGCAGGCACAGGGAGCAGGGAGCAGGGATCCGGCCCCAGACAGCAGCGAGCAGCAGGAGCCCAGCGAGCAGAGCCGGATCTCCCTCCCAGGGGAGGGGGCAGTCCCTGTCCTGCTGGGTGTGATGGGATGTGATGGAGCCTGGGGGCAGGTGACGCGGCCAAATGCCCCCCTCCTCCCTCCCGGCTCTCCCGTGCAGCCGGGCCAGCCCCGTTCTCCCTGCCTCCTCCAGACCCTCACCCCCCCAGCCCTCCCCCTCTCCCACCCCGCTGCCTAATGAGACATTTCCACCGCCTCCTCTGCCTGCGAGCGAGCGCAAGCCCAACTCTGCCTCTCACCTGGCTCCCACCCTGGGAGCTCCCCTCGCTCCCCATCCATCACCTAGCAACTTCCCGGCTTGCCTGTGTGGCAGAGCGAGACTTTTCCCTTTGTTCTGCCCGATCCGCACGCCAGCCCGCCAGCCCGTCCAGGTGCTCCTCCGGCCGCTCACCGCGCGCACCTTCCCGCTGGCTGCCTCCGTCCACAGGGTGCTCAGGTCCTCCAGGCGGGCAGCCTCTGCATCACTGGGGATCCTGCAGGACTGGCCAAGCCCAGGCCCCGCCCCCAGACCTGCAGACTCGCAGGGGGTGGGGCCCAGCCCTGCAGGTGACTCTGGGGCCGCTGGGGATCCCTGAGGCGGCTCCTCACTCCCAGCAGGGACCGGCCACAGGCAGCGGGATTCTCTACAGAAAGTGACCAATCCACAAGCCAGGTACGAGACCCCATTTGCCCAACCTCCCCCAGCACGTGAGGCTGTTCCTCGTGTCGCTATCACCCCAAACCACAGTCCCACGTCCCAAGCTGGTGGACGGTCCAGAGGGACACGACACCTGGGCAGTGAAGGTGTCCCCCAGCTCAGACCGCACAGCCGCTGCCCCCAGCCTCCCCGGACAGGGCTACCAGCCCTGCTCTGTGTCTCTCCGACAGCACCCGCAGGGCCTTGTTGGGTGACAAGGGGAAGCGAAGGAAGAGCCTTGCACCCCTGGGGGCCCCTCACTCTGGTGCATGGGCAGCAGAATCAGAGCCCCCCACGAGCACCGGGCCAGTGCCCAGTGAGCACTGGCATGTGCTGGACACTGCTGCCTCCTGCCTTAGCCACAGCACGTGCAGCAGGCGGGGGCCAGCACTGAGGGGCAGGGGCGAAGCCACCCTTGTGACACCGGCACCCCACGGCAGCACGCCGGCTTCTGCCCCGCTGCTCCGCTTTCAGTCCAGTTTCCTGCTGATGCACCTGGGGAGGCAGTGGGAGGTGACTCAAGTGCTTGGGCTCCTGCACCCACATGGGAGCTCGGATGGCGCTCCTGGCCCAGCCCCGGCTGTTGCGGCCATTTGGGGGATGAACCAGCCTATGTCTCTCTCTCTCTCTCTCTCTCTCTCTCTCTCTCTCTCTCTCTCTGGTACGCTGCCATTCAAATAAATAAGTAAACAAATCTTTTCTAAATGTTTCTCAGGCCGACAGCTTCATCAGCCGCACGTCATGGGTGGAGAGACGGGGCACGCGCGTCGTAGGAGCAGAGCTGACAAAGAACTTGGCGGGAACTGTCTCCAGGGAACACAGCAGAGACCGGCCCCGCTCTCGCCTCCCAGGCACACTCTGCCCTGCCCAGCACAGACTCCCGGGCACCCTGCCCTCTCTGGGCAGCTGCTGCTCCCGGCAGAGCGCTGAGCCAGCGCTGGCTCCCTGAGCCCCGGCTGCTCTCCCAGGCCCGCGCTGCTGGACAGCTCCGCAGCCCGCGGCGCCGCTTGCTCGCTCTGGCCATCGCTGTCCTCCGTCCCTCAGGTCTCCCCGGCTGCTTTCTCTCCTCACTCCCCTGGCCGAGTCCGATTTCCAAGCTGGCCTCTGCGTCTCCTGAGTGTGTCTCAGCTTCGTCCCGCACCCTGTCTGTGGGCGCTGCCTCATCTGGCAGCACCCCCTCCAGGACAGCTTCTGGCCTTACTCCTCCCCGCCCAGCTGCAGGCTCTGCCCGAGACACCGCTGGTGGGGGCTCCACGGCCCTCCTCGTCCTTGTCCTCGCCTGTCCCACCTACCGCCCACCACTGCTCACACACAGCGCCTGTCCCCTCGCCCAGAGTCCCCACCTGGACCCGCCCCTGGGCCCAGCTCCCTCTGTGAGCCCCTCCTGCCAGGCCCGCATTTGCCCTCCAGGCAGGCGGTGGTCCCGCAGGGCAGGGCAGGGCAGGTGCATCCCACACTGCAGAGACTGGGCTCAGCCCCCAGCTCAGGCTCCCGACTCCAGCTTCCTGGCAGGAGGCAGTGCTGATGGCTCCTGTCACCGTGCGGGAGGCCTGGGCTGAGTCCTGGGCCCCTGGCTTCAGCCCCCACTCATTGTGGGCATTTGAGGAGTGAACCGGTGGACAGGAGCCCTCCATCCATCCCCCTCTCTCTCTCCCTCCCTCCTCCTCCCTCTCCCTCCCTCCCTCTCCCTCTCTCTCTCCCCCCCACCTCAGAACTCCCTCCTTGAGAAGGGGCCCCCTCAGCTCCACCAGGCCACAGGACCCCTCCCCACCGCCATGCCCTGGAAGCAGCAGCGCCCATCACCCCCCGTGCCTTGGACACGGCGGTGTTTAATAACCGTCCACCCTGAGGACGCCGAGAGCGGGCAACGTCTGGAAAGCCACTGCAGCTCCCTCACGGCACGGTGGGACGTGCTGCCTCCTGGCCAGCACTGGGGTCGGCAGAGCCGCACGCGGGCGCACCGGCCGGCACCTGCTCCACAGCAAAGAGGCCCCCGGTGCCGTCATACAGGCCACGCAAATGGGATTACACGGGGATAAGGGAATGCGATCTGCACTCTAATATTTTAAAAGCCCTGACGGGGAGGAGCTGGCTGCAAACGCCCCAGTGGGTGCTGGACCAGCACAGCAGCGGGCAGCACCACCGGAAGCTTTGACAATGTCGCCGCACAGCTCGCAGGGATTCTGGTCAGCGAGCACGGCTCTGCCGGCAACCTTCTGAAAGGAGTTTCCACCCCGTGGCTTCCCAGCCACCGTGGAAGCATGGATCAACACACGCGGCGTGGATGTGGCGTTCCCATGGAGACCAGAAGGACACAGGGAAGGGCAGGACAGAAAGAGGCCACTTGGCCCAAAATTCTACTTTTTAAAAACGCAACTCAGTTCATTCCTCTGAGCATTGGCAGCCTCATTTCCTGTTCGGGAGCTCAGGCTCCCGGCTCCTTAATTTGAAACAAGCCTGCCGCTGCGCACAGGGCACGGGGCACACGAGGGAGCCAGGGCGCCCGGGCCCAGGGCCACCAGGCTGCCGGGGAGCTTCAGCCACAGAGGGGGCCTGGTTCCAGCTGTGCAAGGGACTCGTCTGTAACACGGCCACCCTCCATGGTCACCCAGGTGACCGGGACACGGCCACCCTCCATGGTCACCCAGGTGATGGGGACACTGCACCCCCACAGCTGTGGTCACCCAGGTGATGGGGACACAACACCCTCCGTGGTCACCCAGGTGACCGGGACACGGCCACCCTCCATGGTCACCCAGGTGACCGGGACACGGCCACCCTCCATGGTCACCCAGGTGACGGGGACACAACACCCTCCGTGGTCACCCAGGTGACAGGGACACTGCCACCCTCCATGGTCACCCAGGTGACGGGGACACTGCCACCCTCCATGGTCACCCAGGTGACAGGGACACTGCCACCCTCCATGGTCACCCAGGTGATGGGGACACAACACCCTCCATGGTCACCCAGGTGATGGGGACACTGCCACCTTCTGTGGTCACCCAGGTGATGGGGACACAACACCCTCCGTGGTCACCCAGGTGATAGGGACACGGCCACCCTCCATGGTCACCCAGGTGATGGGGACACGGCCACCCTCCATGGTCACCCAGGTGATGGGGACACTGCCACCCTCTGTGGTCACCCAGGTGATGGGGACACAACACCCTCTGTGGTCACCCAGGTGATGAGGACACAACACCCTCCGTGGTCACCCAGGTGATGGGGACACGGCCACCCTCCATGGTCACCCAGGTGATGGGGACACTGCCACCCTCCATGGTCACCCAGGTGATGGGGACACGGCCACCCTCCATGGTCACCCAGGTGATGGGGACACGGCCACCCTCCATGGTCACCCAGGTGATGGGGACACTGCCACCCTCCATGGTCACCCAGGTGACGGGGACACGGCCACCCTCCATGGTCACCCAGGTGACGGGGACAATGCCACCCTCTGTGGTCACCCAGGTGATGGGGACACGGCCACCCTCTGTGGTCACCCAGGTGATGGGGACACTGCCACCCTCTGTGGTCACCCAGGTGATGGGGACACGACACCCTCCGTGGTCACCCAGGTGATGGGGACACAATACCCTCCGTGGTCACCCAGGTGATGGGGACACGGCCACCCTCCATGGTCACCCAGGTGATGGGGATACAACACCCTCCATGGTCACCCAGGTGACGGGGACACTGCCACCCTCTGTGGTCACCCAGGTGATGGGGACACTGCACCCCCACAGCTGTGGTCACCCAGGTGATGGGGACAATGCCACCCTCTGTGGTCACCCAGGTGATGGGGACACTGCCACCCTCCATGGTCACCCAGGTGATGGGGACACGGCCACCCTCTGTGGTCACCCAGGTGATGGGGACACAACACCCTCTGTGGTCACCCAGGTGATGGGGACACTGCCACCCTCCATGGTCACCCAGGTGATGGGGACAATGCCACCCTCCATGGTCACCCAGGTGACGGGGACAATGCCACCCTCTGTGGTCACCCAGGTGCGGGGACACTGAACCCCCACAGCTGTGGTCATTTTCGGTGAGCGTGCTGGACTCCAGCTTCCTCCTCCATCGACACTAATTCCTGTGCTTGCCGGTCGATTCCCGGGGTTCTCATCGAGTGGGCACTTAGGGAAACACCCTGTAAGCCCCGTTCTGTGTCTGTGGTGCTGAATGGGATGAGGCAGCGCGCGGTGCGCTCGATGATGATCACCACGAGTGCGGGGGTGGGGCGGGGGTGGCCTGGGGGAAGGAGGCCAGTCTTGCTCGTCCCCACGGACTCTGGCCTGGCAGGCACGAGCTGCACTTCCGGTGTCGTCTTCATCATGGACACGGGAGGCTGTGACAGGCACACCGCAGGATGCCCCCAGCAGGCCGCTGTGACCCCACAGCCTGCGTCCCTCGGCTATTCAGTGAGCTGTTTGGGCAGAGTGCAGTGTAGACAGTGCAGTGTAGACAGACTCACTGTTAGCTGCCTGCTCTCCCAGGTGATACAGAAGCTCCCGGGGAAAATGTTGGGAGGGGGTTCCGGCAATGGCGGCAGTGGGGTCCCCCCAGGTCTCCAGGGCGCTCACAAGCCCTGCGGGCGCTCTGGGACCTAGGCCAACACTGGTCCCCCCGCCCAGCCTGCTCCCCGCACTCACTTGCTCCAGCCTCCGTGTGTCTGCAGGGCAGTGTTGAGGTTACACCTTGGGGAGTTGGCAGTTAAACCCGCGACGACCCTCGGGCTCCTAAAAGTAAGAGGCTGGGGTGGCGTCCTGCGTTGACCGTGCCATCAGCGTTAAGGAAGAAAGCCCAGGGAAATGCAGCAAACAAGTGCAACGTCCTCGTGGATCCTACTGGAGCTTCAGACTGAAAATGCCAGGAGACGCAGAGACGTGCATGCCCGTGGCTGCGTGACGACGTGTACACCTGTGGCTGTGTGACGACGTGCGTGCCCGTGGCTGTGTGACGACGTGCGCGCCTGTGGCTGTGTGTCAACATGCGTGCCCGTGGCTGTGTGACGACGTGAGCTCCCGTGGCTGTGTGACGCCCTGAGTCCCTGTAGTTCTTTTTGGTCCAATTTCACGTGGGGTGGTTTTTCTGGAGAGGCTTCGCTCGGGGGATTTGCTCTGAGCTCTGTGCTGCTGAGGTGAGATGCTCCCTGGAGTCGCTTTGTGATCATCTAGGGTGGGGCCAGGGGCTGCAGCCAGGAGTAGGTGCAGAAGGGCCCACGGTTCTGCTCTCTTGCCTTGTGTATGTTGAGATGGTCACACGGGGGCCGGCTCTGCGGCATAGCTGGTTAAGCCACTGCCTGCAGCTGGCATCCCATATGGGCACTGGTTCAAGTCCCAGCTGCTCCACTTCCCATCCACCTCCCTGCTAATGTGCCTGGGAAAGCAGTGGAGGCTGCTCCAAGTGTGTGGGCCCTGCACCCACGTGGGAGATGCGGAAGAAGCTCCTGGCGCAGCCCTGGCCATTGCAGCCATTTGGGGAGTGAACCCAGATGGAAGACCTCTCTCTCTCTCTCTCTCTCTCTCTCTCTCTCTCTCTCTCTCTCTCAAGATTTATTTGCTTATTTGAAAGGCAGAGTTACAGACAGGCAGAGGCACAGGCAGAGAGAGGTCTACCATCTGCCGGTTCACTCCCCAAATGGCTGAGCCGATCCGAAGCCAGGAACCCGGAGCTTCTTCCAGGTCTCCCATGTGGGCGCATCTTCCACTGCTTTCCCAGGTCATAGCAGAGAGCTGGACCAGAAGTGGAGCAGCCGGGACTCAAACCAGCGCCCATAAGGGATGCTGGCACTGCAGGCGGTTTTACTCGCTATGCCACAGCACCGGGCTCTCTCCCTCTCCCTCTCCTTCATCCTCTCTCCCCCTTTCATCTCCCCCTCCCTCCCCCACAGAGTCCAGCTCTACCCTCTGTCCCCTGCTGAGCTGCCTGTTTACACCCGCCAAACCCAGGCCTGCGTCTACACCCGCCAAACCCAGGCCTGCATCTACACCCGCCAAACTCAGACCTGCTGAGTCCACGTCCTCAGTCCTCAGTCCTCAGTCATGTCTGGTCCACGTTCTCACCGGCTGGTCCACATCCTCGTGGCTCTGGATCATGGCCCTGGTCCACGTCCCCACAGCCTGGTCCATGTCCCCACAGCCTGGTCCACATCTTTACGGCCTGGTCCACATCCTCATGGCCCTGGTTCACGGTCCCTGGTCCATATCTCCGAGGTCCTGGCTCTGTCCTCGCAGTCTGGTCCATGTTTGCGGTCCAGGGCCCCAGGTCCTGGCTCTGTCCTAGCAGTCTGGTCCATGTTTGTGGTCCAGGGCCCCAGGTCCTGGCTCTGTCCTCACAGTCTGGTCCATGTTTGTGGTCCAGGGCCCCAGGTCCTGGCTCTGTCCTCACAGTCTGGTCCATGTTTGTGGTCCAGGGCCCCAGGTCCTGGCTCTGTCCTCACAGTCTGGTCCATGTTTGCGGTCCAGGGCCCCAGGTCCTGGCTCTGTCCTCGCAGTCTGGTCCATGTTTGCGGTCCAGGGCCCCAGGTCCTGGCTCTGTCCTCGCAGTCTGGTCCATGTTTGCGGTCCAGGGCCCCAGGTCCTGGCTCTGTCCTAGCAGTCTGGTCCATGTTTGCGGTCCAGGGCCCCAGGTCCTGGCTCTGTCCTCGCAGTCTGGTCCATGTTTGCGGTCCAGGGCCCCAGGTCCTGGCTCTGTCCTCGCAGTCTGGTCCATGTTTGCGGTCCAGGGCCCCAGGTCCTGGCTCTGTCCTCGCAGTCTGGTCCATGTTTGCGGTCCAGGGCCCCAGGTCCTGGCTCTGTCCTCGCAGTCTGGTCCATGTTTGCGGTCCAGGGCCCCAGGTCCTGGCTCTGTCCTCGCAGTCTGGTCCATGTTTGCGGTCCAGGGCCCCAGGTCCTGGCTCTGTCCTCGCAGTCTGGTCCATGTTTGCGGTCCAGGGCCCCAGGTCCTGGCTCTGTCCTAGCAGTCTGGTCCATGTTTGCGGTCCAGGGCCCCAGGTCCTGGCTCTGTCCTCACAGTCTGGTCCATGGTCTTGGTATGTGCCCTTGTGGTTGTACTTCTTGTGACCCAGACTAACTCTAAACTCGGCTCCTCCTGCAGCCAGGAGAGACCCACACCCCAGCTCAGACTGGACCCTGCCTCTGAGCGTCTCACCCCTGCCTGCCTCACACCCTGGGCCCAGCAACCCCGTGCGGCTCACAGGCCTTGCCCAGCCAGGATCCCAGGCCCTGGCCTTCCCTCCATTCCCTCTGCCCAGTCCCCTGTGCCCACCCGTCTACCTCCCCCTAGGGCTGCACCCCGATGTCTCTGCCAAGAAGCCCCAGTGTGCTGGGGGAAGCACTCCCTGGGCCAAGGTCTCTGCCCAGGCCCCTGCTCTTGCCTCACAGACCCTGAGCTCACACAGGCGCGTGGCGTGACCGCATTCACTCACTCAGTCATTCACGCAGCACATGTCTGAGCTCCTCCCGTGTCCCAAGGACAAGCCGGGCCTGAGCATGCGGTGCCTCCTGTGGAGCTGTGTGGCAGCAAGGTGAGAGTGTCGTCTCTGTCTCCAACATCTTGCACGGTGGCCAGCACAAGAAGATGGGCAGCACACGTTTGCTGAACTGACCCGAAGTGGCCAGCAGGCAGGCGAGTGAGGCCACACCTGGAGCAGGCCACAGAGGCCACGGGAGCCACAGAAAAGGCACAGCCCCAGGTCCGTGGCCAGGGCCCAAGGCCCATAGATGCCCATGGCTGGTCGTCTTGGCTCAGATCTAGCTTCCCACCTCTGGAGTCGGAGTCCCCGAGGCCGTGCCACTAAGAAATCAGGGAGAGGGGCAGGGCACAGGGGCTGTGGCCACCAGGCCTTCTTCAGACACGAGTCTCGCTGAGAGTGGCCGAGTCAGCCCCGGGGCAGGGGTGGGGGGCCGCCTCCATGGAGGGGCCGGCGGGGTCACAGGGGACCCAGGCTTGATGCCAGCGGCAACCCCCTCCAGCAGGGCACTCGTCCTCCCGCCTCTCCCTCGTTCACCGCCAGGGCCCGAGCAGTGGGCAGAGCGGGCCCTCGCCACAGTGGCAGAGACCCCGGGAGGTCGGAGGCCGTCTCACTGGCAGGGAGCTGCAGGAAGCCCTGGAGCCCGGGGCCCCGGGGACTGCTGGAGGCGCGTGCCGGGCGCGGAGCAGGGCGAGGGCTGCGTGGGTGCACCCGGAGCTCAGACGTGACACGTTTCCCGGGAGACGAAGCCGCTCAGCTGTCCTGGGATCCCCTCCTTCTGGGATGTCTGCGTGGAGGACTTGAAGCTCCTGGGAAACTGACCCGGAGGGCACTGCGGAGGTCCCGGGGACGAGAACTCTGCCGAGCCCCAGGCGCCTCCCCGCGTTTCTGTGGAAGCAGAAGTGCAGCACAGGGGCTGGGGGCCCGGCCGGAAGCCCTCCGTCCACACAGCTCTCAACCTACTGCACCCTGAGGCCTCCGCTGGCTGTGGGGCATCCAGCAGCACCAGGGGGGCCGTGCCCAGCGGGCTGCTCCCCACGTCCTCGCAGGAGCCGTGAGGGGAAGCTGGGCCCCTGGCCTTGCCCCTATTTTGCAGATGACCAAGCTGAGGCCGCTCGGCGGGTGAAAGCCCCGGCTCCGCTCAGTCAGGGGCCCTGTGGAAGACGTGGGCGGGGCCGGCTCCGCTCAGTCAGGGGTCCTGTGGAAGAACGTGGGCGGGGCCGGCTCCGCTCAGTCAGGGGTCCTGTGGAAGACGTGGGCGGGGCCCTCCGGGATCTGTTCTGTGGCCGCTGCGGCTGCCCCCGCCACCAGCACCATCGCCACAGTCCCCAGGGCTGGCCTGGCTGCTGCAGCCAGAGTGTGCCCGCCGGGCTCCGGCACACAGCCCCGGTGCGTCCTGGGCACCTTGCCTCCACCTGGCCGGGCTGCAGTGTGGACCCTCACCCAGTTCCTGGTTCTCACCCAGGATCCCCCAGGAACCCCCCCCCCAGAGCAGCCTGGAAGGCCAACGGCCCCCAGAGCAGGGAGGAGGGGTGGCCTCCGGCGTCAACAGAGCCACAGCCAGGGTCCCGGCCGCTGGGCTCCGCCCGCACGAGCGGGACCCGTGTCCCAGCCTCCTCCTGGGGCAAGTCACCTCAGGTCCCCGCGCACAGGGCTGGATAGGCTGTGTGTAGATTTGCTCCAGAACTGTAACTCGGCCATTCTTCTATTTCTCTGCCCGGCCACGTCTGAGCTCAGTGGCTGCCGTGGCTCGGGGTGAGCGGAGAAGCCCGCGGGCAGTGGGTGACCAGCAGCGTGGCCGGCTGTCCGAGGGCGGCTCTGCATCTAGCCCCCAGCGGCCGACCTGGGCACTCGCTCCCGGACGACCGCAGCCTCGGGCCTGGGGCTCGCACCCTTGCTGCTCTTGGCATCCTGCGGCCTCCGCGTGGAAAAGCCGGCACAGTCCCACAGAAACGTGGGAGCCAGGCGCAGCCAACAGCACGTGTACGAGGTCACACTGGAGAACCCCCAGCCATCATGAGCTAGGCCAGTCCAGCCCGGGCTTGCCCAGCTAACCAAGGCCGCTGAGTCCTGGGTGCCCTGGCACCTGCGGAAAAGCAACCTGGATGCACCATGGAGCGGCCCAACCCCGGCTCAGCCCCCGGCGCGGGCAGCCCTGGGCTAGGGGAGGGGCGAGCTGTGCGTCTTGCTTGCCTGACGTGATGGGCAGATGAATTCGCTCCGGATCACCGCACGGAGCACGGCCGAGGGAGCCAACTTCGTGCAGCCAGGGGAGGGCTTGCTCCCAGGGGGCAGGTCCCCCTGCACTCCCGTGTCCCCAGAGCCTCTCCGTGGCCAAGGTCGTGGACCCTGCGCTTCCCACACAAGAGCTCTGACCAGCGCAGCCAGGCCCCGGAAGCCGGAGGATGGAGCAGCAGGTGCTGCCAGGCCTGGACCCCGCGGCCTGGGGGGAGGCGGCAGAGGGGCCGCCCTGCGCTGTTGGGATTCCGGCTGCTCCAGACCGCAGCCCTCGGCTCTGGCACCCCAACTGCAGCCGCGTTTCTGTGCCGTGAGCGGCCGCCACTGTGTACCGGACGCAGCAGCTTTGAAGGCCCAGCTGTGACTGTCCCGGCGTCATTTGGCCGAGCCCACTGCTCTGGGCCAGGCTGACCGTGGCTGGGCTGCCTCAGCAACCTGGGGACAGCCGGTGGGTCTGCCGGGGCCCGCTGCGCTGGGCGGTCCCACGCAGGGGCCCGGTGTCTGGCCAAAGGTGCCCAGGGCGATGTTTCCCATCTTGCCCTGAGCCGGCCACGCCGTGAGTTTGTTTGGCAGAGGCAGGGGCCCACGAGAAACCACCAAGCTGCAGCGAGCGCTGCTGGCCCAGCCCTGGAGCCAGCACACTTGACGGCCATCCCGGGCCAACACGGCAGCCGGCAGCCGGCGCCTGGGGAGAGCCGAGCCTGAAGTCAAGGCGTGAGGCGGGGAGGGGGCCTGCCGGTCTCGGCACTGGGTTTGTGTGTGGCGTCTGAAGGTCGCTCTCCTGGTGATGCCAAAGCCGCTTCTCCCCGCCTTCTACGGCCCTCCCCTGGAGAGGAAGCTTAGGCCCCGCCCACGAGCCGCTCCCTGACCCTGCGTTGTGTCCTGTCCGGGAACGAGGCTCCTGCAGCGCCTGCTGACCACAGGCCTCACGGGCCTGCCACCTTCTGACTTCCACGGCCAAGATGTCCCTCGGGGGTACATCCCACAGGGCCGAGGCAGGGACCGTCCTCCCAGGGACGCCCCTCAAAGCAAAGCTGTGGCGCCAGTGCAGTGGGCGTTAGGGTGACCCTGCTTCTTTATTTATAGCGGGGGGGAGGGTAGAGGGGAAGCGGGGGGGGGGGGGAGATCCCCTGTCCTCGAGTTCTCCCCAGCTACAGCCCGGCTGGGCCAAGCCTGAGTCGCCCACGTGGGCGCAGGTCCCAGCTACTCCAGCCACCCGCGCTGCCCCCCAGGTGACGTCGGCAGGTGGGGGAGGAGAGAAGGGGGCTCGGAGCACCCGCGGGGCTTCCTGCTGTCGGCTCCAGCTGGGGAACGCCCTGGGACGCCGACCGACTCCACGTCTTCTAGAATGGCTGGGATGGCAGGCCCTCCCAGCACCGCTGCCTGGGGTGCTGGGTGTGGCTTCAGTGGCCAGCCAGGCTCCAGTCAGGCTGTGAATCCCAGCTCCTGGCTTAAGAGTTGCACGACCTGGGGCATCGCTGAGCCAGCAGCTTCCAGGGCCTGTGTCTCCAGGGCTCTCAGCGACTCCTGCTGGGCTCCCTGGACAGCCCCGGAGAGCCCTGACGTCCCAGCCTGCCTCCCTGTCGCCTGACTAGTTCCCGGGGGGACGAAGTCCCTTCTCCAAGACGTCCACCTCAAGCCGGGGGAGGGGGCTCTTCCCGACCCTGCTCCTTGCCAGGGTTCCAGACGCCTCCAGGGCCGGTGAGGGGCAGGGCCCCGGGGAGCCTGCCTGCTGTCACACGCGCAGGGCGGCTGTGTGGCCGGCGCAGGGCCTGCAAGAGCAGGCCGAGCTCCGGGGGCAGCCATGCGCCTGCGCCCTTCAGCCCTACAGGTGAAGGCGAAGTCAGGCTCCTCAGAAGGCGGCGTGACTCAGCCCTGCGCACCAGCAGCGGCTCCTCCCACGCTGCCTTCACCCCTGCCGCCCCCAGCCCTGTGCCAGGGGTCACGCCAGGGACCTCAGGTGCTTTATCTCTGTCACCCGGGGCTCCACGCTGCTGCAGGTGCCCCCTGCCCCCCTCCACAATCACAGTGGCGCCTCAGGGCGCAGGGACCCAGGCCCAGGAGGCAGTCCGACCCCTCCAGAGCAGCCGGGCTCAGGTTCTCCGGTGCCGCGGTCCCCAGAGCCGGCTTCGCTGGGGCAGGTACCTCCTGGGCTCCTGGGGGTTTCAGGGCCCAGAGGGTCTTCCTGGCAGGATGGGTGTCCCTGCCCCTGGAGCTGCTCATCCTGAGAGCTGCAGGGAGGGCTCCCTGGTGACCCCGCGTCGTGCAGCGTCAGCTCAGTGGCCGCAGCTGCTGTGTAGGGACTCACGGGGTGGGGGGCTCAGGCGGTGGCCCGGCGCAGAGCCTGGGTGACATGCCCCTCCCCACCCCAGGGGAAGGTCACTGAGGTCCCCACCGTTCTGGAGCTCAGCACAAGGGTAAACCGCGAGGACTTGCAGGACTGAGTGTCCCCAGGGCCCCCACGGAGGGGGGGCGCGAGGCCCCCTTCCCCTCCCCCCAGCAAGGGGGCGGGCCCTGCAGGCCGGGCCTGCTCACTACAGGCTGACACATTTCCACAGCCTGGTGCCGGCGGCAGCGGAAGTGGCTTTCCCTGGACAGTAGGAGAAGCATGTGTGACCATTCATCCCACCCTGACCCCCGGGACCCCTACACTCCACATCCAGGAGGGTCCTGGCGTCCCTGGGCGTGCCAGCAGGTGCACCGAGCCCTGGGACCCTTGTGGTCATTTAGGGAATGAACCAGCAGCTGGAAGATTCTCTCTCTGCCTCCCCCACCCATCACTCTGCCTTTCAAATAAATAAATACATTAAAAAAAAAAAAAAAAACTTCAGCATAAAGAACTCACATGAAACCTGGACTCAAAAGCAAGTGTGTCCCCTGCTCCACAGCTGCTGGACAGGGATGTAACGGTCAGGGTCTGGGCGAGAACAACGCAGCCCACGCAGGCGCCCAGAGACGCGGCCCCGCACACACCCCGTGCTGGGCCAGGCCATGCCCACAGCACCCTATCCTGCGTGGATTATCTGCCTGTCACCAGTCCCCAAGCAGCCGGCATAACCACTCTGGAGGTGGCAGTGGCCATGTGTGAGGTGGGACAGGACCCAGGGCGCCTGGACACACGCAGGAGTGAGCCCTGCGCAGTGCACACCGGGGAGCGGGGCAGCTGAGGACCTGGCTCTCTGGGGTCCTGGAACCCCTCCCGCAGGTGCAGATGGAACACGGCGCCTCTTCTCCCGTTTGTGGCAGGAGTGTTCGTCCTGTGTTTCAGGTCTTCCCGGATGTGCAGGGGAGAAAGGGTGATGACCCCGACTCTCCGGAGACCCCCTCCCCAGGGGTCTGGGAGGGCCACAGGAGTTGTCACACCACGCTCGGCACCCACTTCCCTTCAGTCCAGAGCTTGGTAGCTGACAAGGAGCATCAGGTCTCAAACAACCAAGAGACGGTGGCAGGGCGGGGCAGGCCCGGCGGCAGGTGGAGCTCATGGGGGCAGCTGGAGGGCCAGGTCAGGACAGGCAGCCAGGCGGCAGGTGGAGCTCATGGGGGCAGCTGGAGGGCCAGGTCAGGACAGGCAGCCAGGCGGCAGGTGGAGCTCATGGGGGCAGCTGGAGGGCCAGGTCAGGACAGGTAGCCCGGCAGCAGGTGGAGCTCATGGGGGCAGCTGGAGGGCCAGGTCAGGGCGGGCAGATCCCAGCCCCACCTTGGAGGCAGTGCCACCAGAGCTGCAGGTGGCCAGTGCAGCCGACGCTGAGAACGGCGACCCCAGGGACCAGCGGGGCTGCAGGTGAGGAGGAGAGAGGGGGCAGGGCCAGCAGCAGCTCGGCCGCACGGTCCAGCCGAGACCGGAGCGGTGCCGGCACCGGGCAGGGGCTGCGCAGGGCCGGGGGGACACCCTCGACGCCCAGTGCTGGCTGCAGATTTGGGTAAACAGAGAGCTGATCAGTCTGAAGGGGACCTGATTCTCTTCCTGCGGATGGATGCTGGCTGCTTGGAGTTAAAGAAGGGACCACACGGGGATGGCCCGGAGACGGTGCAGAGACGGCCACCGCGGGAGCGCCGTCACCAGGTCGCGGCGGCACCCCAGATCCCACACGCGCGCGTTCTCCGAATCCGTGGCTGACCCCAATACGTTTCTGTTGTCTCACTGTAAGGTGTGGCTGGACCAAGCAATCTTCCTGTAATAGAATCTACTAATATTAACCGGGAGGTGAGGGACTTGACCTAGATACCCACGCTGGAACCGAGGCTCCCACCTGTGCGTGCTGGCCCTGGGGCGGGCGGGCGATGCTGCAGGCCTCACCTAAGTCCACAGGAAGCGACCGGAAGTCGCCCTGGAAGTCCAACTTTCTAGAGGCCACACTAGCAGCCAGCATGACCAAAGGCTACCGTTTTGGCACAGGGTCAAAATTTTACATTAGCAACAGCGTGTTTAAGAGAACGGTGCTGTGGCATAGCGGACAAACCCGCCACCTGCCACACCAGTATCCCATAGGGCTGCTGGTTTGAGTCCCAGCTGCTCCACTTCTGATCCAGCTCCCTGCTAATGCGCCTGGGGAAGCAGCGCAGGATGGTCCACGTGCTTGGGCCCCTGCACCCGCTTGGGAGACCCAGAAGAAGCTCCTGGCTCCTGGCTTCAGCTGGGCCCAGCCTGGCTATTGTGGCCAATGGGGGAGTGAACCAGTGGATGTAAGAACTTTTTCTCTGTGTCTGTCTCTGTTGCTCTCTGACTCTGTTACTCTACTTTTCAAATAAATATTTCAAAAAAAAAAAATGAAGGGGCTGAGAACAGAATCTGACGGGGTCAGGAAGAAGAAGGAAGTGGGGGAGAGGCAGGGTAGCAGGGTCTCTGCCAGCAACAGAGAAGGGGGGGGGGGGCGAGGACAGCGGTTTCACCTTAAGAGCATTTTTGCCAAAAAGCAGTCTTGATCTCACTAGATATAGAGCAGGTGTGTCCCACACAGTCAAATCTCCCCCATAGGAGCAGGTGTGTCCGACACAGCCATATCTCCTCCCATAGAGGCTGGTGTATGCCCACACAGCCATGTCTCACCTATAGGAGCAGGTGTGTGCCCCCACAGCCTGATCTCACCCTATAGGAGCAGGTGTGTGTCCCCACAGCCTGATCTCACCCTATAGGAGCAGGTGTGTGCCCCCACAGCCTTATCTCACTCAATAGGAGCAGGTGTGTGCCCCCCACAGCCTTATCTCACCCTATAGGAGCAGGTGTGTGCCCCCACAGCCTGATCTCACCCTATAGGAGCAGGTGTGTGCCCCCATAGCCTGATCTCACCCTATAGGAGCAGGTGTGTGCCCACACAGCCATGTCTCACCTATAGGAGCAGGTGTGTGCCCCCACAGCCTGATCTCACCCTATAGGAGCAGGTGTGTGTCCTCACAGCCTGATCTCACCCTATAGGAGCAGGTGTGTGCCCCCACAGCCTGATCTCACCCTATAGGAGCAGGTGTGTGCCCCCATAGCCTTATCTCACTCAATAGGAGCAGGTGTGTGCCCCCCACAGCCTTATCTCACCCTATAGGAGCAGGTGTGTGTCATCACAGCCTGATCTCACCCTATAGGAGCAGGTGTGTGCCCCCATAGCCTGATCTCACCCTATAGGAGCAGGTGCGTGCCCCCATAGCCTGATCTCACCCTATAGGAGCAGGTGTGTGCCCCCACAGCCTGATCTCACCCTATAGGAGCAGGTGTGTGCCCCCATAGCCTAGCCTCTCCCTATAGGAGCAGGTGTGTGCCCCCTTAGCCTGATCTCACCCTATAGGAGCAGGTGTGTGCCCCCCACAGCCTTATCTCACCCTATAGGAGCAGGTGTGTGCCCCCATAGCCTTATCTCACCCTATAGGAGCAGGTGTGTGCCCCCACAGCCTGATCTCACCCTATAGGAGCAGGTGTGTGCCCCCATAGCCTAGCCTCTCCCTATAGGAGCAGGTGTGTGCCCCCACAGCCTTATCTCACTCAATAGGAGCAGGTGTGTGCCCCCCACAGTCTTATCTCACCCTATAGGAGCAGGTGTGTGTCCTCACAGCCTGATCTCACCCTATAGGAGCAGGTGTGTGCCCCCACAGTCAGTTCTGCCAGTTTGTGGACATTTGTGGCTCTTTCTCGCCTGTGTTCACTCGAGATGTGGCCAGTGTCGTGGCTCTGCAGCATGGTCATCCGGCCTCCCGTAGGGCCAGGCAGAACCTCAACATCCACTCAGAATCTTTCCACCCTAAATGTCTCCTCCAGCTTCCTCAGCAGTGCCTGGTGTCCCTGGTGATCCTTCCCGGCCACTTGCGGCCCCCAATCGTCAACCCCTGCCTCTCTGTGGCATTGTCCATCGCCCACTCTGCCGCCCACCAGAGGCATTTACTTTACACGCATAAGAGAAACGCTGTGTCACTACTCACCTGTGAGACCAGGCACGTGCCCTGGATGGGGACTGCCCTGGTGACGGCGGCCACATGTGTGACGCCCAAGAGCCTCCTGCTGTCTGCCCCGCATGCGCTCAGCACCGGCTAGGGATCGCTCCCCGCCAGCAGTCACAGGCTGAGCACGGAAGGGCAGACCCAGCCCTGGATGCGGCCGCAGGACTCCACGAGGAATGGGGTCCGGGCAGGGCTGGTGGGATGTGTAGGTTCCTGGGTGACAGGCCACATTGAGTCGCCTTGGTAGAGGGGCTGGGCCTGCGTGTTGCATCTTCAAGAGGCCCTGCGGGGACTGGGCGGGGGTCAGCGCCGCACCTCATAAAACCCTGAGCCCTGGGTGCAGCCCTGGCTCCAGCACAGAGGGAGGGAGGGAGAGGAGAGGGCTGGGGGTGGGCTCGGCCCCACCTGGGTGACGCGGCCACCCACTCTCCCGCACAGGGGCCACGACGGGATGGCTTCCTGTTGCGAGGCACACACATCCGCCGGGGGCGGTGTTTCCATGGGGGTCTCTGCGTTTCCCCTCTCCCAAGAGCAGGCGCTTGTGACGTTGGGACTAAACTTCCACTTCATCGAGAAAGCCTGCATGAGATTTGCCACCGCAGGTTGCAGTCTGGGCCAGCGCTGTGGACAGCAGGTTAAGCCACCGCTTGTGCTGCTGGCATCCCTTATGAGCACTGGTTCGAGTCCCGGCTGCTCCACGTCCAACCCAGCTCCCTGCTGTGGCCTGGGAAAGCAGCAGAGGGCGACTCAGGTGCTTGGCGCCTGCACCCACGTGGGAGACCCGGAGGATGTTCACGGCTCCTGGTGCAGCCTGGCCCAGCCGCTGCCATCGTGGCCATTTGGGGAGTGAACCTGCGGATGGAAGACCTCTCTCCCTGCCTCTCTCTCTCCCCACGTAACTCTTTCAAATAAAGAAAGAAATTCCCGCTGAGCTGGGGGAATGAGAGCGGGTGCTACAGGCAGTGAGGTCGGCCCGGCCCAGGCCCTATGACTCACACCATCCTGTGGGTGTCTCCGGCAGCCAGGGCTCCCGGGTTCCTGGGGCTGTTGCAGTGAGCGCCCACACAGAGCAGGCCTCGTTCCCTGGGTTCAGAGGGGCCGACCTCAGGAACTGGCGAACCTGGACCACCTTCGGGGCCAGCAGAGCCGCGCTGCCTGCACGGGCCTTCGCGGCGCTGTCGCAGCCCCTGGTGCTGGAGCCCCCTGTGCACAGAGCCAGGACTCCCGCTCTGCCGCCTCGGCTCCTGGGACCCGCCCCCTCGCTGCTGGTGGCGCCAGAGGGTGGGACAGTCTCTCGATTAGAAGCTCCACCATAGGTAAATTTGCTACATGTATTTTACTGTGATTAAAATTTTTAAATCCTCACCATAGACTATGACAGGCCTGAGCCGAGGGCCTGGTGTCTGTGGGGACCACCAGGCAGCCTGGGTCAGTGACTGGCGGGGAACCGAGGACGCCACAGCCAGGTGAGCCGTCGGCCCCAGGATGGCCCCAGCCTGCCAGACACAGCAGCCGGGGGTCCCGGCTGAGCCACACCCGATTCCCGAGCACAGACGTGGGTGTCGGAGAACGAACCTGGCACCAGGCTCAGAGAGGCAGCAGGTGCCGCAGCGCTGACGTCATCCGGGCTCCCGGTGGCACTCACTGGGGACCTTGACAAGCTGTCGCTCCCACCCGTGTGGTATGGGCTCCCTCCGCCTTCCCATTGGGCTGCAGTGACGTCGGCTCAGGCTGTGGCGAGTGCGCAGCAGCAGCAGGCTGATCTCGGTCGAAGCAGACTCCACGTGTCTCAGACTTACCAGCCTGGAGGTCGCTGTGGCGTCACTGCTCCCGAGGTTCATCTTTTGGTGCTGTTAAGTAATTTAAAAGATTCTAGTATTGGAGCCGGCGCTGTGGCGTAGCAGGTAAAGCTGCCACGTGCAATACCAGCATCCCACACGGGCTCTGGTTTGAGTCCCAGCTGCTCTACTTCTGATCCAGCTCTCTGCTATGGCCCAGGAAAGCAGTGGAAGATGTCTCAAGTCCTTGGGCCCCTGCACCTCTAGGTCACCCCTGGGAGAGCAAGAGGAAGCTTGTGGCTCCTGGCTTCGGATCAGCGCAGCTCCGGCCATTGCAGCCAATTGGGGAGTGAACCAGTGGATGGAAGGAAAAAAAAGATTCTAGTGCCTTCCACGGGGCTCTCGCCTATCAGCCCCCGTGAGCTACAATGCAGGCTCCCTGGCCGTGGCCAGTCCCATCAGTAAACAACACACGCCCAGAGAAAATGAGGGAAGGAAGAAGTCGGAGCCATCTGGCTGGACAGAGAATAGCGAAGGCAGCCCGAGGGCAAGGTCGGGCCTGGGGACGGACAGCAGGTCCACTCCGTGAAGGGGCGGGGCCGCGTACAGGGCTGCAGGGTCTCAGCAAGGACCCAGAGCACGCGAGGTCGTGAAGGAGGGGGCGACGTGCAGGCCGGTCCTCGTTACCTGGGTTCCCTCCTGGTCCCCGAGGCAAGCAGTCTACTGGTCGGCTCCAGGTCCCGAGGGCAGGCGGTGTCGGTGGGGCACAGGGCCTTGGGGACCGCGCCGGGGGAGCCGGGGGCCTCTGCATGGGGTTTGAAGGCACACCCGGGCCAGCGTTTGCACGGGAAGTCAGGCTGCTCCGGCACTCACAGCCCACATCTCAGCACCTGGGTTTCGCCTGGCTCGGCCCCTGATTCCAGCTTCCAGCTCATGCAGACCCCGGCAGGCAGCAGAGGGCTCAGCAGCTGGATCCCTGCCACCCCTGTGGAGACCGGGCTGAGTTCAGGCTCCAGCTTCAGCCCGGCCCAGCCCTGGCTGTGGCCGGGACCCGGGGAGTGGGGCAGCACGTGCACTCTCTCTGCCCTCATTGCAGCAAATAAATAAACAAGCAGCAGCTACAGCACCTCGCAGTCACTGCACACATGCTCCCTGGGGAGGATGAGACGTTAGGGCTTCTTTTAGAGGGAGACACAGAAGAACAAACCCCACCTTTTGTGGGGTGTCGCAGGCATCCTGGCTTCTGTTCGAGGGCTCCACGTGGCCTCTGTGTGTTTGGACCTCTCCCCCTCCCCCAGCCCCGCGGCCATAATTTGTGGGAGACACTGCAGCTCTTTCCATTCCTCTGGCCTTGACCTCTGCCCCCAACCCTCCCCCTACTCACCCCGCCCACAGGCAGCTGACCCAGAAGCCCTTGCACCAGTGGTTACCTGGCAACAGCAACAGCACTGACAGGTGATGACGGGGGCGGGGGGGGGGATTCATCCCCGCCTCTCCCCCTGAATCCCACACCCCCAGTTTCTGTCTTCCCCTGGCAAGCACGGCCCGTGCATGGAGCCTGCAGAGCAGCTTCGGAGACGGGCACGCAGCTGCCAGGACTTGGGGAGTCCCAGCAGCCACGGCCGCACGCAACCAGGGCGCCCGGGAGCCCCCAGGCCCCTCTCCACCCGGGCGCTGCCCACCCACCGTCCCACCTCCACTGAGCCCTCTGCGCGGGGTGCTGAGGAGCCGCGGCCCCTCCTGGCCTCCTCCTCCTCCACACAGCCCTGCCTGAGCCAGAGGGACTCAGAGCCCCGCCCACCTGTCACCCAGCACCCGCCACAGTCCCGGAGAACGCCAGCTGCCCAGCTCCTGGGCTGTAACTTAGCGCTGGTTCCGGTCACTAACCTCTTGCACCAGCATACCAGGGAGTCTCCCCCAGGCACTCAGCCTGTGACACCGCACCTGGAGGAGCACCGGTTCCGGTCCCCGCTGCTGCTCCAGCTCTCAGCTATGCCTGGGAAAACAGCAGAAATGGCCCGAGTGCTCAGGTCCCTGCACCTGCCGGGGAGACCTGTGTGGAGCTCCCGGCTCCTGCTTCAGCCTGGCCCAGCCCCGCCACTGCAGCCATCTGGGGAGTGAACCAGCGGATGGAAGACTCTCTCTCTCTCTCTCTCTCTCTCTCTCTCTCTCTCTCTCTCTCTCTCTCTCTCTGCCTCTCCTTCTCTCTGTGTAACTCTTTCAAATAAATACATTTTTTAAAAAAAAATAGAGGCAGATTTCCAGGAGAAGGACACCTGCGTCTGAAGGATGATGGGCCGGGGAAGGGGCGTGGCTGACAGAGGGTTGTGGGCTGGCCGGACCCCTGGGGACGATGAGGTGGGCTGAGCTGCGACAGGGCCTGGGACACCAGCACCACCCGGATCTCTCTGTCTTTCCTGTTCTCTAACGCTGCCTTGTAGGTAGATCAACTGCTTTTTTAAAAAATCGCCGCAGCCCCCTGCCCACCCCCGCATGGCCGCGGCCCCCGCCCCGGGGCACACCCACTGCCTGATGCTGGCCCACACACCGCCCCACCCCGCCTGCTCCTTGGCCCCCACTGAGACCCCAGCCCGACAGACGTCAGGCCACTCGGGACAGACACGACTCCCACACTGGCCTGAGCCACCTGACACTCCTGCGGGGTGAGCACATGTCTGTGGCCGCCACAGGAAGTGGCCCGTCGCCCAGGACCGGTCGGCACAGGCTCCGGGCAGCAGGTCGGGCCCTGACCTCTCGGGCCAGCTTCTCCGGGCGTGGGCAGCTGTGCCCTGTGGGACACTGGTCAGATGGGGCAGTCTGGCTTTCCCTCTCGCTACAGCGTCCTTCTGCCGTGTAGTCAGGAGAGGGGCCCGCCCGTGCAGCCCCGCGGCTAAGGCAGGCCACCCACACTGAGACCAGGGACCGTGCACGCCTGTTCCAACTGCGGAGACTCGGTCACCACGGTGTTGGGCAGGAGCCCTGCAGGCCTGTCATGTTCACGAAGGACGCGTTCTCGGACAGGAGTGTAACCTGTTCCCTGCTCACCCGGGTGTGGCGTCTGAGGGCCCTCGGATCCTGCCTGAAGCCAGCAGGCCCCAGAGCGGCTCAGGTTCCAGGAGAGCTGGGCCAGGGGCAGGCAGACTCCCCTAGCTGTCTCCCCGCGTGGGAGGGACACGGCCTCAGCAGGCAGCGGACGGCCCAGGGCCATGTCTGGGGCCAGCGCCTCACCCCAGACTCACCAGCAGCCTGATTGACAGCCCCGCCATCCTGCACGGCCTCCCTGGACATGAGCATCTCCCCCCATGGGGAAATGGAGCACACACAGGGAGGGTGGTCCCGAGAGCCACACAGCGCGCCCCCCCCCCCCCAGGGGCAGATCGAGCGCCAGGAGCACAGCCAGGACCCAGGGCCGCCCTTGTTCCGGCCTCCTCCCCTGTCCCCAGGACGCCCTGGGGGAGGGTCCCGTGCAGGGACGGGCTCACGGCTATCCACAAGCAGAAGCAAAGCAATCAGCCCCCATCCACTCCTCGCCCTCAAGCCTGCCAGCCGTCTGGGGGACGTAATCCGTGGTGGACTGTCCCCATTCGCGGCCGCACGGCTAAACTTAGTGCTGACCTGAACACGCGCCCACGGGGCTCCCCGGAGCTGCTCCCGCCCGTCACACACATCCTCGTCAGCACTGGGGACCCTGGTGGCCCCTAGGCCTTCCCTGCGAACGCCCTAGAACCCCAGGCCCTCTTCCCATCCCAGCGTCCTAGGGGCCTGCTCCAGCCCATCTGGACCGGCTGGCCCTCCCTCTGAGCCGTCTCGCCAGAGGCATGGGGGCTGGCAGGGCTACCCTTTGCCCACCGAGCTGTCCCCACGAGGGCCCCCAGTCCCAGTCCATCACTGAGGGTCTTGATGGCAGGGAGCAGAGGGGGTGGCAGGTGGTCTGGTGACCGCCTGAGGTCCCGGGCAGCTTCCCAGAGGGGGGCTCCTTCGGGGGGGCTCAGACGTGTCTTCCTGAGCTCAGTTTCCATGACAGCAAACAAAACTCACTCGCAGTGACTCAAGCAGGGACGTCACTGTGGGGCGTACGCAGACAAGGGGCTCCCAGGGAAAGCCGAAAGGTGAACCCAGAGCGGGCGAGGGGGCCCTGGAGACCCACGCGGGAGCCAGCACCGCCGCACAGGCGCTGGAGCCCACAGGGCGCCCCGGCCGTCGGCCCCAGGCCACACTGCCGGCTCTTCCTCTCCGTGACACCAGGCAGGATCTACACGAGTGACCGCATCTAAACGCCACCCACTAAGCGTCCCAGTGGCCGGGCTCACTGGACAACGGGGGCTGCCTGGCCATGGGGCAGCGAGAAGGATACAGCGTCCGGGGAGCTCCCGGGGGCTCCTCCTGGCTGAGCACCGCCCCCCCCCATCCCTGGCACCGAGTCTGTCCACACCTTTGTCCTTACAAAACTCTCTTGACTCCAAACATCGCAGGCCTTGGCCGGGTCACACACCTAGCACCTGTTACAGCAGCCAGGGCTTGTAACGGCTGTGCTTTCTCTTCTAAGATTGTATTTATTTTATTTGAGAGGTAGAGTTACAGACGGAGGGAGAGAGAGGGCGAGAGAGAGAGGTCTTCCATCTGCTGGTCCACTCCACAAATGGCCGCAATGGTTGGAGCTGGGCTGATCTGAAGCCAGGAGCCAGGAGCTTCTTCCGGTCTCCCTCATGGGTGCAGGGGCCGAAGGACTCAGGCCACATTCCACTGCTTTCCCAAGCTATGAGCAGAGAGCTGGATCAGAAGAGGAGCAGCTGGGACTTGAACCAGTGCCCATATGGGATGCTGGGGCTGCAGGCAGAGGCTTAGCCCACTGCACCATAGCACCACACCCACTGTTTCTTTTTGAAGTGGGACACCTGCGGCGCCGGCATCCCATATGGGCGCCGGCTCGAGTCCCGGCTGCTCCACTTCCCATCCAGCTCTCTGCTGTGGCCTGGGAAAGCAGTGGAGGAGGGCCCAAGTCCTTGGGCCCCTGCAGCCACGTGGGAGACCCGGAGGAAGCTCCTGCCTCCTGGCTTCAGATCAGCTCAGCTCCAGCCATTGCAGCCAACTAGGGAGTGAACCAGCAGATGGAAGACCTTTCTCTCCTTCTCACTGTCTGTAACTCTACCTCTCAAATGAACAAATAACATCTTTAAAAAAAAAAAAAGTGGGACACAAAGCAAGACAAGAGAGCACCTTGCGGATGCCGGTGGTGCGGCGGCGCCAGCCATGGGCACATGGCACACAGCAGGCACTCACCAGTCCCAAGGCAGAGCCCTCAGCGTTGGCACAAACTGGAATTGCCCATGGCACTAAACAGAGCCTGGCCCTCACCCAACCCTCCCCATGCGAGGCCCAGAGAACAGAGGCGGCTGCGCGCGAGAGCTCCCGCGGGAGTCAACACAGACGCACAGCACAGACACCGAGGCCCCGGGAGCCGGAAGGGCCGAAGAGGCAGGGGCTCAGGTCTGAGGCTTCGGGGAGGTGGAGGCAGGGGTGAGGCCCTGGGGTCGTTGGGGGCTCTGCTGAGAATGGTGAAAGCCGGACCACGAAGGGACGCTCAGCCTTGCACAGCCCAGGGGGGCTCAGGGATAAAATGGAACATAAAGGCAAGAGGGGGGTGGCAGGGAGAGGACTTCAGACAGGGCGTGGTCTCCACCCCACCATGCCCCAACCCACCCTGGGACCCACCGACAGAACACAGGGAATCTGCAACGTGGGTGGGAAACGCTCATCCTGATCCTCATTCACCTCTCACTAAGCTGGGCCGTCTCCCAGCAGGACAGTGGCCTCCCTGCACGGGTGACACACCTGTCACTCTGTCACTGTGACAGTCACAGCTGCTGCTCTGTCACATCAGTGTGGCCTCCCTGCATGGGTGACACACCTGTCACTCTGTCACTGTGCCAGTCACAGCTGCTGCTCTGTCACATCAGTCAGTGTGGCCTCCCTGCACGGGTGACACACCTGTCACTCCGTCACTGTGACAGTCACAGCTGCTGCTCTGTCACATCAGTCAGTGTGGCCTCCCTGCATGGGTGACACACCTGTCACTCCATCACTGTGACAGTCACAGCTGCTGCTCTGTCACATCTGGAGACCCCAGTCTTAACATTGCTACATGATATCCAGACCGTGGGAGGGGGCACTGTGGCTGAAGCCTTCAGTGTAGTCCACACCACTGCTTGTGGGCAGAGTCCCAGGGAGGCCTGTGGCTGTGACCCGTGGCCTGGTCCAGAAGACAGACTGCAGGGCCTGGACGGAGCCCTGGGCTTGACCTGTGCCCTGCCCCATCCCACCGAGTGCCCTAGGGCAGAGCCCACTTCTCATCCACAAATGTCCTTTGTGCCCCGTGAGATCTGCCACAGTTACAGCCCACGGCCACACCACAGCTCGTCCAGTCTCGGGCTTGCACGTCGGCCAGGGTCTTCACACCAGGCGCAGGGGTCTGTCTGGGTTGTCTAGCTGCTTATTAGTGTTCCTATCAAAAGCATAATCAGACTGCAGTCAGCAGGAAACATCACACACAATCCAGTCTGAGTGACAGCACAAAAACACTGACCTAAATTCTTCAAAAATGTCAAGGTCATGAACATCAAGACAGGCCAGAGAACCGCCCCGAGGTGCAGTGCCGTTAGGAAACACAGAAACACGTGGGACAGACGTGGGCGTGGCTCAGTCCTGCCGGTCCGCTGACAGCACTTGGGCCTGAAGGCCTCAGACGCCAGCACTCGGGTGTTCAGGGACGGGGGCAGGATTCGGGAAACGGTTCAGAAAATACGTATACATCTAAAAATAGAATGTACGTGGAGAGCGAGCGACAGAGCAATTCCGCCAAGTATCGGAAGTGCCATGACAGGTGAGGCCCCGAGGTCGCCCTGATCTTAGGGAGGGGGCGGCTCACGGGAGCCTGGTTCTCCCCGAGGTCTCAACACCAGAGGCCACGCTGACGGGGCCACAGGCTCCCAGGACCAGCACGTGAGCCGGGAGGGCAAAGGTCCCTCCCAGAGTCTGCGCCACCCACCGCGCTGGGCCCAGCTGTGACAAAGCTGTGCCCCCTCCCCACTCAGAGCACGCAGACCGGGCCGGGCGGGGAAGCAGCAGCCCACCCTGGCCAACCTCCTGTCCCGGGTCCTACCCCACCACCCTGCTCTTCCCGGCAGTCCCCGGGCACTGCTGCTCCAGGAACACCACGCTGACCCACAGCCCCGAAAATCCTCCCGCTCCTGCAGACCCGCGACCTGCCCACGCCCAGTGCCGTGGGCCGTGGGGGACACACGCCGGCCTCCCTCGGGAAAGAGCGGTCCCCTGAGGCAGGACGAGTGGGGTTAGGGTTGCCCGGGGCTGACGGGCCTTAGGTCTGCGGGGCCAGGCCTTCTGAGCCAGCCGGGCCCTGGCTTCCCCCGCGCCGCGGCGGCCCGCGGTCTCCCGCCCCGGCCGCGTAGCCCCGCCGCAGGGTGAGTGGCAGTGTTTCCCCAGCTGAAGCAGACAACCCCTGATTAAGCCCAGCAGCGCGCGCTAATCGGCTCCTTGAGTGGAAAACAACACAGCAGGCTCCGCGTTCGCGCTCTCGGCTCACTGCCCCCGGGCCCGGAGCAGAAGCCGAACGAGAAATCGGCAGCGAGACCGAATCCACCTTCCCGCCTCACGGGCCGCTGCCCCGGCGCCTCCATGACGTCAGAGCGTGCGCTCCACGGCCTCTATGACGCGTCAGAGCGTGCGCTCCACCCCCCTCCATGATGTCAGAGGGTGCACTCCACCGCCTCCATGACATCAGAGCATGCGCTCCACCTCCGGTCCCCCAGGAGGGTCGCCCCTTCCTGGCTCCTCACGGGAGCGGGCACCCAGGGCCGAGCCCCTTCCCTGGTGAGCTGGGTGCTCCGGGAAGGCTGCCCACACCCGCACCCGCGTCCGCACAGCGGGCCCCAAGCCCTCAGATCGCTGGGAGGGTGCCCACGATGCTGAAGAGCCAAGGGCTTTGGAAGACACCATGTAAGCTGAGATCCGAGGCCAGGGGAGCGGTTGCCTGGTCTTGTGGACTTCACCAGCTTGCCGAGGAAGCTCACGGCCTCTCCACGTTTCCTGAAACAACCCCTGGACTGCCCGCTGTTCTCAGTCCCGCAGCAAAGGCCTCAGCTGGTGATAGAGGATTCCGCCCTGGACCGCCTGCGGCAGGGCGGCTTCGAAAGGTGGGCTGTGGTGCCTGGCTGGGCCAGAGCACACAGCCCTGTCGCCTCCTTGTATTTAAATCAGCAAGGTCTTTTTTTTTTTTAAGGTGTTATTTGTTTACTTGAAAGTTAGAGTTACAGAGGGAGAGGTCTCCCATCCGCTGGTTCGCTCCCTAAATGGCTGCAATAGCTGGAGCTGCGCCGATCCAAAGCCAGGAGCCAGGAGCTTCTTCCAGGTCTCCCACGTGGGTGCAGGGGCCCAAGGACTTGGGCCATCTTCTACTGCTTTCCCAGGCCACAGCAGAGAGCTGGATGGGAAGTGGAACAGCCTGGACTGGGACCAGCGCCCATACGGGATGCCGGCACTGCCAGCGCCAGCTTTACCCACTACGCCACACCCGGCCCCTAAATCAGCAAGTCTTAAGAGGCTGAGAGGACAACGGGCTTCAGGTTCCCTGGGACGTTTGTATTAGGAACCTTCCTGGGCTGCACCTGTAGCTTTGAACCCTCAAACTCTGCTGAGTGACTTCCAGCCTGTGAAGCAATCTCCTCTCTTTCCATCACACCTCCAACCACACCTGCCGGCGAGCTGCAGGGCTGCGCCTCCAACCACACCTGCCGGCGGGCTGCAGGGCTGCCCGCCTCCAACCGCACCTGCCGGCGGGCTGCAGGGCTGCCCGCCTCCAACCGCACCTGCCGGCGAGCTGCAGGGCTGCCCGCCTCCAACGGCACCTGCCGGCGGGCTGCAGGGCTGCGCCTCCAACCGCACCTGCCGGCGGGCTGCAGGGCTGGCAGGCAGTCTGGTCGCTCCTGCCAGTGTGTGGCTGTGACAGGCTGCCTCCAGCTAGCGAGAGCTGCTCACGCCCGTCTGTTCCCAATCTGTGCTCAGAGACACCGCCACAGCACACACACCAGCTCCGGGAGGGGGTTCACACCATGGCAATTGGCGAGTACAACACATCAGGGTTCTTTCTCTTCCCCTGGATCTGGCTTGGCAGCCCACGGCCAGCTGGATGCCTAAGCACTCAGGACCCCCCCCCCCCCGCCGGCACACCCCACTCCCAATGCCACACAGGGAAATGTGGCCGAGCCACGTAGGGGTCAGGGAGGATCGCCACAGCCAGGCAGCTCTGAGGAAGGAGGAAGACAAAAGCCAGGCTCAGTGAGGAAGGAGGGAGATAAGAGCCAGGCTCAGTGAGGAAGGAGGGAGACAAGAGCCAGGCTCAGTGAGGAAGGAGGAGACAGGAGCCAGGCTCAGTGAGGAAGGAGGAGACAGGAGCCAGGCTCAGTGAGGAAGGAGGAGACAGGAGCCAGGCTCAGTGAGGAAGGAGGAGACAGGAGCCAGGCTCAGTGAGGAAGGAGGAGACAGGAGCCAGGCTCAGTGAGGAAGGAGGAGACAGGAGCCAGGCTCAGTGAGGAAGGAGGAGACAGGAGCCAGGCTCTGCTCCGGGGCACCAGTGGCACTTTGCTGCCTGAAGGTCCTGAGGGGTTTTAAGCTGAGTTTTTCCCTGGGATGCACCAGCAAACTGTGAATCAGCCTGATTGGCAGCCTCCAGGAGCACACTGGGCAGCTGTATTGCAGGTGAAATTCAAACATCCCAGGCGCATACTGGGTTCAGGGATAGAGAAACAACTTGAAAAACAGCTGATCAGGATGGAGTAAAAACGGGGGGGTGGGGCGGGGCGTATGGGCTAAGCCTCTGCCTGCGGTGCTGACATCCCATAGGGGCACCAGTTCAAGTCTGGGCTGCTCCACTTCCGATCCAGCTCCCTGCTAATGGCCTGGGAAAGTAATGGAGGATGGCCCAAGTGCAGGCCTCTGCACCTGTGTGAGGACCTAGAAGAAGCTCCTGGCTCCTGGCTTCAGATCAGCCCAGCTCTGGCTGTTGCAGCCATCTGGGGAGTGAACCAGTGGATGGAAGACCTCTCTCTCTCTCTCTCTCTCTCTCTCTCTCTCTCTCTCAAAAAAAAAAAAATAAAGACAAATCTTAAAAGAAACAAAAGTGCTCTTGGTCATCCCAATGCGTGAACATAGATTTGCATTTATCAGCTTCCAACGTTGGCTGGACAGATTCTCTTGCATGTTATTCATTCTGCCTGGTTGGTGGGGGTCACTCCTCTGGGCCTCCGAGCACTGCACCAAGTCCCCCCCGGGGGGGAGGGCCAAGCGCGCGGCACCCTAAGGGGCATGGTGTTTCCCAGAGGCCTTTCCTACCGGCAGCTCCACGCTCTCCCCCACAGTGAGGGACACGCATTGTCAGGTGAGACACGCGACGCTCGTGGCAGCCAGAGCTACTGGAGCCTGGCCCTGGGCCATTATTTCTCCCGGCCCCTGGGCTCCGAGACCCTTCTCCCGCTGAAGGCTGGCTGCTTCTCCGATGTTTGCAGGGTGGCACTTGGGGTGTAACTGGCCGGCACGCAGCACCACCGCCCCGAGGAGGCTCAGCCGGTTGTCTGTCTCCGGAACCCCCAGAAGTGTGCAGGAAGGAGAGTGAATGGCGTCCACTGCGGCGCAGGCAGACCCGAGCGCCTTGGGAGTCTCCTCGCGGTGCCTGTGTTCCGCGCTTTCCACAGAGCCCTGGCGCACCTGGATTCCCGTTCTCAGCAGCAAAACAAATTTGTCTTTGATTCCATTTTCCCGTGCACTTTGCGAAGGGTCCTCATCGTCTGGTGGGGCACCAGGCTGCACCGGCAGAGGAGCCGGAGCCCGGAGGGGCTCACCCACCACGTGAACAGGAGATCGGGTGCCCCAGCCCAGCAACGGGACGTGCTCCACGGCACGGCGTCCACGGAGAGGCTGAAGTGGCCTGAAGCCAGCGTGGCTGGGCCCCCTCTGTGCTCTCTGGGGAGGGGGTCCTCATGGCGCCTACGCAGGACACTGGTAGAGGTTAAAACACAGGATGGCTGATGGCGAGGGGCTGAGATGGGCACGTCAAGACCGTCCAGTAGGCTGAGGGCTCTGCGTCCCGTCTGACGCACGCGTGTTCCCGAGTGTCGCGGGTTTCCTTACTCTTCGGCTCGGCCCCGACCCCACCCCCTCAGCACAAATCTCCAGAGCTGAAGCTGACAGGCGGCCACGCACTTTCCCGATCTGAGGTGGACTCCCGAGGCCCCGGCCGCACTGCAGGGCCCTGTCCACCCGCCGGGGAAATCCTGGGTGAAGACGAGCAGAGGGGAAGATCAGCAGCAGTGTGAAGTGCCCTCCCCGTGAACAGGGTTTACGACATCAGCTCTCCTGCTTTTGAGACAGCCCGGAATCTAAAACTTCCCCTTGGAGGCTGGCGTTGTGGCCCGGGGTAAAGCCACCTCCTGCAGCGCCGGCATCCCCTGCGGGCGCCCGTTCCCATCCTGGCTGCTCCACGTCTGAGCCAGCTGCCTGCAAATGGCCTGGGAAAGCAGTGGAGGATGGCCTAAGCCCGTGGAGCTCCGCACCCACATGGGAGAAGTGGAGGAAGCTCCTGGCTCCTGGCTCCTGGCTTCGGCCTGACTCAGCCCTGGTCATAGCAGCCACTTGCAAAGTGAACCAGCAGCTGGAAACTCTCTCTCTCTCTCTCTCTCTCTCTCTCTCTCTCTCTCTCTGTCTGTCTCACCCTCTCTCTGTAACTCTTTCAAATCAATCAATCAATCTCCAGATAAATAAGTCAGATTGGACTTTGGGTTTCTCTGGCACAGCCCGGAAGCAGCATGTGCACTGGTCTTGCTCCGGAGGATGCCACCTCGCCGAGGCCTCTCACCGGCTCCTCCAGATGCAGCAGCCACTCCGCGCGTGGCTGTGGTGTCCCTGCATCCCATGCGAGCTCACCGCAGGCCCTGGCGAGCGGGCGGGCTGACGGCCGGGGAGCCTGCCCTGCACACTGCAGCCCACACACCATCTCACAGAGCTGCGCTGTGCTGGCTGTCTGTGCCAACAATTAGCACCTTGCTACACGCTGCCGAGTCCTCCCAGCGTCTGCGCCACACAGCTCAGCACCTGGCACGGCTGTCAGACCTGTCACCATCTCGGCTATTTTTGGCTCATTCTCGAGGGTGGCAGGCCCATTCCCCATGGCACCCAACGATGCCCTGCACAGCACAGCAGACCTCAAACCAACCCTCCGGGCGACCTAGAGGAGGGGCCGGGGGAAAACTCTCTGATGAGCTCTAAAGAGAGGGGTCATCCCAAACAGAGCAGGAGACAGGGAGCAGTAACCAGAACCACCACCTACCTCAGACACAGCACGGACCTCCCCCACTACAGGTGTAGACAGCACCTGCACAGTCACCTCCATAACCAGGTGTAGACGGCACCTGCACAGTCACCTCCATCCCCAGTGTAGACGGCACATGCACAGTCACCTCCATCCCCAGGTGTAGACAGCACCTCCAGAGTCACCTCCATCCCCAGGTGTAGACGGCACCTGCATCACCTCCATTCCCAGGTGTAAACGGCACCTGCACAGTCACCTCCATCCCCAGTGTAGACAGCACCTGCATCACCTCCATCCCCAGTGTAGACGGCACCTGCATCACCTCCATCCCCAGTGTAGACGGCACATGCACAGTCACCTCCATCCCCAGTGTAGACGGCACCTGCACAGTCACCTCCATCCCCAGGTCTAGACGACACTTGGACGGTCACCTCCATCCCCAGTGTAGACGGCACCTGCACAGTAACCTCCATCCCCAGTGTAGACAGCACCTGCATCACCTCCATCCCCAGGTGTAGACGGCACCTGCATCACCTCCATCCGCAGGTGTAGACAGCACCTGCACAGTCACCTCCATCCCCAGTGTAGATGGCACCTGCATCACCTCCATCCCCAGTGTAGATGGCACCTGCACAGACACCTCCATCCCCAGGTGTAGACTGCATGTGCATCACCTCCATTCCCAGGTGTAGACGGCACCTGCACAGTCACCTCCATCCCCAGGTGTAGACAGCACTTGCACAGTCACCTCCATCCCCAGTGTAGACGGCACCTGCATCACCTCCATCCCCAGTGTAGACAGCACCTGCATCACCTCCATCCCCAGTGTAGACAGCACCTGCACAGTCACCTCCATCCCCAGGTGTAGACGGCACCTGCATCACCTCCATCCCCAGTGTAGATGGCACCTGCATCACCTCCATCCCCAGGTGTAGACGGCACCTGCATAGTCACCTCCATCCCCAGGCCTAGACAACACCTGCATCACCTCCATCCCCAGTGTAGACAGCACCTTGCATCACCTCCATCCCCAGTGTAGACAGCACCTGCACAGTCAACTCCATCCCCAGTGTAGATGGCACCTGCATCACCTCCATCCCCAGTGTAGACGGCACCTGCATCACCTCCATCCCCAGTGTAGACAGCACCTGCACAGTCACCTCCATCCCCAGTGTAGACGGCACCTGCACAGTCACCTCCATCCGCAGGTGTAGAGAGCACCTGCACAGTCACCTCCATCCCCAGTGTAGACAGCACCTGCACAGTCACCTCCATCCCCAGTGTAGACAGCACCTGCACAGTCACCTCCATCCCCAGTGTAGACGACACCTGCATCACCTCCATTCCAGGTGTAGATGGCACCTGCATCACTTCCATCCCCAGTGTAGACGGCACCTGCACAGTCATCTCCATTCCCAGTGTAGACAGCACCTGCATCACCTCCATCCCCAGTGTAGACAGCACCTGCACAGTCACCTCCATCCCCAGTGTAGACAGCACCTGCATCACCTCCATCCCCAGGTGTAGACGGCACCTGCACAGTCACCTCCATCCCCAGGTATAGACAGCGCCTGCATCTCCTCCATCCCCAGGTGTAGACGGCACCTGCATAGTCACCTCCATCCCCAGGCCTAGACAACACCTGCATCACCTCCATCCCCAGTGTAGACAGCACCTTGCATCACCTCCATCCCCAGTGTAGACAGCACCTGCACAGTCAACTCCATCCCCAGTGTAGATGGCACCTGCATCACCTCCATCCCCAGTGTAGACGGCACCTGCATCACCTCCATCCCCAGTGTAGACAGCACCTGCACAGTCACCTCCATCCCCAGTGTAGACGGCACCTGCACAGTCACCTCCATCCGCAGGTGTAGAGAGCACCTGCACAGTCACCTCCATCCCCAGTGTAGACAGCACCTGCACAGTCACCTCCATCCCCAGTGTAGACAGCACCTGCACAGTCACCTCCATCCCCAGTGTAGACGACACCTGCATCACCTCCATTCCAGGTGTAGATGGCACCTGCATCACTTCCATCCCCAGTGTAGACGGCACCTGCACAGTCATCTCCATTCCCAGTGTAGACAGCACCTGCATCACCTCCATCCCCAGGTGTAGACGGCACCTGCACAGTCACCTCCATCCCCAGGTATAGACAGCGCCTGCATCTCCTCCATCCCCAGGTGTAGACGGCACCTGCACAGTCACCTCCATCCCCAGTGTAGACGGCACCTGCACAGTCACCTTCATCCCCAGGTGTAGACAGCACCTCCAGAGTCACCTCCATTCCCAGGTGTAGACGGCACCTGCATGGTCACCTCCATCCCCAGTGTAGACAGCACCTGCATCACCTCCATCCCCAGTGTAGACGGCACCTGCATCACCTCCATCCCCAGGTGTAGACAGCACCTGCATGGTCACCTCCATCCCCAGGTGTAGACGGCACCTGCACAGTAACCTCCATCCCCAGGTGTAGACAGCGCCTGCATCACCTCCATCCCCAGGTGTAGACGGCACCTGCACAGTCACCTCCATCCCCAGTGTAGACGGCACCTGCATCACCTCCATCCCCAGGTGTAGACGGCACCTGCATCACCTCCATCCCCAGTGTAGACGGCACCTGCATCACCTCCATCCCCAGTGTAGACGGCACCTGCATCACCTCCATCCCCAGGTGTAGACAGCACCTGCATCACCTCCATCCCCAGGTGTAGACGGCACCTGCATCACCTCCATCCCCAGGTGTAGATGGCACCTGCATCACCTCCATCCCCAGTGTAGACGGCACCTGCATCTCCTCCATCCCCAGGTGTAGACAGCACCTGCACGGTCACCTCCATCCCCAGTGTAGATGGCACCTGCATCACCTCCATCCCCAGGTGTAGACAGCACCTGCAGGGTCACCTCCATCCCCCAGCCATCACCTGGAGAGTCAGGCGCAGTCTAAGATCTGCCACCAGGGGGCACTGTCACACGTTGGGTACTTGAGCAGGTTCCCAGGGTGGGACCTGCACTCCTTACCCCCTCCATCCCTCTCTCTCTCTGCTAGGACCACAGTGAGTGTTGGCGTGGTGGCCTCTGAGTGCTGGCAAACTGCCAGAGTTTGGTTCCCTCTCCCGGTTTATACAGCTACGCCAGCAGTGCAATGTGAAGTTCGTTACTCACAGGGCAACCAAACGGCTCAGAGCCTGCTGGGCCGCGGTCTGGGTGTCCTTCTCAGCGTGCGTGCAGAGTCAGCGCCCAGCGCTGCCCGACTAACCTTTGCAGGCTGAAGTCCCGCTAAGTGTCCGACGCTGGACCTCAGGTTGACCCAGAGCAGTGAGGGAAGAGCGGCTGGCTGGGAACGTGCTGGCCGGCCCAGCCCTGAGCCCACCGCAGGCCCTGCGTCCCCACAGAAGGCTCCCTCCACGTGTCACCTGCTCCTCCGCTCGTGCGCAGTGTGCTCCGACATGCTTTGCAGGAAGCTGGGGCTCCGGTCAGGCCCCAGTGGGCTGGTCTGGAGCTGGGCCTGAGCCCTGTCCAGGCTGTGACGCCTGGGGCTCAGGTGGGCAGGGCAGGGGATGAAATGGGCTACGTTTGCCCGGTGCCCCCAGCACAGCTCCCGTGGGAGTCGGACGGCCCTGGCACAGGAAGCTATCTCGCCCTGCGGAGCCCCCAGCAGCTCTGGCATCCTGGGGGCACAGACGCGGCCACCCCGTCCTGTCTTCACAGCAGACGCTGTAGGAGACCTGGGGTCCAATCAGGAGAGAAACCCACCCTCGAGGCATCGTCTCTCAGAAAGCCCAAACAACCAATATTTGGGGGAAACCAAATTTCCTATTCTAATTCCTGTTTCTACACATCAATTTGAAAAGATGTGTTGATTTGAAAGAGTTAGAGAGAGGCGCGCGAGAGCGTCCTTCCATGTGCTGGTTCACTCCCCAGATGGCAGCCACAGCCAGGGCTGGGCCAGGCTAAGTCAGCAGCCAGGAGCCTCTTCCCGGTCTCCCACGCGGGTGCAGGGGCCCAGGAACGTGGTCCTCCCTCCGCTGCTTCCCCAGGCCATAGCAGAGAGCTGGATCGGAAGTGGAGCAGCCAGGACACGAATCAGTGCCCACACGGGATGCCAGTGTCACGGGCGGCTTTACCTGCTACACCACAGCCCCGGCTACATGTTGTTTTTTTTTTTTTTCATTATCCTAATATTGAGAGGACAAGATCTAAGAAGAAAGCTTAAAACTGGAGTTGCAAATGTGACACTTGGAGAAGGACCGGGAAACTGAGCCGCAACAGCGCGGAATATTCTCAGTGTGGACTATTGTTTCCCACATCTTGTATGTCTGCTGTCACGCTGCCCCCTGGTGGCCGGTCCTGCCTTGTCTCCAGAGGCCAGGCCCCCGCTGGAGCTTTCCAGGACGAGGGAGTGGGCACGGCTGAACACCTCCCACTGGAGGCCCTGTCCCCTGGAGGACTGGGTATCCTCAAAGGAGCCCTGGAAGCAGAATAACGTTAACTTTCTCCTGTGCTCACCACCTCGCGCGCCCTCCCCACCCCCAGGCCGGCCCCCACTCAGGTGGTGGCCAAAGAAGGCCACACCAGCTGAGAAAGGCAGCCCAGGAGGAGGGAGACCAACAGGGGGCGGCGCCCCCAGAGCCCCCATGCCCACAGGCCACTCCCGCTCTGCGGCCACTCCCAGCTGAGAGATGCAGCCCAGGAGGAGGGGTCCCAGAGCCAACAGAGGGCGGTGCCCCCAGGCCCCCATGCCCACAGGCCACTCCCGCTCTGCGGCCACTCCCAGCTGAGAGATGCAGCCCAGGAGGAGGGGTCCCAGAGCCAACAGAGGGCGGTGCCCCCAGACCCCATGCCCACAGGCCACCTCCCGCTCTGCGGCCACTCCCAGCTGAGAGATGCAGCCCAGGAGGAGGGGTCCCAGAGCCAACAGGGGGTGGCGCCCCCAGGCCCCCATGCCCACAGGCCACTCCCGCTCTGCGGCCGCTCCCAGCTGAGAGATGCAGCCCAGGAGGAGGGGTCCCAGAGCCAACAGAGGGCGGTGCCCCCAGACCCCATGCCCACAGGCCACTCCCGCTCTGCGGCCGCTCCCAGCTGAGAGATGCAGCCCAGGAGGAGGGGTCCCAGAGCCAACAGGGGGTGGCGCCCCCAGAGCCCCCATGCCCACAGGCCGCCTCCCGCTCTGCGGCCACTCCCAGTACCCCACGAGCAGGTGTCACAGTCCCTCTTGGTCACGAGGCTAGGAGGCTCCTCCGGGCGGCAGGACCGCAGAGCTGCCACGTGGCCCCGGGTGCCAGCCACCGCTCTGTGTGCACCACAGGCCGCCTCCATCCACAGGGTGCAGGCATTCGCACGTCTCACGGAGCAGTCACCTGTGAGCAGGCCAGAGCACTGGCAGGTCCGGGCTCCCTGGAGCCTGGGCCTGAGGGATGAGTGGGGTCAGCCAGGGACGGGCAACTGGGCAATGATCTTGGTGAGGACGACGAGCTGGACAGAGGCCGCGCACAGCGCACCGCAAACTCCAGGAGGCCTAAACCCACGGCGGGGGCTGTGCTGTGCTGCCCTGGGTGAAGCTACCACCCGTGAGGCCAGCGTCCCATATGGGCACCTGTTCATGTCCCGGCTGCTGCACTTCTGACCCAGCTCCCTGGGAAAGCAGCAGAAGACGGCCAAGTCCTTGGGCCCCTGCACCCAAGTGGGAGACCAGGAAGAAGCGCCTGGCTCCTGGCCTGGGCTTGGCCCAACCCTGGCCGTTGCAGCCTTCTGGGGAGTGAACCAGCGGATGGAAGACCGCTCTCCCTCTAAGTCTACCTTTCCAACAAGTACGTGAATCCTTTCTAGAAACCCACAGGCAGGACAGCTGCTTATTCCCAGTACCAAGAGGGGCGCTCCAGCCCCCACACCCAGCACCCCCCCCCCCCAGGCGCCTGCGCTTTGCTTCTGCGTTTGGATTCTTGGTCTACTGGCTGACAGGGCCGCTGAAACCTGTTGGCCACCTGGTTCTGCGCGGATTACAGAGTAACTTGGAAAGAAGCTACTTGGGATTGCGAGCCCTGTTAAGGTCACAAACAAGCCCCTGGCGCGCCCAGGGCCCTTCCCCCCTCGCTCCTCCCTTGGCCCCTTCCGCTTGCCCAGGGGAACGCGGAGGGGCTCCCGCACAGCTCCACCGGCCCGCGGCCCCTGTCCTCCGTGCACCACACCGACGCCCCTCCGCGGGGGAAGCCGCAGGGCGAATGCCTTCCAGCTCAGCGCGTGGGGAAGCGCTGGACCAGCCGGGAAGGCCTGTGTCGGACGCCGCTTGTCCCCAACGAAGGGCCTTGAGGGCGTCCATGCAGCCCGGAGCTTCGGGCCAGAGCAAACCTCCTCCCCCCCACACTTCCAAACCACGCTGGCGCCCAGCACCCGCAGGAGCGCGCGGCAGGAGCGCGCAGGGAGGCGGCCCCAGGCTCCAGCCTGCCCGGGGGCGCGCCCACGGGAGGGGCGTGACGACCGGACCGCCCCCTCGCCCCAACCCCGCCCCGGCCGCGAGTGTCCCGGGCTTCGTTAGGCAGCTGACCGGCGGCGGCCTCGGTAAGTGCGGGGCCGGGGACGTGGGTCGGGGACGCGGGGCTGCTCCGAGGCAGGGGACTTGGTCCCTGGGCACCGGGGAGCGGGCGGCAGAGCGGGACGCGGGACGCGGGGATTGCCGTGGGAAGGGGGTGCGCTGCAGCGGGCGGGGGGCAGCACCCTCGGGGCGAGGGCTGCTCCCGGGTGTCTGCAGCCGCGCCGCCCCGCCGGGACCGGGGACCCGGGTCTGGAGGGGTCTGAGCCGCGGGGGAGGCCGCCCGGGCGGGGACTTCTGCTTCCTCTCACTGTTCCTCGTGCTCCTTGCCCCAGTTGCGTCCCCTCCCCCACCCACCCCGTGATGTTGAGTTTTGTGAAACCTTGCCACTTTGAGAATGGGCAGCTGGCTGTCCCAGGGGACGGACAGAGTGATCACTAAGTGGTCACAGTCTCGAGTTCATTTAAAACTCGGATTTTTTAGACGCTGGTCGGCCTCTGTTAAAGGCGCTGCCTTTCTACCCAGCTCCTCCGACCTCCCACCTTGGGGTCAGGGCTCCCCGCTTTCTTGTGAGTGACAGACGTCGGCCAGGGCGGGGTGGGGAGCACAGGGCAGAGCCCGCAGCCCGGAGCCGCGGGGGCCTGACCTGCAGCCTCTGCGCCCTGAAGGGAGGAGTGGGAATTCTGGCAGTGACCCAGCCTGCTCCCCACCCTGCCACAGGCCCCGATGTTCACTCTTCACTCAGACCACATCGGAGTGGCCCTGGATTCAATCTCGTCCACTGGGAGCTTCCACGGAACTGCCCTGAGTGTGAAATACACGCAGCCCAGGACCTCTGGGCAGAGGCTGGGTGGCTGGAGGGAGACTCCCGCCCCTGAGATGTGTCCCACAAACCGCTAGCCAGTGGTGGGCCTGGGCTTGCCTCCGTTGCCCCCAAGAGTGAGAGGGGGAGAGGGGGGAGGAAGACGGCGGCAGTGCCATGGCTCAGTGCCCGGGAGACGGCGCCCGGGTGCTGGGGCCACAGTCAGCCCACGGGGAAGTGGTGGTGCCCAGAGGCAGACCACACCTCTGCCCCACTGCGGCCCTGTGCCATACACACCACAGCCTCTGCCATAAGGGATCAGGACACATCACCAGGAGGACCCACTGCAGGGTCCCTGGGGGTGGGCACAGAGCTGCCCTGCGGGGGAGCAAGTCCCTGGGGGTGGGCACAGAGCTGCCCCGCGGGGGAGCAGGTCCCTGGGGGTCTGGGCACAGAGCTGCCCTGCAGGACAGCAGGTCCCTGGGGGTGGGCACAGAGCTGCGCCGCGGGGGAGCAGGTCCCTAGGGGTCTGGGCACAGAGCTGCCCTGCAGGACAGCAGGTCCCTGGGGGTGGGCACAGAGCTGCGCCGCGGGGGAGCAGGTCCCTGGGGGTGGGCACAGAGCTGCCCTGCAGGACAGCAGGTCCTTGGGGGTGGGCACAGAGCTGCCCCGCGGGGGAGCAGGTCCCTGGGGGTGGGCACAGAGCTGCCCCACGGGGGAGCAGGTCCCTGGGGGTGGGCACAGAGCTGCCCTGCGGGGGAGCAGGTCCCTGGGGGTCTGGGCACAGAGCTGCCCTGCAGGACAGCAGGTCCCTGGGGGTGGGCACAGAGCTGCCCTGCAGGACAGCAGGTCCTTGGGGGTGGGCACAGAGCTGCCCCGCGGGGGAGCAGGTCCCTGGGGGTGGGCACAGAGCTGCCCTGCAGGACAGCAGGTCCCTGGGGGTCTGGGCACAGAGCTGCCCCGCGGGGGAGCAGGTCCCTGGGGGTGGGCACAGAGCTGCCCCGCAGGACAGCAGGTCCCTGGGGGTGGGCACAGAGCTGCCCTGCAGGAGAGAAGAGGCCGCAGGCTCAGCATCCGTGTCACCTGCTGGCCGCGTGACACTGAGGATTAGGGCCAAGTCTGCAGCTTCTTATCTGCGTGAGCTCATGGCCAGGTGATCACAGCTGCTGCCTGACTCCAGCCCAGCTTCGGCTCCTCCAAGCCAGGAATCCTCGCGGCCTCAGAATCTGCCCTGCACTGCCCTGCACTGCCCTGCCCTGCCCAGCCCGCACTGCCCTGCCCTGCACTGCCTAGCCCTGCCCAGCCCCCCACTGCCCTGCCCTGCCCAGCCCCCCACTGCCCTGCCCTGCACTGCCCTGCCCTGCCCTGCCCAGTCCCCCACTGCCCTGCCCTGCACTGCCCTGCCCTGCCCTGCCCAGCACAGCCCTGCCCTGCCCAGCCCTGCCCAGCCCCCCACTGCCCTGCCCTGCACTGCCCTGCCCTGCCCTGCCCAGTCCCCCACTGCCCTGCCCTGCCCTGCACTGCCCTGCCCAGCACAGCCCTGCCCTGCCCTGCCCAGCCCCCCACTGCCCTGCCCTGCACTGCCCAGCCCCCCACTGCCCAGCCCCGCACTGCCCAGCCCGCATTGCCCAGCCCTGCACTGCCCAGCCCGCACTGCCCAGCCCGCACTGCCCAGCCCTGCCCTGCCCAGCCCTGCCCTGCCCAGCCCGCACTGTCCAGCTCGCACTGCCCAGCCCTGCCCTGCCCAGCCCTGCCCTGCCCAGCCCGCACTGCCCAGCCCTGCCCTGCCCAGCCCACACTGCCCAGCCCGCACTGCCCAGCCCTGCCCTGCCCAGCCCACACTGCCCAGCCCGCACTGCCCAGCCTGCACTGCCCAGCCCTGCCCTGCCCAGCCCACACTGCCCAGCCCGCACTGCCCAGCCCTGCCCTGCCCAGCCCGCACTGCCCAGCCCTGCACTGCCCAGCCCTGCCCTGCCCAGCCCGCACTGCCCAGCCCTGCCCTGCCCAGCCCGCACTGCCCAGCCCTGCCCTGCCCACCCCACACTGCCCAGCCCTGCCCTGCCCAGCCCTGCCCTGCCCAGCCCACACTGCCCAGCCCGCACTGCCCAGCCCTGCCCTGCCCAGCCCACACTGCCCAGCCCGCACTGCCCAGCCCTGCCCTGCCCAGCCTGCACTGCCCAGCCCTGCCCTGCCCAGCCCACACTGCCCAGCCCGCACTGCCCAGCCTGCACTGCCCAGCCCTGCCCTGCCCAGCCCACACTGCCCAGCCCGCACTGCCCAGCCTGCACTGCCCAGCCCACACTGCCCAGCCCGCACTGCCCAGCCCTGCACTGCCCAGCCCGCGCTGCCCAGCCCTGCACTGCCCAGCCCTGCCCTGCCCAGCCCGCACTGCCCAGCCCTGCACTGCCCAGCCCTGCACTGCCTGCACAGAGCTGCCCCCATACAGCACAGGGGGAGGGTCTGCTGCCCCCACACAGCATAGAGGGAGGGACTGCACTGTCCCCACACAGCACGGGGGGGATATGCACTGCCCCCACACAGCTGGGGGGGTCTGCACTGTCCCCACACAGCACAGGGGAGGGTCTGCACTGTCCCCACAGCACAGGGGAGGGTCTGCACTGTCCCCACAGCACAGGGGGGGTCTGCACTGCCCCCACACAGCACAGGGGAGGGTCTGCACTGTCCCCACAGCACAGGGGAGGGTCTGCACTGCCCCACAGCACAGGGGAGGTTCTACACTGCCCCCACACAGCACAGGGGAGGGTCTACACTGCCCCCACACAGCACAGGGGAGGCTCTGCACTGTCCCCACAGCACAGGGGGGGTCTACACTGCCCCCACAGCACAGGGGAGGGTCTGTACTGCCCCCACACAGCACAGGGGAGGGTCTGCACTGTCCCCACACAGCACAGGGGAGGGTCTACACTGCCCACACAGCACTGGGGAGGGTCTGCACTGCCCCCAGCACAGGGGAGGGTCTGCACTGCCCCCACAGCACTGGGGAGGGTCTGCACTGTCCCCACACAGCACAGGGGAGGGTCTACACTGCCCCCACACAGCACAGGGGAGGGTCTACACTGTCCCCACACAGCACAGGGGAGGGTCTGCACTGTCCCCACAGCACAGGGGAGGGTCTACACTGCCCCCAGCACAGGGGAGGGTCTACACTGCCCCACAGCACAGGGGAGGGTCTGCGCTGCCCCCACAGCACAGGGGAGGGTCTGCACTGCCCCCACAGCACTGGGGAGGGTCTGCACTGTCCCCACACAGCACAGGGGAGGGTCTGCATTGGCCCCACACAGCACAGGGGAGGGTCTGTGCTGCCTCCACAGAGCTGCCCCACCATGGAGCCGTCCCCTCCCCACACAGAGCATGGGTCTGCATGGCAGCTCCGTCTCCTTGAGCTGTGTGTGTTTACAAGGGGGTGTGTCCAGTGCTTTCCCCCAACATCCGGGCTTCTCATGGGCCGAGCTGAGCCAGGGCTCTTGGGTACATCTGGTCTGTGCCCCCGAGCTGAACGTGCTGGGGAGACAGACTTACCAGCTGCGAGTCAGCAGAAAGCAGAACGGGACAGTTGCTTATCGAGTGCTGCCTCTTAGGGTCCAATGTTAGCCAAGTGAGCACTGGGGTTTCTAATGCGCCAGAGGTGTAAGAATTCATCATCTTCCATCTGCTGGTTCACTCCTCAAATGGCCACAGTGGCTGTGGCGGGGCCAAGCCAAAGCCAGGAGCTGGAGCTCCACACCGGTCTCCCGCATGGGTGCAGGGGCCCACGAAGCTCTCGCAGGAGCAGCTGCAGGGAGCTGGGTTGGAAGCCACACGTGGCCGCTTCCCTGGGCTCCGTGTCGGCTCCGAGCGCCCTGTGGTTCGTACAACTGACACCGAGTCCCACCTGATGGTTTTATTCTCTTCACTTGTTAGAGGCTGCGTTCGTGGCTGCTTAAGTCTTGCAGCTCAGAACGTGACAGCAAGCAGCAGCGGCCGAGGTGGGAGCCGAGCCAGGTGGTCTTCCTGCAGGTCCCCGGTGTTCCCCAGTGGCCCGGCTGCCCCTCGCTGCCTGTCTTCACAGATGTGGGCCCGCATGCCTGGGCTGGGGCTGACCCCAGCAGCGGCCCCTGTCCAGGGAGGTGGCTCTCCCCGCTGTCTGGACACCTGTGCGTCACCCCCTTACTCCTCGCTTCTGAGCACCCAGTGTCAGGAGATGACGGCGAAGCCAGGGGCACAGTCCCCATGGTTGGGAGCCTGCGCTAGCCAGGAAGAGAGCCGTGATGTGCAGGTGGCGCACTCGCCAAGCCAGGGAAACCTGGCAAACCCAGGCAAAACAGCAAGGTGGTGGTGGTGGGGGGTGAACCAGGAGGCTCTGCGGGTCACCTGCTGGCTTTGGGTGAGATTCCAGCTGAAAGGATGGGCTGTGGAAGGAGGAAGGGGCGGCCCCCTCGCGGATGTGCCCCTCTCACGGCTGCACCTGTCACAGCTACATCTGTCCCGACTGTACCCCCTCCCGACTGTGCCCCCCCGGCTGTGCCCTGTCCCAGATGTGCCCCCCCGGCTGTGCCCCCCAGCTGTGCCCCCTCCCGGCTGTGCCCTGTCCTGGCTGTGCCCCCCCGGCTGTGCCCTGTCCTGGCTGTGCCCCTCCCGGCTGTGCCCTGACCCGGCTGTGCCCCCCCCGGCTGTGCCCCTCCCGGCTGTGCCCTGTCCCGGCTGTGCCCTGTCCTGGCTGTGCCCTGTCCTGGCTGTGCCCCTCCCGGCTGTGCCCCCCCAGCTGTGCCCCCCGGCTGTACCCCCTCCGGCTGTGCCCTGTCCTGGCTGTGCCCCCCCCAGCTGTGCCCTGTCCCGGCTGTGCCCTGTCCTGGCTGTGCCCCGTCCTGGCTGTGCCCTGTCCCGGCTGTGCCCCCCTGGCTGTGCCCTGTCCCGGCTGTGCCCTGTCCCGGCTGTGCCCTGTCCTGGTTGTGCCCTGTCCTGGCTGTGCCCCCCAGCTGTGCCCTGTCCTGGCTGTGCCCCCCCCGGCTGTGCCCTCTCACGCTGCCCTTGGGGTGCACAGACTCTTGTCTGCCCCGCCTGGGCCCGGTCGGCTGCTGCCTGTCTGAGGGCTCTGGTTTCTCCACCCCCGACAGCGCGGCGGCCGCGGCGGCGAGGCCTCCGGGAGGGAGCGCGTCCAGGCCACCTCCCCTGTCTCAAGGCCCCCGCCACTGAACTGAACTCGGAACTCTGACTCGGGGCACGTGCTTGGCCTACAGTTAGGACACTCGTTCTAAACCGGAATGCCTGGGCCCCGGCGGCCGACACAGGTTCCTGTGCACGCCAGCCTGGGGAGAGGTGACAGCCAAGGCGGTTGGGTCCTTGCCAGCCACGTGGGAGACCTGGATTGGGTTCCCAGCAGGCATTTTGGGAGTGGATTACTGGATGGAGGATCTGTGTGTGTGTGTGTGTGTGTGTGTGTGTGCCTCCTAAATCACTAACTGAAAATGCGTATTTTACTATTGTGCAATCTTCCACTGCCGGGTGCCAGGGTGTCTGTGACCCCTGTCCTTACCTGGCCTTCCCCGGGGTGTCTGTGACCCCATCATTACCCGGCCTTCCCCGGGGTGTCTGTGACCCCATCATTACCCAGCCTTCCCGGGGTGTCTGTGACCCCATCATTACCTGTCCTTCCCCGGGTGTCTGTGACCCCATCATTACCGGGCCTTCCCTGGGGAAACAACTGTCGCACCCATGTGTTCCAGATCCTTCCGGCGGCTCGATGGCCTCCCCAGAGAAGCAGCTCCAGGGTCTCGTGGCTGCAACCATCACACCAATGACTGAGAATGGGTAACTATTGTTTGGGTCCCAGAAGGATCTGACTTGCGTGTCCCAGACGCTGCCCAGCTCCGTTCCCCAGTGCTGGAGGCAGCTTTGCGGGGTGGGGGTGGGCGACCCCTGGGTAAGAAGCGGCTCTCAGCAGGTGCTCTGTGGGTGCCGGCAGGAGGGCAGTGGGCTGGGGAGGGGAGGGGGTCCTGTGGACTCCCTAGTGAGGGCTCTCAGGCAGTGCCCGAGTCCTGCCCTGGGAGAGCAGACGAGGGACCCCATGGCACAGTCACAGCTTGCGGCCGGCATGGCCGGTGCCTGTTGGGCGATCATTGCCCGAGCCGTGCCGCGACGGCCACATGAGTGCTGCTAACTTGCTGAGCTGGCGTCAGAGGCGCTGATGAGTGTCTGCTCCTCCTCCTTCCTGAGCCTGGAAGGCTGTGGTCAGCTGTTCCTGGGCCGGGCAGCGGAAGCCGCGTGACCGCAGGGCAGGCGGCCTCACTTCCCGTCACGGGGGCTCCCTGACCTTCTAAGGCCTCTCAGCCTGGAAGCGGCGGCTTCACGTGGTCCCGTCTGTTCGCCGTGCCGGCGCGTGCCGCTGTTTGCCGGAAGGCCGGGCCCCAAGGGTCGCCACTGGGCTCTGTCCGCCTCCCAGACCCTCAGTCCGGCTGCCCGTTTCCCCTTCCTCCCGTCTCTTCTAGAAACCACACGCCCCTGAGTCACGGATTCAAAACGCAGATGGGCTTTGTGTGGGGAGGCCTTGTCAGCATTTATTAGACACCTGCTGTGTGTGGGGCAGTGGGCGTCCGGCCGTCCTGCCACCACGTGCTCCACGCCCGGTGCCTGTGGGTCCTCGTGGCCGTTAACGTCCCGCCCACACAGGAACCTGCGCTCTGCACTCTGACAGGTTCCAACAGAGCAGACACCAAGGCGCCCTGTGGGGTGCCGGCACCTCGGCGGGGGGTGGGGGGGCGCTCCTATCCTGGCTGCGTGGAGCTCCACGCCCCCCACCCTGCAATTCTGGCGGCTGAGCCGGGGCTCTTCCCTGGGTCGTGTTTTCTCCTGGGTCCCGGTGACTAGCGGTTCATCCAGGTGCAAGTGACGGCCTGCCTGCGGGAGCTGGCGGGGAACGCGGCTAAGTGGGTCTGGGTGCTGGCCGCCAGCCGTCCTGCCCCAGAAGGCCTGTCACCTTTGCTGTGTTCTTATTGTTTTGATTTATTTGAGAGGTAGAGTAACAGAGAGAGGGGAAGAGACAGAGAGAGGTCTTCAGCCGCTGGTTCACTCCCCAAACAGCTGCAACGGTCGAAGCTGCACCCATCCGAAGCCAGGGAGCCGGCGCCCTTGTGGGATGCCAGTGCCGGGGGCGGCGGCTTTCCCCACTGCGCCACCCGTCAGGAGAGGGGTGCGGCCGTTCTCAGCCCTGTTCCGACTCCGAGCAGTGTGACGCCGTTCGCCACGCGGGAGTCGCCCGTCCGCCTCCCCAAGAGTCGCTTCTCCTTGAGGATTCTGGACGCCCCCTTTCCTCGGGGTCCTTCCCACGCGCTGTGTGGTCTGCCACCCGCAGCCCTCCTGCGTGCCGCCGAGTCAGGGCCTGCGTCCCGACGGCTCCCAGAGGATGCTGTGCCACGTCGGGGGCTGAGAGGAGCTGACCCGAAGGCGGAGCCCCCTGCAGCTCCTGTGCCACCCCGGGTCACCTCCGGTGGCATCACAGCCCTGCCGGCCCCGGGTCACCTCCGGGGTGGCATCACGGCCCCTCTGGCCCCACTGCCGGCCCCGGGTCACCTCCGGGGTGGCATCACGGCCCCTCTGGCCCCACTGCCGGCCCCGGGTCACCTCCGGGGTGGCATCACGGCCCCTCTGGCCCCACTGCCGGCCCCGGGTCACCTCCGGGGTGGCATCACGGCCCCTCTGGCCCCACTGCCGGCCCCGGGTCACCTCCGGGGTGGCATCACGGCCCTGCCGGCCCCACTGCCGGCCCCGGGTCACCTCCGGGGTGGCATCACGGCCCTGCCGGCCCCACTGCCGGCCCCGGGTCACCTCCGGGGTGGCATCACGGCCCCTCTGGCCCCACTGCCGGCCCCGGGTCACCTCCGGGGTGGCATCACGGCCCCTCTGGCCCCACTGCCGGCCCCGGGTCACCTCCGGGGTGGCATCACGGCCCTGCCGGCCCCAGTGCCGGCCCCGGGTCACCTCCGGGGTGGCATCACGGCCCCTCTGGCCCCACTGCCGGCCCCGGGTCACCTCCGGGGTGGCATCACGGCCCCTCTGGCCCCACTGCCGGCCCCGGGTCACCTCCGGGGTGGCATCACGGCCCCTCTGGCCCCAGTGCCGGCCCCGGGTCACCTCCGGGGTGGCATCACGGCCCCTCTGGCCCCAGTGCCGGCCCCGGGTCACCTCCGGGGTGGCATCACGGCCCCTCTGGCCCCACTGCCGGCCCCGGGTCACCTCCGGGGTGGCATCACGGCCCCTCTGGCCCCACTGCCGGCCCCGGGTCACCTCCGGGGTGGCATCACGGCCCCTCTGGCCCCACTGCCGGCCCCGGGTCACCTCCGGGGTGGCATCACGGCCCCTCTGGCCCCACTGCCGGCCCCGGGTCACCTCCGGGGTGGCATCACGGCCCTGCCGGCCCCAGTGCCGGCCCCGGGTCACCTCCGGGGTGGCATCACGGCCCTGCCGGCCCCAGTGCCGGCCCCGGGTCACCTCCGGGGTGGCATCACGGCCCCTCTGGCCCCACTGCCGGCCCCGGGTCACCTCCGGGGTGGCATCACGGCCCCTCTGGCCCCACTGCCGGCCCCGGGTCACCTCCGGGGTGGCATCACGGCCCTGCCGGCCCCAGTGCCGGCCCCGGGTCACCTCCGGGGTGGCATCACGGCCCTGCCGGCCCCAGTGCCGGCCCCCGGGTCACGGCAGGCCCCTGCCAGGCTTTGTGCCACTAGGCTGTCTCGCTCTCTGCTCCACGCTAGTGTTTCTCTGTCAACCCATGGTTGGGGCTAAGGGAACGGCCCCTGCGTGTGAGGGTTCCCGGGGTTATATGTGCAGGATGGGTGGCAGTGGGGTCACAGGAGAGGCACACGTGCCTGTGTACCCCGGAGACCGAGCAAGGAACAGAGGGCGGGGCCTAAGTGCCCCTTCCCTGGGAGGCGCGGACGGGGAAGTGGGGCTGATAATAGCTTATGGTTTCCTCTGGAAACTGGACGGGACGGGAGAACAGGCCAGCTCGGGACAGAGGCCCTGTGACGTTCCTCCGCCTGCCTTCCGGAGATAAGTGCTGGCTAGTAAGATTTCAGGGGCAACGGGCGGCGCTGTTCGCTCCGGGGGCCCCCCGCACGGCGAGAGGCAGGAGGGCAGCCGGGGAAGCGGCTCCTTGGGTTCCAGGCGCCCAGCTCGCCCCAGCGGAGCTCGGTCCTTCCCCGTGACGCGCGCAGCCTGGCACGCTTGTCCGCCAGTGTTCCTAGCAGCCATTGCCGGGCCGGTCGGCCACATGCCCACCTCTGGTCTGCTCGGCCTCTGCCACGGCACTGCCGGAGCCGGGCAGCTCCCGGGACAGGCGCGGGCCTCATCCACCGCTCGCGTCTGCAGCGGCCGGTGCAAGCTGTGGTGAGCTCTGTCACTTCCTGACCGTTTGTCCGTGGAGAAGACAGGCGCTGACAGGAGGGAGGAGGGCCAGGGCCGCCTGGGCCTCCACCACAGCCCGCACACCTGCCCCAGCCCCGCGGCTGCAGAGGGAAGTCTCTCCACCCCCCCCCCCCCACGTTCTCCTTCTCCCGCCCTGGCATCAAAGCCTGGTCCCTGATCCCCCCACGCTCTCCTCCGCCCGCCCTGGCATCAAAGCCTGGTCCCTGACTCGAGGCAGGAAGTCTCCTCGTCCTCGGACGAGGGCGGCCACCAGGACCCAAAGTCCACTGGGACTGGGAAGACGTCGGGGGAAGCTCTTTCTCCCTCACATTCCCAGGCGTCACCGTGGGAGTCTTTACTGGGCCTTCCGTGGCAAGAAACCCGTGGCCCAGCCAGAGGGGGCCCGGCCTGCAGGAGTGGGAGTCGCGTGGGTTCGGGGCCCTTTGACGGCGGCTGGGAGACCGAGCGGCCACACACACACACGCACACGCACACGCGTGCTTGTGCCTGGGTCTGGCCGGAGCCGAGCAGCTATTTCACTAGGAGCACGCGTGCTTCCACCTGATGTGGAATCCCAGCGCCACGCGAGGGCCAAGGGTCGTGGGAGGTCACGGCGCTGCTCTGCTGCCTCATGGGGCCAGGCGTGCAGAGGCTCCCTCATGGGGCCAGGCGTGTGGAGGCTCCCTCGTGGGGCCAGGCGTGTGGAGGCTCCCTCATGGGGCCAGGCGTGTGGAGGCTCCCTTGGCTGAGGCCGGGCCTCTCAGGGCAGGTCCTGGATGGAGCACAGGGAGCCTGTGGAGTCTCCCTCTGCCAAGCTGATTCAGAAAAACTGTGTGCTTTGCACTGTGAGAGGAGAGTCGTGCGTGCCACGCCTCCTTGTGCGGGCCCTGGCTGCAGCCGAGACAAGGCTGGGCAGTTTCATAGCACACCCACTCTGCGCCCCAATGTGCGGCAAAAAATAATTTGTTGTGCGTTCCCTCCTCCACGTAGGGGGGCGGACCAAATGTCTAGGTACAGGGAGTTGCAATTCAATTATGTTAATGCATAAACACGGAGTGCTGTAGCCAGCGTCGTAACGGAATACCTACAAATGTACGGAAATGTGCAATTCAGAATGCAAAGTAGAAAACTTACACGGCTGGGTGTAGAACCCTGTGGATTTGTAAGTGGGAAGATGTCAGAGTGTGAGGAAAGTCCTCCCCCAGGAGAGCCCGTTCCAGGGGACCTGACATGTCCCCGCCGCGCCCAGCCCCCAGGTGAGGAAGCCCTGCAGGGCCAGGGTCTCACCTGCAGCAGAAGGGCCCCGGGCCCCGTGGCGGGCAGGGAGCAGTGGGGAGGCCATGCTGCAGCCTGACCTGCTGTTGGCGGCCTCGGTGACCACGGTGGCCCAGCCCTGGCTGGTTTCCCTGGGTGCACCTGTGATGGAGCTCTGGGCATTTCTGCTGAGGGCTGCAGGCTGGCCCCTGGCCCAGTGCCGCCCCCGTGCCCGGCCTGGTGGAAGTGTAGCCCTGGGGTCACCGCACAGCCTGGTTCATTTTGTACGTGAAGAAAATGCTGATGGTGGCAAGAGTCGGCCCCTTAGAGGCTGCTCCCCTCTGGGCGGGGAGTCCTGGGGACAGGGGCGTGGGCTCTGTGCCGCCCAGCCCCCCCAAGTGGGCCCAGCCTCAGCTGACCCCGGCTGGCCTCCTTTCACGCCTGTTGTCTCTGGAGAGCAGTCACTGAGGCTGAGGTCCCCAGGGTTGCTACTGCTGGGTGCGCTCGCCCCGTGGCCAGGGCTCTGCAGCCCTCGGCCCCCACCCCGTTACCCACGCTCCCCACCTGTGTTTTGATTGAGGTTGGGTTGCTTCACCCAAGGTGCTGGGCACCCGTTTCAGGAAGTTAAAATCAACAGGAAGAAGCACTGATTGCCTTAAGCACGGATCCGCTCAGGCTGCGAGGAGCTAAGGGTGTGCAGACCCCACGGGGTCCCTGCAGAGTCTCACTGGTGGGGCCGCGTGGGGCCAGGGGTCTCCCCGTGGGAGCCCAGAGCCTCGCTCGCGGGGCGGGTCTGCATTTCCGGCGACCTCCCAGTGCCAAGGCTGTTGCTCCCCACCTTGTTCTGAGAGCGAAGTGACAGCGAAGTCCTTCCAGCTCCCTCCTCTCCGACTCACAACGGCTGGCAGTGGTCCTAAGCCTCTGTCGCCGTCGCAGTGCTGACTCCTGAGTGGTGGGACCCGGGAGGTTCTCCCGTGAGCCTACTGCTTGTTACGCAGCCAGCACGGAGGCCTCACGGGTGAAGCCGCCACCTGTGAGGCCGTCTCATAAGGGCAGGGGTTCGAGTCGCGGCTGCTGCACTTCGGATCCAGCTCCCTGCTAATGCGTCTGGGAAAGCAGCAGAGGGCCCACCCAGGAGGGTCCCTGCCCCCACGTGGGAGACCAGGAAGACGCTCCTGGGCGTTTGGGGAATGGACAGCAGACAGAAGATCTGTAACTCTGCCTTTCAGATACGTCTTAGAGAGGAAGGAGGCAATGTTTGTTCTTCCCAACACCCCCACCACTCTTCCACACAAGCACTGGCGGGGGACTAGGGAACTGCCTTCGGGCTGAGGTGTCCGCCAGCCTGTGTGGCGGGTGTAAGTGGGGCAGACGCGCACGCAAACCTCCGCACCCAGGAAGGCAAGCAGCCGAGCGCCGTCCTTGGGACCAGGCTGAGAATTCCACAACCTGGACTTCTGGGGCGGCGTCTGGCCCGGGGGCGGGGGCACAGCGCAGAATGCACGTGCGCGCTTCCCGTCTCCCGTGTCTTTCAGGGAAGTCAACCTGTCGGTGATTGGCCGCTACGTGGACTATCTCGTGAAGGAGCAGGGCGTCGAGCGCGTGTTCGGTGAGTGCCCGTGGGTGTCTCGGCTCTAGCTCAGTCCCTGCGTGTCCATCTCCCCGGGGGCTGGCCCAGGGCCCGGCCAAGCTCCCCCAGGGCTGGGACGCCGGCACGTCGGCTGTGCTCGGTCTCCCCCCGACCCCCGAGGCCGGTGGCGATCTGCTGCTCCTGGGGTTGGACCGTTCGGCAGCCCCCGGGAGGGCACCCGGGCCGTGGAGCCGTCCAGTGCCCGGGCTTACCCTGCCCTCCCCTGGCCTTGCAAACTGAGTCGGGAGAAAACTACCTTCAGCACACAGAGGAGCCGCAGGGCGCGCGGGTGACCCCGTGTGTCAGGGACGGTGAGCATCCACAACGTCAGACCCAACACCTCGCGCCGAGAACCACGGGCCCTGTGATGGAGCTGCCCCCTGTGGGCAACACTGGGCCTTTGGCCTCCACCCAAGGCCACTGCTCCTTTTTCCTGGGGGTGCTGTGGTCACAGTCAGCCATTACAGCTGGTGTGGAGAGCTGTCCCTTGGCTGTCACAGCCGGTTACAGCCGTGTGCAGAGCTGTCCCTCGGCTGTTTCAGTCAGAGCCGGTTAGAGCCGGTGTGGAGAGCTGCCCCTCAGACACATGCCATAACCCGAGACCTGACTACAGCACTGCCCGTTGTCCCTCGGCTCCGAGCTGGGGCGGGAGTCGTCAGACTCCTACTCCACAGACCGGTGGTCTCTCCAGGGCCCAAGGCAGAAGCAGGTGCATCCCCATGACAGGAGGGACACTCCCCCAAGACACCAGAGGAGTGGGGAAAGAGGCCTCACCTCCCTGAGGGCCTGCTCCCAGTGCCGCCGTTGGCACGTGCTGCGCCCCACGGAGGGAGAGCAGCCTGACTCCCTGGGCGTCTCACGCCCCTGCCATCTCCAGGGGCATCATTGCTGCTTTATTTTTTTTTTTGACAGGCAGAGTTAGGAGAGAGACAGAGAAAGGTCTTCCTTCCGTTGGTTCACCCCAAATGGCTGCTACGGCCTGCGCACCGCGCTGATCCTAAGCCAGGAGCCAGGTGCTTCTCCTGGTCTCCCATGGGGTGCAGGGCCCAAGCACTTGGGCCATCCTCCACTGCACTCCTGGGCCACAGCAGAGAGCTGGCCTGGAAGAGGGGCAACCGGGACAGAATCTGGTGCCCCAACCGGGACTAGAACCTGCTGTGCCGGCGCCGCAGGCGGAGGATTAGCCTAGTGAGCCGTGGCGCCGGCCAGCATTACTGCTTTATAAACTCAGAGTTCCTGCCATGCAGACATGGGCCCCTCCGCGCTTACATGCGCATCCTCTTCAAATCCCGGTGCCAGGTGCGCACAGGCACTTTGCAGGAGCCTGGCTGGTGTCGCCTTCCTGCCTTTCCGGCCCAGGTGTAGAACTGAGGAGCGAGTTTGGGGCTTGGCCTGTGATGGGGGCAGTCACCTGCCACCTCTGTCCCCATTCAGTCTCCGCCATCTGTCCCTGACAGCCAGGACGGGCCTGTCACCTCGGGTGGTAACCAGCGTTCGCACTGCTGTCCCCAGGGACAGTGGCAGAACCACTGAGCCTGGAGTAGACATGCAGACAGGCGGGCTGGGTGGGAGGAGCACAGGTGTGGCCGCCCCCAATCGTCTCTCTGTTTGACGCAGTGAACGGCACAACCGGAGAAGGCCTGTCCCTCAGCATCGCTGAGCGCCGCCGGCTTGCCGAAGAGTGGGTGACCCAAGGGAGGAGCAAGTGAGTGCCGCCCCCCGTGTAAGGGGCCTCCGTGGCCTCCGTGGCTGGCGGGAGGTGGGCCCAGCCTCCTGGCTTTCCCTGCCCAGGCGGTGCCCGGCCCCGGACAGCCTCTCCTGCACCTCATGCCCTTGCCCCCATGGTTACATCGGCCTGGCAGCGCCCAGGCGCCCTCACCTTCTCGGAGGGGCCGGGGCCAGGCCAGCGCGGCCTTCCCTGAGGCCTTCCCTCGGCTGAGTCCCCCCAGGGCCCCTCGCATGCTGAGGGACTGACCTCCTGCGTGGACGACTTTCTTGTCACCTCCAGTTCACGCCGTGACAACACAGCATGGTGCGGTCCTGTCCACTGCACATCCAGCCACCAAGTCCTCGCCCTCGTCTTCGGGGGCCTGTGCTGACCATCCAGTGGGTGTCAGCCTTCCAGAAATTTCAAACCAGAGAAGGGGGGTTTGGCACAGCCTTGGGTGGAGGCGGAAGACCACAAGCAGGTCCCCGGGAGCTGAGGCTGGGCCCTGCGCAGGTGGGAGGGGGACAGCAAGGGGCCCACAGCTGACCAGGGCAGAGCTCCGAGCCGCTGCTGTGGGCCGCCCTACGTGGGGCCAGCTCTGCCCCCGTGAGCTCCGGGAGCCTGGCAGGGCGCTGGCCCCTCTGCCCTGTCCGTGAGGCGGGAGTGATCACCGCGTGGCTGCCGTCCGAGGTTGTGCTGGCGCTTAGAGCGGTGCCTGCTCCCAGTGCTCAGTACCGTGGGCTCTGCGGTTCCCGTGCGGGGTCGGCGTGCATCTCGCCAGCCATGAGACACCGTGAGAGTCGCAGGTGGAGAGCAGAGAAGGCCGCCTGGTTTGGCACAAGGAAGTCACCAAAGACCTGAGCGCGTGCATACGGGCAGAAGCCGGACCACAGGCAGCTGGGGAGCACCGGGGCTGGCGGACGTCAGGCGGAGGGCAGCTGCTTCCTGCTGCGAGTCCCTGGGGAAGGAAGGAGAGAGGGATGGTGGGACGGGAGGAGGCACAGCTGCTTTACCTGTGGGAGAGGAGGTGAAAGGCAGAAAAGAACGCAGGCCTGAGGCTCTGGGCAGAGGGTCTCCAGGGTCTCAAGTGCAAACGAAAGCAGGCAGGGACTTCCGGAGACTGGAGAAGCTGGGGAGTGGGGTGTGGCTGAGCTGGGGCTTCAGGAGATGGTGGAGAAGCTGGGGAGCTGGGGAGTAGCTGAGCTGGGGCTTCAGGAGATGGAGGAGCTGGGGAGTGGCTGAGCTGGGGCTTCAGGAGATGGAGAAGCTGGGGAGCTGAGGAGTGGCTGATCTGGGGCTTCCGGAGACAGTGGAGAAGCTGGGGAGCTGGGGTGTAGCTGAGCTGGAGCTTCAGGAGATGGAGAAGCTGGGGATCCGGGGAGTGGCTGAGCTGAGGCCTTTGAAGACGGTGGAGAAGCTGGGGAGCCGTGGAGTGGCTGAGCTGGGGTTTCAGGAGATGGAGAAGCTGGGGAGCCAGGGAGTGGCTGAGCTGGGGATGGAGAAGCTGGGGAGCTGGGGAGTGGCTGAGCTGGGGCTTCAGGAGACAGTGGAGAAGCTGGGGAGCTGGGGAGTGGCTGAGCTGGGGCTTCCGGAGATGGAGAAGCTGGGGAGCCAGGGAGTGGCTGAGCTGGGGCTTCCGGAGATGGAGAAGCTGGGGAGCCGGGGAGTGGCTGAGCTGAGGCCTTTGAAGACGGTGGAGAAGCTGGGGAGCCGGGGAGTGGCTGAGCTGGGTTTCAGGAGATGGAGAAGCTGGGGAGCTGGGGAGTGGCTGAGCGGGGGGCTGCTTGCAGGGAAACCAGGGGTCCAGGTGAGGACACTGTCTTGGCACGCAGGGAGCCGCCGGGCTGCCCAGGGTGGCACAGGAGCAGGGGCAGCTGGTGTGGAGTCGTCGTGCAGAGAGAGGGAGGGGTCTTCGGGAGTCACCACCTCCTGAACTGGGAACCGACTGGGGGTTTGTGTTAAAGCCAGGGTGAGGGGGCACGGGGCGACACGTTCACTGCAAGCCAGGAGGAAGGGTGGGGAGGGCCGCAGGAGGCTGCTTCCCAGGCGGGGTCAGCCTCCGTGCCCCTGAAGGCTTCTGCTGTCCTCAGAACTTCTAAGCCCATCGTGGCTCCACCCAGCGAGACCTGCTTCAGCCCGGCACAGCAGCCGGGACGCCCTGGGGGCTGTGGTGTCTCCAGCTCACATCAGGGCCCCTCAGAAAACATGCTGGAGAAACCGGACCTCTCCCCATAGGGTCATGGGGGCACCCCCAGAGATGAACACTGGGGTCATCCCTTCTGGCCGAATTCGGAGATGGGAAATAGCAAACTCATTCCCATACAGCCAGCTCTCGGTTCTGTCCCTGGAGGGACCCATTTTATCTCCAACCAAAAGTCCCAGCATTGCACCTGCAGTACTGCACCTGCCCGAGCCCGTGGGAGCCCAGCTGCAGCCCGCACGGCTGTGCCCAGTGAAACCAGCCCGGGGGCGCCTGCTGACCACCCAGTCCCTGTCCAGCTGAGCCTCACACTGCTCCCACCTGGTCCTGCCTTACTCGTCCGCCCATTTGTACAGCTTCTAAGCCTCCATGTGTCAGGCCGGTCGGGCTGGTGTTCATTACACGTGTCCCCTGCACCACGTCCCATGCTGCTTCACACACGTGAGCACTCGTGTTCCTCACGACAGCCCCGTGAGGCAGGCTCTGTTACCAGGGGCTTCCCGGAAGACCGAGGCACGGGAGGGGCCAGAGCCTTCTTTAGGGGTTCACAGCCGGGTGGAGCCGGGGGCTGGGCTGGAGCCGGGACTGCCTCTGTCAGGGATACATGAGGGGTCTTCAGAATGCGCGTGAGGAAAACACCACGCACCCACTGAGAAGGTCACCGTCGACCCCTGCGATTTGGGTCATTCTAAATGAATCGCTGTGGGATTTCATACTCTCGGGGTTGACTTAACACGGTGTCGGTGCCGGCACAAGCCACGACGGTGCGGCCTCCGACCCCCGTGACGCAGCGGCTTCTCTCCCCAGCAGGCTGGAACAAGTGGTGGTTCACGTGGGGGCGCTGAGCCTGAAGGAGTCGCAGGAGCTGGTACGTTGTGCGCCCTTCGAGTGGCCACACAGGGGCCTCCACTTCCACATCTGCCATGGGGTGGCTGCTGGGGGTGCGGTGCAGAAGTGGGCACGGAGCCATAAGCAAGGTGCCACAGCCAACGTGGTGACCGCCGAGGGGCGGGGCGTGGGTCCATCCGTCCTCCCCCTGGGGAACGCGAGGGTGGGTGTTCTCTTGCTCGGGCTAGGGGCCAGCGTCGGTGTCCTCTGGGAAGGAGAAGCCAAGGCCGTGTGCTGTGCTGGACAGGTGGGGGAGGCTTGCGGGGCGGTCGGCGTGGCTGGCGGCATTGGGTTGTGGGAGGGTTGCCCCGCGGTGTCGAACCCCAGGCCACGCGGTCACTGTGCCAGCACTCAGCCAGCCGCGGGATGCCTGATGTCGCTGCTCCCTCAGCCAGGACACTGGAGCAGGGTGCGGAGGGTGCAGCTCCGGTGCACAGAGGCGAGAGGGGGAGGAGTTAAAGTTGCTGGCCCATCCCCAGGCCGCTGACCCCAGTGTGCGCCCTTCTCTCCTCGCCAAGGCCCGGCACGCAGCGGAAATAGGAGCCGACGGCATTGCCGCCATGGCACCTTTCTTCCTCAAGCCGCAGCGCCGAGGTAGGCGGGGCGCAGGCCCCAGGGCGGCCGCACCCGCTTGCTGGGCCCCCAGGACAGCGCTTGAAAGCCCTCCCTTCCTCTGCCCAGTGCTCGGGGCCGCCCGCCAAGCCCCCGCCAGTCTGCTGGCGCAGGCGCCCACTCCTGCTGTGTGCAGGAGTCACGGGGCAAGGCTTGGGGACATCTGTCTCCAAAGAGCGGCCTGCCGGGGAGGGCACCTGGAGACTGTGTCCCGTGTGGCTTCTCCTTCCAGCGTCTCCGTGGAAACCACTTAGAGTACTCCCTGCCCAGTGGGAGGGGTGGGGGGACGGCAGGGGCGCTCCCTGGTGGGCTTCCAGCCTGCGTGAGAGTCTTCCGCGTGCTGTGGGATTTGGTGGCAAAGGTCACCCTCCTGTGTGCTTTCTGCAGGAGGGAGCGTGGTGACTGTGCAGGAGGTAGTGGCCGCACCCCAGAGGCCGGGTGCAGCCTCGTGCCCTGGGGGCGCAGGTGTCTCAGCACGAGGCTCCCAGCTCCTGCCCTGCTGTCCTTCCAGACGTCCTGGTCCATTTCCTGAAGGAGGTAGCGGCGGCCGCCCCCACCCTGCCATTCTACTACTACCACATCCCTGCCGTGACGGGGGTGAAGAGTGAGTACCCCCACCCCACCTCCCTGCCGTGACGGGGGTGAAGAGTGAGTACCCCCACCCCCACCTCCCTGCCGTGACGGGGGTGAAGAGTGAGTACCCCCACCCCCACATCCCTGCCGTGACGGGGGTGAAGAGTGAGTACCCCCACCCCCACCTCCCTGCCGTGACGGGGGTGAAGAGTGAGTACCCCCACCCCCACCTCCCTGCCGTGACGGGGGTGAAGAGTGAGTACCCCCACCCCCACCTCCCTGCCGTGACGGGGGTGAAGAGTGAGTACCCCCACCCCCACCTCCCTGCCGTGACGGGGGTGAAGAGTGAGTACCCCCACCCCCACATCCCTGCCGTGACGGGGGTGAAGAGTGAGTACCCCCACCCCCACCTCCCTGCCGTGACGGGAGTGAAGAGTGAGTACCCCCACCCCCACCTCCCTGCCGTGACGGGGGTGAAGAATGAGTACCGCCCCCCCCCCTGACCCCACATCCCTGCACTGCTGGGGGTGAAGAGTGAGTACCCCCACCCCCACATCCCTGCACTGCTGGGGATGAAGAGTGAGTACCGCCCCCACCCCCACATCCCTGCACTGCTGGGGGTGAAGAGTGAGTACCGCCCCCCACCCCCACATCCCTGCACTGCTGGGGGTGAAGAGTGAGCATCCCCCACCCCCACATCCCTGCACTGCTGAGGATGAAGAGTGAGTACCGACTCCTCATCCCCACCTGTGGTGCAGGTCTCTCCTCCTCCCAGTGCACATTCTCACCTCCTGCCAATGCACATTCTCACCTCCTGCCAGTGCACATTCTCACCTCCCAGTGCAGGTCTCACCTCCTGCCAGTGCACATTCTCACCTCCCAGTGCAGGTCTCACCTCCTCCCAGTGCAGGTCTCACCTCCTCCCAGTGCACATTCTCACCTCCTCCCAGTGCAGGTCTCACCTCCTCCCAGTGCAGGTCTCACCTCCTCCCAGTGCACATTCTCACCTCCTCCCAGTGCACATTCTCACCTCCTCCCAGTGCAGGTCTCACCTCCTCCCAGTGCAGGTCTCACCTCCTCCCAGTGCACATTCTCACCTCCTCCCAGTGCAGGTCTCACCTCCTCCCAGTGCAGGTCTCACCTCCTCCCAGTGCAGGTCTCACCTCCTCCCCGTGCACATTCTCACCTCCTCCCAGTGCACATTCTCACCTCCTCCCTGTGCAGGTCTCACCTCCTCCCAGTGCACATTCTCACCTCCTCCCTGTGCAGCTCTCACCTCCTCCCTGTGCAGGTTTCACCTCCTCCCTGTGCAGCTCTCACCTCCCAGTGCACATTCTCACCTCCTCCCAGTGCAGTTCTCACCTCCTCCCAGTGCACATTCTCACCTCCTCCCTGTGCAGCTCTCACCTCCTCCCCGTGCAGCTCTCACCTCCTCCCAGTGCACATTCTCACCTCCTCCCCGTACAGCTCTCACCTCCTCCCCGTGCGGGTCTCACCTCCTCCCCGTGCAGCTCTCACCTCCTCCCCGTACAGCTCTCACCTCCTCTCCGTGCAGCTCTCACCTCCTCCCTGTGCAGCTCTCACCTTCTCCCCGTGCAGCTCTCACCTCCTCCCAGTGCACATTCTCACCTCCTCCCAGTGCACATTCTCACCTCCTCCCTGTGCAGCTCTCACCTCCTCCCCGTGCAGCTCTCACCTTCTCCCAGTGCACATTCTCACCTCCTCCCCGTGCAGCTCTCACCTCCTCCCCGTGCAGCTCTCACCTTCTCCCCGTGCAGCTCTCACCTCCTCCCAGTGCACATTCTCACCTCCCCCCTGTGCAGCTCTCACCTCCTCCCCGTGCAGCTCTCACCTTCTCCCAGTGCACATTCTCACCTCCTCCCCGTGCGGGTCTCACCTCCTCCCCGTGCAGCTCTCACCTTCTCCCAGTGCACATTCTCACCTCCTCCCCGTGCGGGTCTCACCTCCTCCCCGTGCAGCTCTCACCTCCTCCCAGTGCACATTCTCACCTCCTCCCTGTGCAGCTCTCACCTCCTCCCCGTGCAGCTCTCACCTTCTCCCAGTGCACATTCTCACCTCCTCCCCGTGCGGGTCTCACCTCCTCCCCGTGCACATTCTCACCTCCTCCCCGTGCGAGTCACACCTCTTCCCCGTGCAGCTCTCACCTCCTCCCAGTGCACATTCTCACCTCCTCCCTGTGCAGCTCTCACCTCCTCCCCGTGCAGCTCTCACCTTCTCCCAGTGCACATTCTCACCTCCTCCCCGTACAGCTCTCACCTCCTCCCCGTGCACATTCTCACCTCCTCCCCGTGCGAGTCACACCTCCTCCCCGTGCAGCTCTCACCTCCTTCCAGTGCACATTCTCACCTCCTCCCCGTGCAGCTCTCACCTCCTCCCCGTGCAGCTCTCACCTCCTCCCGTGCAGGTTCTTAGGTGAGGAGGAAGAGCTGACCCCGGGCATCGCACACCCTGCTTGCTGCGCTGAGGCTGTGAGACTGCAGCCGCACTCGGCAGGCCGTGCCGCCCGTACCCCCGCCTTCCCGTGCTCCACACAGAGGCCACCTGCTCTCTGTGACTTCCAGCTTTTCTCACCTGTAGCTCTGCTTCTCCAGGGAGGAGATTCTTATAGTTAGACCAAGTTCCTCAGATTTTTTAAAAAGATGTATTTATTTTTATTTTGAAAGGCAGAGTGACAGAGAGCGAGATCAAAGAGAGGTTGTCCACCCGCTGCTTCACTCCCCGGCTACAGCAGCCGCAGCTGGGCCAGGCCGAAGCCAGGGGCCTGGAACTCCATCCCGGTCTCCCGCGTGGGCGCAGGGGCCCAGCACTTGAGCCATCTCGCACTGCCTTCTCAGGCCGTCAGGGGAACGGAAGTGGAGCAGCCGGGACACGAACCGGTGCCCACATGAGACAGTGGCATCAGAGGCACAGCTCTACCAGCTGTGCCACAACACCGGCCCCCTCGGGTTTGTTACACGTGAATGCTGTGCTGAGATGCACTCCCACGCCATAGAGGTCCCCTTTAGTTCTGTGCTTGTTTAAGAGACAACGTGGCCGACACAAAGCTCCCATCTGCTTGTTCGCTGCCCCAACGCCCGGGGCTGGGCGGCCTGAACCTGGGAGCTGGGAAGTCCCGGGCCTCACACACAGGTGCGGGCACAGTCACTGGAGCCAGCAGCACTCCTCCCGGGCTGCGCGCCCGCAGGAAGCTGGACTCCGGGCTCGGCCGTGAGCCCGGGCCCCTGACGTGGGAGGGGTGCTCTTCCGCACCCGGCCAGCCAGCTGCCCCCAGGACGTTGTCTTTTACGTCCGGTTCTCCTCCGTGCTCCCCAGGAGGAAAGCCAGAGTGCTCTGCAGCCCGGCTGTTCCTCCGGCCCTGCTCTCACTCGCCACCTCGCACCCTCACCAGACGTGCGCGGACTCTCCCGGCACAGCCAGCTCGGCCGTGGGACTCACTGGCGTCCGTAACTCGGCTCCGTCTGACCCTGTCTCCCCGAGTGGGCGTCACATCCTGGCCCACGAGACTGCCGTCCACTTCGATGCCAGCTCGTGGCCGGGGCTGCTGACCGAATGGGCACAAATCGAGGTTCCCACAACCCCCTTCCCAGTTCCAGTTAATCTGCTGAAGCGAATCACGGGACTCAGAGCAACCCTGCGTGCTCTCGCCTGCTGATCACGAAGGCTGCAGGTGGACAGGGGCACAGGGCGAGGTGGGCGGGGAAGGCTCGGGGCTTCTGTGCCCGCTGGGTGCAGCACCTTCCGTGAGCAGTCACCTCGAGGCCCTTCTCTCCCCAGCAGCGAGGGCACTGGAAGTCCCAGCCCTCTGGTCACAGAACCAGCTCCTGGGAACCAGCTCCCATGGTGAGGCTGTGCAGAGCCCCAGCCGCAGCCACCTCGCTGGAGCCAAAGACGCTCCTATAACCCCCGAGTCCCAGTGCACCTGTCACATGGAAAAGTACAGAGGTCTTGGGAGTGCCATGTCTCAAACTAAGATCAAAAACTAGATGCTGTGGCCAGCATTGTGGTGTGGTGGGTAAAACTGCCACCAGCCACACCAGCACCTCACTGGGTACCAGTTCACGTCCCCGCTGCTCCACTTCTGATCCAGCTCCCTGTTAATGGCTTGGGAAAAGCAGTGGAAGATGGCCCACGTGTTTGGGTCCCTGCCACCCACATGAGAGACCCGGCTGGAGCTCCTGGCTCCTGGCTGCAGCCTGACCCAGCCATCTGGAGCCATCTGGGGAGTGAGCCGGTGAATGGAAGATCTCTCTCTCTCTCCCTCTCTCTCTCTCTCTCTCCCTCTCACCCTGTCTTTCCCTGTAACTCTTTCAAAATAAGTGTAATAAATCTTTTTTAAAAAACATTGACACAAGAGCCTTTCCTGGCAGCCCTGTCTACAAGGGTTGTAGGATCTCAGGCCCAGGAGCTGAGACCATGACAAAACACGAGCCCCGGCTTTAACAGCATCCATGCGATCAGGTTGCGAGAGCCGCCAGGTGGTGTCTGGCTGATGACAGCCAGGCAGCTCCTTGACCTTGTGTGTGCAGGGCGCAGGCTGACGACAGCCCAGTGGCTAGGGGCGGTGCCCTCGTGTGTGTGCAGGGTGCAGGCTGACGACAGCTGGGCAGCGCCTTCGTGTGTGTGAGCCCGGGGCAGTGCCCTCATGTGTGTGCAGGGCACAGGCTGACGACAGCCCAGTGGCTAGGGGCGGTGCCCTCATGTGTGTGCAGGGTGCAGGTTGACGACAGCTGGGCAGCGCCTTCGTGTGTGTGAGCCCAGGGCAGCGCCCTCGTGTGTGTGCAGGGCGCAGGCTGACGATAGCCGGGCAGCTCCTCGCCCTCGTGTGTGAGCAGGGCGCAGGCTGACGACAGCCGGGCAGCACCCTCATGTGTGTGAGCCCAGGGCAGCGCCCTCGTGTGTGTGCAGGGCGCAGGCTGACCAGCCACCATGTACTGTCTTGAGCAGTTCGTGCTGAGGAGTTGCTGGATGGGATTCAGGCCCAGATCCCCAGCTTCCAGGGGCTGAAGTTCAGTGACACCGACCTCCTGGACTTCGGGCAGTGTGTGGACCAGCACGGCCCGCGCCGGCTGGCTTTCCTCTTTGGGGTGGACGAGGTAGGTCCCCCGGGCCGCCAGGCGTCAGCTGCCCTGGAGGACAGCGTGAGGGGCTGTGTATTGCCAGCGTCTCGTCTCCATCTGTCCTCACGAGAGCCTCTCTGTCTCTGATCAGCAGCTGCTGAGTGCGCTGGTGATGGGAGCCACTGGTGCGGTGGGCAGGTGAGTCCCGGGGTCACAGTGTGGAGTCGCCTGGGTGGGGGGCTGTCCTCCATGTCTGGAAGGCAGAGACCCCGGGCTTAGAGAGCAGCACTGGGCGCAGGGAGAGTCCGCGCGGGGCGAGCGCTCCCAGCGGGACGTGGGCTGCAGTGCTTGGTGTGTCAGGAATGCTGCGCGGGTCAGAAGCGTGCCGACAGTCACGGGATCGCGTGCGGAGTGGCGTTTGGAGAAGACGTGAGTTACCGGGGGTGCAGCCAGCTCTGTGTCCTCCACGAGCCTCCGTCTCTCTCTTCCCTCTGCCTGCACAGCCCCAGGCCAGCGTGGCGTAGACAGCACCGTCCAGTAGGTGTCCACCAGAGGTCCTCTTGGCCACGGCCAGGAGACCAAAGTCATGTTCAAGACCCCTTACCAGAGGCAGGCACTGGGTCGGTGTGGTCACTGCACACACGCCTGTGGCGAGCAGTGCCCCAGGTGAGGGTCCCGTCCACGCCGTGGCGAGCAGTGCCCCAGGTGAGGGTCCCGTCCACGCCGTGGCGAGCAGTGCCCCAGGTGAGGGTCCCGTCCACGCCGTGGCGAGCAGTACCCCGGGTGAGGGTCCCGTCCACGCCGTGGCGAGCTGAGGCTCTCCCGGCAGGCCTTGCGAGTGTGGCCCGAGGAGAGTGAGCCAGCCGTCCTCACCGCAGGGACCTCTGTGGCCGGGAACCCCAGGTGCAGGTCTTGCCGGCCGCGGAGTCATGGCCCTGGGAATTCTTCCCTTTTGGGCTCGGTTTTGGGGCCCCACCCTTGGCACATCAGCCCCCCCCACATGGGCAGGCGGGGCTTCATTTCTCCCTGGCTGTCACTGAGGAGTCCTCGTGGGACAGGAACAGGAAGTGAGGCCGAGCCCCGCGCAGCTCTTTTTGAGCCAAGTGGCTCCAGGTCCTGGGCGGGAGGATGCCCCGTGATTGACGTGATTGACGGGGAGCCCTGGGTGTGAAAGGTCGCACCCTCTGTCACTGTCCTCGCGGCTGGGATCTGGTCAGGAAGAGACGTGTGAGGCTCCATCAGTGGTGTCTGCCGTCCCTTCCCGGCGCTGCCCACCTCTGCCTAGGGCCAGGGCCCCCAGGGTTCCATCTCACCTGCAGCTCCCCCCCCCCCCGCATCTCCCCCACAGCTCAACCCCACCTCCATGGCTGCCTCTCCCCCAGCTCCCCTGCTTCCCGGGCTGTGTCTCACAGCTCCCCCCACCTCCCCAGCTGTGTCCCCCCCACACACCCCTCCCTGGCTGCCTCTCCCCCAGCTCCCCCACCTCCCTGGCTGTGTCTCACTCACAGCTCCCCCCTCCATGGCTGCCTCTCCCCCAGCTCCCCCCACCTCCCCGGCTGTGTCTCCCCCATAGCTCCCCCCTCCCTGGCTGCCTCTCCCCCACAGCTCCCCCCACCTCCCTGGCTGTGTCTCACTCACAGCTCCCCCCTCCCTGGCTGCCTCTCCCCCAGCTCCCCCCACCTCCCCAGCTGTGTCCCCCCCACACACCCCTCCCTGGCTGCCTCTCCCCCAGCTCCCCCCACCTCCCTGGCTGTGTCTCACTCACAGCTCCCCCCTCCCTGGCTGCCTCTCCCCCAGCTCCCCCCACCTCCCCGGCTGTGTCTCCCCCATAGCTCCCCCCTCCCTGGCTGCCTCTCCCCCACAGCTCCCCCCACCTCCCTGGCTGTGTCTTACTCACAGCTCCCCCCTCCCTGGCTGCCTCTCCCCCACAGCTCCCACCACACCCCTGGTTGTGTCTCCCCCACAATTCCTCCCCTCCCCGGCTGTGTCTCACAGCCCCCCTCCCTGGCTGCCTCACCCCCAGCTCCCCCCACCTCCCCGGCTGTGTCTCCCCCACAGCCCCCCCCCGGCTGCCTCCCCCCCCAGCCCCCCCACCCCCGCTGCTTCTCCCCCAGCCCCCCCACCCCCGCTGCCTCTCCCCCAGGACCCCCCCGCTGCCTCTCCCCCAGAGCCCCCCCCCGCTGCCTCTCCCCCAGGACCCCCACCCCCGCTGTGTCTCCCCCAGCCCCCCCCCCGGCTGCCTCTCCCCCACAGCCCCCCCCGCTGCCTCTCCCCCAGCCCCCCCCCGCTGCCTCTCCCCCACAGCCCCCCCCGCTGCCTCTCCCCCAGGACCCCCACCCCCACTGTGTCTCCCCCAGCCCCCCCCCGCTGCCTCTCCCCCAGCCCCCCCCCGCTGCCTCTCCCCCAGCCCCCCCCGGCTGCCTCTCCCCCACAGCCCCCCCCCGCTGCCTCTCCCCCAGCCCCCCCCGCTGCCTCTCCCCCAGCCCCCCCCAGCTGCCTCTCCCCCAGCCCCCCCCCCGCTGCCTCTCCCCCAGCCCCCTCCCCCGCTGCCTCTCCCCCACCCCCCCCTGCCTCTCCCCCACAGCCCCCCCCCCCGCTGCCTCTCCCCCAGCCCCCCCCTGCCTCTCCCCCAGGACCCCCGCCCGCGTTGCAGCCCTGCCCTAGCTGAGAGCAGGTGTCGGCCCCACTCCCTTTCCTTCCTGGTTTCATCCGGTTGGGTTCTCGACCCTGGAACCCGAGGCAGGGGTCTCCTGGGCTTGCCCTGGGGGCGGCCCGGGTGAGGTGTGACCCCTGCTGCCCGACTGAACCTGCGGCCTTTGCTGCTGTCTCGCCAGCACCTACAACTACCTGGGGAGAAGGACGAACATGCTGCTGGAGGCTTTCCAGCGAGGAGAGCTGTCCTCGGCCCTCAGCCACCAGGTCAGCCGCCCGGCCCCGCCCCACCCCCCACCCCCATCCGCATTCCCGGTGCCTCCCCCTTTACCCTCCTCCCATTTCTTTTGTTCCCGCTGGCTGCTGGCTGGTCGTGTTCCCCCCCACCCGCCAGAACTGCGCTCTGCTCCCCCCCAGAAGGGCCCTTGTTCTCCCGCCTCTGACTGTGAGAAAGCCAGGAAGGCTGGGGCAGCAGCCAGCGCACCCTGGAAGGGAGCTGAGAAGCAGAGACGCCCACCAGGCAGGCCCCGCGAGCCCAGGGGCGACCTGCTGGCGGGCCGGGAAAAGCAGGATGAGTGCCAGGGAGGCCCCCAGCACGGTGGCTACTGGGGGGCGTGTGCACTGGTGGGGGGCGTGCACAGCTGGGGGGAAGCGTGTGCACAGGTGGGGGGCGTGCACAGTTGGAGGGAGCATGCACAGGTGGGGCATGTGCACAGGTGGGGGGCGTGCACAGCTGGGGGGAAGCGTGTGCACAGGTGGGGGGCATGCACAGGTGGGGAGAGCGCACAGGTGGGGGCGTGCACAGCTGGGGGGAGCATGTGCACAGGTGGGGGAGCTGCACAGGTTGGGGGAGCACGTGCACAGGTGGGGGGCATGCACAGGTGGGGGGTGCACAGCTGGGAGGTGTGCACAGCTGGGGGAACGTGTGCACAGGTGGGGGGCGTGCACAGCTGGGGGAACGTGTGCACAGGTGGGGGGGCATGCACAGGTGGGGAGAGCGCACAGGTGGTGGCGTGCACAGCTGGGGGGTGCACAGCTGGGAGGTGTGCACAGCTGGGGGAACGTGTGCACAGGTGGGGGGCGTGCACAGCTGGGGGAACGTGTGCACAGGTGGGGGGCGTGCACAGTTGGAGGGAGCATGCACAGGTGGGGCATGTGCACAGGTGGGGGGCGTGCACAGGTGGGGGGAAACGTGTGCACAGGTGGGGGGCATGCACAGGTGGGGAGAGCGCACAGGTGGGGGCGTGCACAGCTGGGGGGAGCATGTGCACAGGTGGGGGGCATGCACAGGTGGGGGGTGCACAGCTGGGAGGTGTGCAGAGCTGGGGGAACGTGTGCACAGGTGGGGGGCGTGCACAGTTGGAGGGAGCATGCACAGGTGGGGCATGTGCACAGGTGGGGGGCGTGCACAGGTGGGGGGCATGCACAGCTTGGGCATGTGCACAGGTGGGGGGTCGTGCACAGGTGGGGCATGTGCACAGGTGGGGGGCGTACACAGCTGGGGGGAGCGTGTGCACAGGTGGGGGGCGTGCACAGCTGGGGGGAGCATGTGCACAGGTGGGGGGTCGTGCACAGCTGGGAGGCGTGTGCACTGGTGGGGGGAGCACACAGTTGGAGGCGTGCACAGGTGGGGGATGTGCACAGGTGGTGGTGGCGCGTGGACGGGTGGGGGGAGCCCGTGCACAGGTTGGGGGGCATCCAGGTGCAGGGAGGCATGACCGGCACAGAGCCAGGGCGTGGGGCTCTTTTTTGGTTTTGGGTTTTTTTAACCAATTTTTTGTGAACTCATGGATGAATATTAATGCTGGGATAAGCTACAGGCTATTATTTCTGTTTGTGTTTTTAAAGAAGTAAGTACTGCAAAGCCCTGTTTCTGTAACTTAGTGATAAGAGTGGGGAAATGTGGTTAGGCAGCGTCTGCCCGTTCTGAGAATGGGTTTTTGTTTTTTTATTTTTTGCGTGTTCTGCCAAAGTCACAGAACCCTTGCTCCTTTAGCCGTTTCCAGCGGGGACCTTGAGTGACAGCGAAGAAGCAAAAGTCGAAAGCCCCTGGGGACCCAGGGGGACCTGTTACGGAGGGGAGAGCGTGCGCCCTGCTGTCGGCGCAGTGGCCTTTGTCCGCCCGGCTGGTCCTCAGAGCTGTGTCCAGGCCGCGCTCATGGGGCCGGACCTGATTTCTGAGAAACAGGAGCAGGGCTCGGAAAGGGGACACAGGAAAGGACGTGAGTGTGCAGACGCTGATCCCTGTGAACCTCAGGCTGGGCCAGGTGGCCCTCAGCTGTCCTGGAAGGGATGCCAGAGGGGCACGTAGCCCAGTCTGCAGACGGCTGCACGGCCAAGCTGGACAGGTGGGAGTGCCCTGTCTTTGCTGTCTTGTGCAGCGCCATCACGGGAGCCGCTGCTCCGTGGCCGTGTCTGTGAAAGGGTCCTCGTCCCCCCGGGGTCTCACCGTCCTCCCTTGGCAGTCCCTCTGCCCTCTGACGCACCTTAGAGAGCGAGGGTATGTGGCGGCCGACGTCATAAAGCTCAGGTCAGGCCTTCACTTGCCAGTGTGAGTGAGTCCCGGCTGTGCCACTTCCCACCCAGCTTCCTGCCAGTGCACCTGGGAAGGCAGCGGCGGTGGCCAAGTGCTTGGGCCCCTGCACCCATCTGGATGGAATTCCAGCTTCCTGGCTCCAGCCTGGTGCCATTGCAGCCATCTGGGCAGTGAACCAGCAGATGGAAGACCTCTCTCTCTGTCTCTCCCTCCTTCCTTCCTTCCTCTGTTTCTCTGCCTTTCAAATAAGTAAATAAGTGGTCCCTTTGAAAGAAGAAAACTAAAGCGAATGGAGCTTTTAGGGTTCCTAGAATTGATTTCTAAATTCGTTGTCATGCTTACAGTTTAGTGATACTGGTTGTTGATTTGCTTTTCCCTTTCTAGTTTTGTATCCAGAGATTTATCAACTATGTGGTTAAACTAGGTAAGTGCTGCGTGTGCTCCCTGCTCTGTCTGCTGCCGGGAAGGTAGAGAGGGGATGGCCTGGCCTCCCCAAGGCTCGGGGGATGGTAGAGAGGGGAAGGCCTGGCCTCTCCGAGGCTTGGGGGATGGTAGAGAGGGGATGACCTGGCCTCCCCGAGGCTCAGGGGATGGTAGAGAGGGGAAGGCCTGGCCTCCCCAAGGCTCAGGGGATGGTAGAGAGGGGATAGCCTGGCCTCCCCGAGGCTCTAGGGATGGTAGAGAGGGGATAGCCTGGCCTCCCCGAGGCTCTAGGGATGGTAGAGAGAGGGGATAGCCTGGCCTCCCCGAGGCTCTGGGGATGGTAGAGAGAGGGGATAGCCTGGCCTCCCCAAGGCTCAGGAGAGGGTAGAGAGGGGATGGCCTGGCCTCTCTCAGGCTCATGGGACAGTAGAGAGGGGATAGCCTGGCCTCCCCAAGGCTCAGGGGATGGTAGAGAGGGGATAGCCTGGCCTCTCTCAGGCTCAGGGGACAGTAGAGAGGGGATAGCCTGGCCTCCCCAAGGCTCGGGGGATGGTGGAGAGAGGGGATAGCCTGGCCTCCCCAAGGCTTGGGGGATGGTAGAGAGAGGGGATGGCCTGGCCTCCCCAAGGCTCAGGGGATGGTGGAGAGAGGGGATAGCCTGGCCTCCCCGAGGCTCAGGGGATGGTAGAGAGGGGATAGCCTGGCCTCTCCGAGGCTCAGGAACAGTAGAAGGGTTGGCCTGGCCTCCCCAAGGCTCGGGGGATGGTAGAGAGGGGATAGCCTGGCCTCCCCAAGACTTGGGGGATGGTAGAGAGAGGGGATGGCCTGGCCTCCCCAAGGCTTGGGGGATGGTAGAGAGAGGGGATGGCCTGGCCTCCCCAAGGCTCGGGGGATGGTGGAGAGGGGGATAGCCTGGCCTCCCCAGGCTCCCCAGGACGCCTGTCTAACTCCCAGCCCTGCCCGTCAGTGCAGCCGTGCAGCCACGTGCAGCCCCCCACAGCCCCTCTTGGTTTCAGCAGCTTGCTGTCCCCTCACTGCCGCTTCTCACTGCAGTCCTGCGGCCGGCCCCTGCAGGGCTGGTGGGAGCCTCTCAGCACCGCCCCCAGCCTTCCCCCCAGGCCTGTGCATCTCAGTGTGTTTTCTCCGGTTGACTTCCCTGAATGTATGTTCTTCATCTCCAGTGTTCTTTGTGCTTCTTCCGCCTCCCTGTCTCGATTCTTGGCCCTCTCTAGGCTGTGGCTTGGGTCCCTCCCTTTGTGCGAGGTGACTTGGCCCTGAGCTCCTGTTCTGGACTGGTTCTGCAGGTAACCCGCTGTGCCCTGGGTTTGAGGGGCCCTGCCGGGCGGGCTTACATTGGCCTGCGCAAGCACCCTTTACTTCTCTAGGTTAATGTCTTACTCCGCACCTGGGCCAGGTGTGGGGTGCAGGTGTGATCCTTGGTTCAGCTGTGGCCCCGGCCTGGGGCCCTCCTGGAGGCCTGGCCACAGTCTGACACGGGACTTTGAGTCCAGCTCCTCACCACACCCGCACGTGGCTTCGTCTTGCAGCCCGTGCCACTGTGTCCCAGGGCCCCGGCATGGCGGCCTCCTGAGTGCTGCCCTCCCCAGGGACTTCTCACGGGGGCTTGAGCTCGGGTCTGCTCTGTCTCCTGGGTCCGTCCTTGCCCAAGTCAAACGCAAGGCCGCTGGCTCCTCCTCCCGCTGACCTCTCTGAGACCTCCCCCCGCTCTGGGCTTTCAGGTCCTTTGCTGCTCCCCACACCTACTGAGTGGACCTGGACTGGGGCTTGCCCTTGGCCTTCACCCTGCCCGGCTGGGTGGTCCCTGGGATGGGAGCCCTTGGCATCTGGGCAAGTGCAGGTGGCCACTCACGTCTCCTCACCCATCTCTCCCGGGCAGGTTTCGGAGTGTCACAGACCAAGGCCATCATGACGCTGGTCTCGGGGATCCCCATGGGCCCGCCCCGGCTGCCCCTGCTGCGAGCCCCCAGTGAGTTCACGGAGAAGGCCGCGGCCAAGCTCAGGAGCCTGGACTTGCTCCCCCCGGCGGGTCCCGGGAGGGAAGCTGGGAAGCCTGTGGCTAGTGCCTGACCATGGGGTTGAGACTCCGCCCACCACGCGCAGATCATTCTTCTCTCAGGGACTTTTCCCATGAACTTGAACTGACTCCGTCCTAGCACATGAAGTCCCGTCAGTCAGTGCGTGGCTTGGGACCTACCACGAGCCTAAGTGTTCTCTTTCGTGAAGGGGCAAAGCTCTCCGAGGAGTCCAGCCTCAGTCATTGTGCAGTTCCTGTAGAGAAATCTCTGTGGGTGAAACAGCTCCCAGCGGAAAATCATGATTGATCTACCTGCCTTAGGGAGCGCCGGTTATCTTGATGTCTGGATCTTAATGCTATTTTAACATTGCCTAATTTTAAACCACTGTCATGTACACTTAACTACTCACTTGGGAGTACTCACTTGGGAGCTGGCGCTGTGGAGTAACAGGTAAAAGCTGCCCCCTGTGACTCCGGCATCCCATATGGGCATTTAAATCCCAGCTGCTCCATTTCCAATCCAGCTCCCTGCTTACACACCTGGGAAAGCAGTGGAGCATGGCCCAGTTCCTTGGGCCCCTGCACCCATGTGGGAGACCAGGATGAAGATCCTGGCTCCTGGCTTCAGATCTGCGCAGCTCCAGCCATCACGGCCATTTAGGGAATGAACCAGCAATTGGAAGACTCTCTCTCTCTCTCTCTCTCTCTCTCTCTCTCTGTAACTCGGCCTTTCAAATAATTAACCCTTTAAAAATCGTTTGAGTCTAGCCCTGAGCAGTTGCATTTGGACAGCAGTGCATAGCGCTGCCTTTGTTCCTTGGTGATAGCACTGTAGGGACAAGACCGCAGCCTGGTCTTTCTATCAGCCCCTCCGATCGTACCGTTTGAAGCTTCTGCTTTGTACTTAAATAAAATTTCACTTCTGCTCTCACCGTTGTGTCCCGTCTCGTAAATCGTCATCGACACCAGGACATGAACTAAACTCGTCTCTCCAGCTTTCCCGCAACACTTCCGCGCGGGTTGGCTGGAACCACCCAACACAACTGCAGACTGCTCACCTCCCCCATGGTGCACCTGAGCCTCACTTCCCATCATGCACAGGACTCCATGCCACCTGTCCTGCAGCCCTACATGTACAAGACGCCATGACACTTTTTAAAAAAGATTTATTTTATTTGAAAGGCAAAGTTACAGAGAAAAAGAGGGAGAGACAGATCCTCCAGCTGCTGACTGACTGCCCAAATGGCCACAATGGCTGGGGCTGGGCCAGGCAAAGCCAGGAGCCAGGAGCTTCATCCAGGGTGGAGCTCTTGGGCCGTCTTCCACTAACCTTCCCAGGCACTAGCAGGGAGCAGGATCAGAAGTGGAGCAGCAGGGCAGGCACTGTGGCACAGTGGGTAAAGCTGCTGCCTGTGGTGCCAGCATCCCATATGGGCGTGGGTTCAAGTCCTGGCTCCCCACTTCCAATCCACCTCCCTGCTAAAGTGTCTGGGAAAGCAGCAGAGGGTGGCCCAAGTGCTTGGGTCCCTGCACCTACATGGGAGACCTGGATGAGGCTCCTGGCTCCTGGTTTCTGGCTTCCAGTTGGCTTAACTCCAGCTGTTGTGGCCATTTGGGGAGTGAACCAGTGAATGGAAGACCTCCTTCTCCCACCTCCCCCACCTGATGGGCAACTCTGCCTTCCAAGCCTTCATAGCAACACTCCGTGTGCATTGTTTTGTTTAACCTTGAGCCCTGGGACATAGATGTTAAGATCTCATCCACAAGAGAAAGAGATTGACACACAAAGAGTTAAAGTAAATTATCCAGGGTTACACAGCTAGAAAGATCAGGATGCAACCCAGCACTCTTTACTGTTAAACCACTGTCTCTCCTAAAAACAAGAGCAATAAAAAAGCAAGCACAGTGAAGGAAGCTACAGTACGCAGCTGTGGAAATCACTCTGGACACGAGGTCTAAGTAAATGCCTTCAGATCCTCGTTATTCCATTTCTTGGCGTGGTGACCTTGGGCAAAGCATTGGACTACTTGGAGTGACAATATACTGGTTTATAAAGTGGGAATAATCACAAAAAAATAAGTAAATCTTAAAAAAAACAGAAAAACAGAAGTGGAGCAGCAGGGACTTGAATGGGCACCCATATGGGATGCAGTGTCGCAAGGGAAAACTCAGGGAGAGTTAAGGTCAGGAGCTGGAGGCCACACCCACGGCACCCATGTGATCCTGATGACCCCTCCCCTTACCTGAGACCTGGTGAAGGGGAGGGGCACTCTCTCCCTCCACCTCATGGACCCAGAGGAGCAGAGCAGGGTGTGACACCCCCTTCCCCCCTCCTGGCCCACTTTCCCTAAACAAAGCCCTCATGTACACATGTGTTCTTCCTAAATAAACCCATCACAGTACACGAGGTGTTTGTGCCTGTACTTAGAAGTCTCCCCTAAGTAGAAGGCAAGAGCCTGGGATATTAATTTGGCCCAACCTAGCCCACATCAGCTACTCACAACGCCAGTCCTCACAGTAAAACTGAAAAACAAAAAGTGCTGTGTATCTTAGAGGCAGAGAGTGGGCAAGACACAGACTGCGTGTGCTGCCTTGCTCTCCACGTGCCTGCTACAGCCGCAGGTGCGGGGCAGAGACAGCAGCTGGGAGCTCAATCCCAGCCTCCCGGGCAGGTGGCAGGGACTCCAGGGGTGCGCTGGCAGGAAGCTGAACTTGAGGGCAGAGTCCAGACTTGGGCCAGTGTTCCGTCAACATGGGATACAGTGTCCCATGCAGTGTCTTCACATCTTGGCCAGACACCTGCCCCAAAGTAAAGACATCCGAGCTGCTGGGGCTTCAGCCCACGACAGAGACACAGACGGCAGTCAGGAGGACTTGAGCCTGTGTGTGTACCAGGGGCCAAGGAAAAACATGGAACTGCGTGTGGTGGGATGAGAAGGGAGTAGCAAACAAACATTTACGACACTTCAGCACCCTGGCTGGGTGGGGTGGGTCCCAGGTGGGTCCCAGCCCTCTCCCCAGGGCAGCTTAGGGGATCTCATCTTCACCAACGGGCTACTATGAAATTCTGGGAGGAGCTTTGGGAAAACCCTCCACCCAGCCAGGGAGGAGAGGGCCTAGGCCCAGATCTGCGAGGACTGCAGTCCTCTCATTCTGCAGCCCGCTGCTGGCCTCGTCCGTCAGGGGCACTCTCCTCCGCGGGGCTTGGCCGGCAGCTTCTGCCGCTCTGTCGGAGACACGTGCGCTCCTTCCTCCTCTTCTGTCCATCACACAGCTCCTGCTCTTTCTCAGCGTTCTACACAGCAGGCCCCAGAGGATTCCTTACTGCCTGCCCTCCGCCTTCAGAGCTGGCTCTCAATGACGGCACGCCGACCCTCCCAATCGTAATTCCGAAGGCCCCAAACACGGGCTTTCAGCTTTCGGTGTCTCAGAAGCACCAGAGTTCAAAATGTACAGTAACTAACAGCTAAGGACAGAAAGCATTCAAGGAGCCGGCGCTGTGGCGTTGGGGTAAAGCCACCGCCTGCAGTGCCAGCATCCCATGTGGGCGCTGGTTCGAGTCCCGGCTGCTCCATTTCCAATCCAGCTCTCTGCTGTGGCCTGGGAGAGCAGTGGAAGATGGCCCAAGGGCCCCTGCACTCACGCAGGAGACCCACAGGAAGCAGCTGGCTCCTGGCTTTGGATCGGCACAGCTCTGGCCGTTGCAGCCATTTGTGGAGGGAACGGATAGAAAACCTCTCTCTCTCTGCCTCTCTTCTCTTTGTGTAACTCTGCCTTTCAAATAATAAATAAATCTTAAAAAAAAAAAAAGCAAGCATTCAAAGAGCTCGGATGACAAAAAGTAAGGTTCACTCGCACGTGTCACTGTAACTGAATCCAAACCCCAGAAAGTGTCTGGAAGGCAGGTCCTCAGGGGCCTGCCCTTCCTTTATGACGGACGCAGAGTGGAGGAAGCGATGCAACCAACCGTGTGAAACTCTCCAGTAACCCCAGCGTGACGGTGGGATCGCTTCAGGGGGTCCCTTCAGGGAGGGAACCACCTGCTTGTGGCCCCGAAGGCACGAAGCCCCCTTAGGAAATGTGGTATCGCCGACCCATCTGGGAAGGCCAGGAGCACCCCAACAGCCTGGAACCTGGGCGCGTGAACGTGCACCCCTCGCTCCCCAGCTCTGGACTGTGAGAGTCGCTGCCTTTACTGCCGCCGGCAGCCAGGGAGCTGAGCGTTAGCCGCCTGGCTCCTGGCTCAGTGCTTCGCCACGGTCCTTTCTCCCACCAGCCCATGGCAGCAGCCAGGGTTCCGCGCATGAGCAAGTGAAGCCAGCTCGTGTTCTACTGCAAGTCCTCGGACCAGTTCTGCGGTTGTGCTGTAGGAATGAATCGTCTTCCTTTCTTTTCACAATCTGATTAACAAAAGCTAACCACCAACTTTGTGTCTAATTAGAATGATTGTTTTTAAGATTTATTTATTTATTTATTTGAAAGGGTTACGGTTAGGAGAGAGGGAGTGGCAGAGAGAGCTCTTCCATTAGCTGGTTCACTCCTTCCATAGCTGCAATGGCCAGGGCTGGGCCAGGCCGATGTCAGGAGCTTCTTCCGGATCCAAACACTTGACCATCTTCTGCTGCATTAACAGGGAGCAGGGTGAGACGTGGGACGGCAGGAATGTGAGTCGGCACCGTAGGGGCCGCCGGCATTGCAGGTGGTATTCAGCCCAGGAACAACGTTTAAACAAACAGTGCGCACTGAAGAACCCCAGGGACTGACGGCAGGGAAGCGGCTGGAGTCACAAGACCCGCCTGGAGCTAGACCCACCTCCCGTGAATTGCTAGATCTTGGCTCAAAGATTCTAGCAGCAAACTTTTCCCAGCATGCCTTGGAAGTCTGCCTGTCACCGAGGCCCTGCTGTTGCCTATCTTCCCCCCACCCCCTCCGCCCAATAGTCCTGCAAAAATGCTCTTTCCTAGCAAGGGGGGAAGAACTCCCGGACTAGAGATGCCTGCTTCCCCGGTCTGGTGGCCTCCTGGGTAACCCTACCTCCCTACTTCAACTCTTGCCTCGGATGCATTGGTCATTTAGTGCTAAGAAGGCTGGGCCTAATTCTTCAGTATTGTTTATGGGGTGGGCAGGGGCCCCAAATTATGTCGCAGAGGTCAGGAACCCTGCCGGGCTCAGAGACCACCAGCTGGGTTTAGAATACAACTGGAGAAGCAGAGGCGAGCAGAAAAGCGGGTTGTTGAAAGGCAAAGGGACAGAGCACTCATGGTATGGGTGACATCCAGGCTGGACTGTCCTGCTTATCGGGTCGGGAGGTGCTCAGTGCACAGGGTTACCTCCGGGCGTTTGGGGCATGATGAGGGGGCACAGCTGCCTGAGGAGGAGTGGCTGTGCGGGTCTCAGAGGGTGGTGGGACTGGGGCAGGGCACACGGCGTGGGGGTGGGCAGTCCTTAGCTCCTTGCCCCTCCCTGACTCCCTGCCTAGCCCCGAGCTGCCGCCTGTGCTGAGCGACTGTGCGTTCAGACCGTCCGACTCACAGAGGCACTCAGTGCCGGGGGCTCATCTCCGCAGCCTCCGGGTGCGCCACCTCAACAGCCCGAAGCATGGAGCAGCAAGAGCTCCGGTCTGTCCCCGTGGGCGCCTCCGCTCCGGCAGCACAGATGCACAGGGGAAGACTGCCTGGCCGAGCCAGCAGGGAAGCGGCGGATGCCCCAGGCTCTGTCCCCCAGCCCTGCACTGTAGCTCCAGCCCATCCACGCCAACCCAGCACGCCCACCTCCCTAGGCCGCACCTGGTCTCCCACACTACACACCTGAGGTCAGGTGCCTGTGGGGATGGGGAGGGGGAAGTGTCTCCCCCAAAGCTATCTTTAGCAAGACAGAAGTGCCGATCTCAACCTTGTTTCTAGAAGTTACTATGCCACCCTTCAGATGGCACTGTTGGACAGCCTCAGAGGGCTTCGTTCCTGACCTTTGATGGCCCATCCCCATTTCCCACGTCTGCCTCTCGCAGGCCCCTCCTGGCTGTGCCGCAGGTGGGTCAGGCTTTGCTCACGGCCTCGCCCTGCGTGGACGGCACCGAGGTCGCCTGTCCTCGCCTGCCTCACCTGCGGGACCCGGCGGCCCTTCCCTTGCCCTCTGTGGACACCCAGCCCCGGGCAGCGACCTGCACGACGCAGTGTCACTCTCCCACTAAGTGCAGCCTGCTTTGAGTTAGCTCAGGAGGCTGGGGGTGGAGACGGGGACGCAGTTCTGTAAGGCCGTAAGAGCTGATGTGCGGGTAAAGCCGCCGCCTGCAGGGCCGGCATCCCACACGGCGCCGGTTCAGGTCCCGGCTGCTCCACTTCCCATCCAGCTGTCTGCTGTGGCCTGGGAAGGCGGTGGAGGAGGGCCCGAGTCCTTGGGCCCGGATGGAGCGCCTGGCTCCTGGCTCCTGATCGGCGCACTCGGAGTGAACCACTGGCTGGAAGACCTCTCTCCGTCTCTAACTCCGAAAGGCAGAGTTCGTGAGAGAGACAGAGACTAGAACCCGGGGTGCCGGCGCCGCGGGCGGAGGACTGGCCTAACGAGCCGCGGCGCGGGCCATCAAATAACTCTTAAAAAAACACAAAGGAAAAACCGATTTGCACGTGGGGATAAGGGAGCCGGGCGGGGGCGGCTGCGTGGGTCACGCCTGCTGGCTCCGGCGGAAGCAGGTTTCCCACAGAAATGCAAATTTCCTTCACAAAGGACAGCGGGTCAGCCCAGCCCCGTCTGCGGTTTCTCAGACCCGACAAAGAGCTACACCTCGGGCCGCCCCTCTGGGAGCCCGCGCGACCGGAAGGCCTCCGCCGCCGGGGCGGGGCGTCACCGGAAGAGGCGGGGCCGCGGTCTCCTGGGCGACGGCGCAGCGGCGGGGCCCGGCCCGGGGGGCGGGGCCTGCTTCAGCGCGCCGTCTACGCATGCGCCCGGTGGTCCCGCCCCTCGTGCCGCCGTCGGCCATTTCGCTGCTGTTTCCTCAGTGCAGCCTGGGCGTGAGGGCGTGCGTCCGGCCCCTGCGCGGAGCGGCGAGCGGTCCCGGTGAGGGCGCGGGGCCCGGGAGGGAGCGGGCGGTCGTCCGGCCTCCGTGCGGGGCGGGAAGCGGGCCCCGCGAGGGAGCGGCCGGGTGAGGGCGGGCGTCAGGCATCTATGCGGGGCGGGGAGCGGGCGGGTGAGGGCGGGCGTCAGAAATGTGTGAGGGGCGGCGAGCGGGCGGGTGAGGGCGGGCGTCAGAAATGTGTGAGGGGCGGCGAGCGGGCGGGTGAGGGCGGGCGTCAGGCATCTATGCGGGGCGGGGAGCCGGCGGGTGAGGGCGGGCGTCAGAAAGGTGTGAGGGGCGGCGAGCCGGCGGGTGAGGGCGGGCGTCAGAAAGGTGTGAGGGCGGGCGTCAGGCCTCCGTGCGGGGCGGCGAGCCGGCGGGTGAGGGCGGGTGAGGGCGGGCGTCAGGCATCTATGCGGGGCGGGGAGCCGGCGGGTGAGGGCGGGCGTCAGAAAGGTGTGAGGGGCGGGCGTCAGGCCTCCGTGCGGGGCGGCGAGCCGGCGATCATCCGGGCTCCGTGCGGGCGGGGAGCGGATCCAGGAGGGCGGGCACCCGGCCTCGGTGCGGGGCCGGGAGCGGGCCGGTGGATGAGGGGCCCTGCCTCGGCCCGGGGCCTGCCGCCCCCTCCTGTCCCAGGACTGCCCTCGCCCGCTCCCACGCGGAAGGGTTCGCCGGCCTGCTCCACTCGGTCCCGTCCCTGGCCCCTGTCCTTACCTCTCTCAGGGGAAGTGAGGGCGACCGAGCCGCTGGCCCGCAGGTGGGGGGCGTCTGGGGGCCAGTGAGGAGGATTTAGGAGTCCGTGGCCACACAGGCGGATCTGCAGCAGCACTGCCAGTTAGGAGTCTGTTAAAGTCTCTTTGGGGGGTGGGGGTCGGGGCCTTCCACCCTGAGTAAGTTGGCCAGGAGCCCAGCAGGTGCGGGGGAGGGAGTGCCCGGTCTGCCTGGGCTGCGATGGCGTGTTGCGGTGCAGACGGCTGTGAGCCTGCAGCGGACCAGCCAGCTTGGGAGGCTTCCGTAGAAAGGCCCCAAGTGTTCTTTATGTGTACGCGGTATGATTGTTTCAGAGTTAAATGACTGTGGAGGAAGAGAGGAATTTGATATTGCAATCCTTCAAAGTTCATGTTACCCTGAGAACTTGTTTTTTAAATTAATTATTCAGGGGTGGAATTTCCAGAGCTTCCCGTGGCTCTTCTGTTAAAGGGCTGTTCCTTCAGGTGACCCAGCAGGGCTAGACTTGGCTACGGAGTAAGCCTAGCGGGTTTATACTAGGGAAGCAGGCGCGTGGTATTGGACTTGAATACTGACCGAGGGCTCTGGACGTGGACAGAAGACGAGATTGAATGCTGGTAACAGATCTCCTCCCAGGAAACAGCGCACTTTCTCTGGTTTGAACTGTGGTCTCCAGCATCTTGCTTGTTTCCTAGACTCCTTGTAAACTCATTGGTTCCAGGTCGTTCTTCGTAGGCTCCAGCAGGGAAGTGCGAAGCATGTGCTGCACTTAAGGGAGCTGTCTCTCAGGCAGGAAGGAATAAAAGGTCCTGAAGCAGATAGTGGGTGCAAATGTTACCTTCACAGGCACCAAGAAAGGAGTGCTTACTGTGTCTGCTAGCACTCAGAATCAGAATGAGAATAAATCATGGGGCTTATGCACGATGTGATGCACCCTTTCTTAATCTAGAAGTTGGATTTGAATTTAGATTTCCATTATGAGTGGCTTGGAACAGTTCTGTAAAGTGCAGTAATAGGATCTATCCTGTTGTGAAAAGTAAATGAGTGACTACACATGAGGTACCAATTGTAGGACAGTATATAAAATATTAAGTTAAACATTCATAGTCCCCAAAAGGCTAGGCACTATTTCTTTCCAGTTTTGATTTTTTTTATAGATTTAATTATTATCATGGCTTGACACTAGATTTTGGCAGTGCCTTGTATTTTCTTTTTTTTTCTTTTTTAAATTTTTTACAGATAGAGTTAGGCAGTGAGAGAGAGAGAGAAAGGTCTTCCTTCTGTTGGTTCACTCCCCAAATGGCCGCAACAGCCGGAGCTACGCCAGTCCGAAGCCAGGAGCCAGGTGCTTCCTCCTGGTCTCCCACATGGGTGCAGGGGCCCAAGCACTTGGGCCGTCCTCCACTGCCCTCTTGGGCCACAACAGAGAGCTGGACTGGAAGAGGAGCAACTGGGACTAGAACCTGGAGCCCATATGAGATGCCAGCACCGCAGGTGGAGGATTAGCCAAGTGAGCCACGGTGCTGGCCCTCCAGTTTTGATTTTTATATATATTTGTATGTAGTTCAAAATACACAATGTTGTATCCTTATGTCAGAAGCCTTCCGCTTCTGTCATTAAAATTTCTTCCTGGGCAATTTTTAAAAAAGATTTATTTATTTGAAAGAGTTAGAGGAATCGTCCAACCGCAGGATTCACTCTGGATGGTTGAAATGGTGATGGCTGCAGTGGCCATTGCTTGGCCAGGCCAAAGGCAGGAATTTTTTTTTTTTTAAAGGTTTTATTTATTTATTTGAGAGGTGGAGTTAACAGACTGAGAGGGAGAGACAGAGAAAGGTCTTCCTTCCGCCGATTTACTCCCCAAATGGCTGCAACGGCTGGAGCTGCACCAATTCGAAGCCAGGATCCAGGAGTTTCTTCCAGGTCTCCCATGTGGATGCAGGGCCCCAAGGACTTGGGCCATCTTCTGCTTTCCCAGGCCATAGCAGGGAGCTGGATCAGAAGAGGAGCAGCCAGGACTAGAACTGATGTCCATATGGGATGCCAGCCCTGCAGGCGGAGAATTAACCCATTGCGCCGCAGTGCCTGCCCCTAAAGGCAGGAGCTTCATCCAGGACTCCCACATAGCTGCAGGGGCCCAAACATTTGAACCATCTCTGCTTTTCCTAAGCCATTAGCAGGGATCTGGAAGTGGAGCATCTGTGACACAAACTGGCGCCCATATGGAATGCTGGCGTCACAGGCGGCGGCTTTACTGCTATGCCACAACACCATTGTAAATCAGGATATTTTCTTGGGTGTGTTAATATTCTCAAGTCTTTTATCTTGGAATTCAAATCACTTGACAGTTGATAGTCATTTGAAATTTGCATTATTTTCATGTTTTCTCACTGAACTTCAGGGAGAAAATGTATTCTGGTTTTCAGTGGAAAACTGTTAAAAGATTCCAGAAATAATGAAATTAAAATTGACTAAATTAGCTGTATTAACTAAAACAATCATTTGCCATCAGGTAATTTATCTTCTGCAGTCTGAAATTGATGAGATTTTTAATGGGTTCAAAATGTGCTCAAATATAGAAGTACAGCCAAACAGCTTCAGTAAAAGGATCTTGAAAAGTACAGAGACGACACCTATCCTTCATATCATAAAAGGAAACCTCTCCTGATTTATAGTTAGGAAAATGCTGACCCTCCTGTGTGCTGCTACCGGCAGAAGCTGGGTTCTCCTGGGACCCAGGGCAACACATCCATTCGTGGCGCCTTGCCCAGTTGCCCAGATGCTGTCCTGGACTGAGGCCTGATTCTGCTGGTTCCTTCTTCCTAGACAATTTTAATTGTATGATAGATTATACTGTACTTAATTTGGATTCTCAGCAGTTTACAATTTTTGCAAATACTGTGCTGTTTAACGAACTTTAGTGGGGTTTTTAGTTGTTTTTCGTTTTTTTTAGGTTTGAAGAACACACCTGAATCATGGGGGACGTTAAAGATTTTCTGTATGCCTGGTGTGGCAAAAGGAAGATGACCCCGTCCTATGAAATTAGAGCCGTTGGGAACAAAAACAGGCAGAAATTCATGTGTGAGGTACTGAAGAATATTGTCTACTTATGAAGCTCAATTTGGGATTAAGAGCATTTTGTGTTAAGAAATGTGTATTGCACATTGAAAAAGAGCAGTTCTTGTTTTTGTTTTTAAAGATTTATTTATGTATTTGAAAGGTATGGTTACAGAGAGGCAGCAAGAGAAGTCTTCCATCCAATGGTTCACTCCCCAAATGACCGCAGTGGCCATAGGTGGGCCACATCGAAGAAAGGAGCCAGGAGCTTCATCCAGGTCTCCCACATGGGTGCAGGAGCCCAAGCACTTGGGCCACTTTCCGCTGCTTTCCCAGTCTCATTGGCAGGGAGCTTTAGTGGAGCCAGAGCCTGTTGGGGATGCCGGTGCGGCAGGTGGCGGCTTTACCAGCCCCCAGAGTAGTTCTTTCTTGTTATTTGATGGCTATTCTGTTCCTCAACAATCTGGTGAGTAAATTATTCTAATTGGAACCTGGAGCTTCCTCAGTACCAGTAGGATGAGTGCAGAAGCTGGATCAGTTTGCAGTCCTGCTTCTTTAGAAAGTAGAACAACCCTTGATTGCTAAGTAAACACAGATGGAGAGCTGCTGTTGCATGTTATAAAGTCGGGTTTTATTCTGGAACCTTTTATTATGTGCAAAGAGAAGGTCAGCTGTATAAGTTGATTTGGGTTACTTATTGTACAATACAGTTCAGTCTTTTTCATAAATTTATTCCATGGAATCTCTTAGCTGTGCTAGTTCTGCTATGGTCATAGAATATGTTTTGAGAAGTCAGCTATTTGTTATTTCTTAATAACTGAATTGTGTATTTTTAAATCCTGGATTACGCTGGCAGATCTCTTAATACACCTTTTTTTGGCTTCAAGGTCCGAGTGGAAGGATACAATTACACTGGCATGGGCAATTCCACCAATAAGAAGGATGCGCAGAGCAATGCCGCCAGAGACTTTGTTAACTATCTGGTGCGAATAAATGAAGTCAAGAGTGAAGAAGTCCCGGCTATTGGGGTAAGGACTTGTGGCCAGGCATTTTATTTGTGTGTTTTTTTGGGGGGAGTAAAAAATAGTTTCCCTCTACCCTTCTAAGTTCTTGGGCTGTGTTATGAGTTAAATTAACATGACAGGTTAACAGAGGAAAAGGATTACAAATTTATGACAAGCAAAGGGTCATTGCATGAAAAAAAAGGAATGTTTAAACCCGACAGGTTTAGAAGCTTACACGTAAGTTCCTTGATGCTTGGTGTACATGCAATGCAAACTGCACGTGGAGTTAGGGATTTTCACTTTTCTGTAGACTGTAGGTTTCTCGGGATGTGATACCACCATAAGCTGAGGAGGATCTGTATTCTCTTCTGAGGCTTCAGAAGAACAGAGGATAGGATGGCTGGTGGGGTGTCAGCCTCTAATTTCCTGTCTTATGGATACTGTTAATCTTCCCAGGTTGATACGTTTCATTCATGCAGCAATTTTTCCGTTGTCTAGTAATACGCTAAACTTTCAAATACAACATTTTTAATGAAAAAAATTAGTAACATTTTAATTTTTTTAAAAAGAGAGTGCTCCAGTCCACCTTCTTACTCCCCAAATGCACACAATGCCCTGGCCAAAGCTGAGAGCTGGTACTCTCTCCAGATTTCCCATGTAAGTGGCAGGGTCTGCATTAACAGGAAGCTGGAGTCAAGATAGAGCTGGATCCGCAACTCTCATACGGCACATCAGTGTCTTACCTGGTAGGCCAAACTCCCACTCCAGTGAAACATTAAGTAGAATTTAGCAACTTTTTTTCAAAGACTTATTTATTTGAAAGAGTGACAGATGTCTTTTATTGTGTAGTTCATTCCCCAGATGCCCACAACTGCCTAGGCCAGGCCAGGCAGAACTCCCATCTGGGTCTCCCGTTTGGGTGGCAGGCACCTGAAGTACCTGAGCCTGCGTCCTCTAGCTCCTGGGTGCATCAGCAGGAAGGTGAATTGGAAGGATAGATTAGCCAGACTCCAATATGGGATGCCAACCTCCCAAAGGGGACTTAACCAAACCCATTGTGCCACAACACCACCACCAAATCAGCAACATTACATACATGTGCTTCCATTAACAATTCTCATAGAGCAGAAAGCAAGCTGTATTTTGTGCAATGGAGTATCATTTTTTAAAATATATTTATTTATCTGAAAGAGTTGAAGAGAGAGAGAGAGAGATCTTCCATCCACTGGTTCACTTTCCAAAAGTCTGCAATGGCCAGTATTGGGCCCAGCTGAAGCCAGGAGCCAGCAACTTCATCCAGGTCTCCTGTGCAGGTGCAGGGCCCCAAAGACTTGGGCCATCTTCCACTGTTTTACTGAATGCCTTGGCAGGAAGCTGGATCAGGAGTGAAGCAGCTGGGACTTGAGCTGCCACCCATATGGAATCCTGTATGCAATGTTGCAGGTGGTAGCTCAATCCTCTATGCCACAGTGCAGGCCCCTCATCTTTTATGCCATAATTAATCATGTAGGTGTGCAGCAGATACTCCTCTTGTGTTTTTTGGTAATTTGTTTTTAAGATTGTTTATTTCAAACGCAGAGTTACAAAGAAAGGTCTTCCATCTGCTGGTTCACTCTCCAAATGGCTGCAACGACTAGAGGTGGGCTGATCTCAAGCCAAGAGCAAAGAGCTTCTTCCAGGTCTCCCACATGGATGCATGTGCCAAAGGACCTGGGCAGTCTTCCACTGCTTTCCCAGGCCATAACAGGGAGCTGAATTGGAAGTGGAGCAGCTGGGACTCAAACTTGCCCCCATATGGGGTGCCAGCCCCTATAATTTTTTTTTTAAAGATTTATTTATTTACTTGAAAGAGTTACACAGAGAGAAGGAGAGGCAGAGAGAGAGAGGTGGTCTTCCATCCACTGGTTCATTCCCCATTTGGCCGCAGCAGCTTGCGTTGTGCCAATCTTAAGGCAGGAGCCTCCTGCTGGTTTGCCATGCAGGTGCAGGGACCCAAGCACTTGGGCCATCTTCCACTGCTCTCCCAGGCCACAGCAGAGAGCTGGATTGGAAGTGGAGCAGCCAGGACTCGAACCAGTGCCCACGTGAGATGCGAGCACTGCAGGCGGTGGCCTTTACCTGCCAGGCCACCATGCCGGCCCTCCCTATAATTTTTTAAATTAATATTTTAACCTACTCAAACCTTTCCTATTAAAGCCTGGACTGTGTGTGTACTTTCTCTCTCTCTTCCTCTGCTCCAGCTGCACTGTCCTTGTGATTCTCACCTTTCTGCCTCATTACTTCTGCACTCAGCGCTACTTCTCCTAGAGGACACTTAAGGCAGGGGCAGTAGGTGAGGTTATAATATCACTGCAGCCCTCACACTGATGTTTCTTATCCCCTTCACAGCTGCATTTCTCTCCAGAGCATTGACATTTAATGGAGTGCTTCTCAGCTGGAGACTGTCTCCCAGGGATGCTTGACAGTAGAGACACTTTAGGAATGGAGTGGGCATGGTGGTGCAGTGGGTCACCTGCATTCCATATCAGTGCCAGTTCAGCTCTCTGCTAATGTGCTTGGTCTGCGGTAGGTGACGGCTCCAGTGACTGGGTTCCGGGTGATGTACCTGGCTCCTGACTTCAGCCCTGGCTGTTGGCTTTATTTGGGGAGTAAATCAACAGATAGATAATCTCTCTTTCTGTCACTGTGCCTTTGAAGTAAATAAATAAATCTTTATTAAACAAAACTAGAGGGAGCCACTGTCTTCTAGCAGGTGGAGGCCAGGGATGCTGCTAATTAATTGTATAGCAAACTTGACAGTATCCTACAACAAAGAATTACCCGCCTAAAGCGTCCGTTGTACCAAATTGAGAAACTTCTGACCTAATTTACTTTATTTTTGTTGCCTAGATCCTCATGTTAACATGCCAGTTCATGAAGCAGAGATTTTGTCTGTTTTTAGCTTGTTGCTATGTCTTAGCATCTAGAATAGTTCCTACTGTAGTAAGCACTGAAATGTTTTGTTTGAATGAATGAATAATAAGAGTATGTATTTGAAAAAAAAAAAGATCACAAATCCATTTCTACTTTGAGCTACCATCCAAGGAAAACCTTTTTTTTTAAATTTATTTTAAAGATTTATTTTTAATTTGAAAGAGTCACACAGAGAAGGAGAGGCAGAGAGAGAGAGGTCTTCCATCTGTTGGTTCACTCCCCAGTTGGCCACAACGGCTGGAGCTGTGCCGATCTGAAGCCAGGAGCCAGGTGCTTCCTCCTGGTCTCCCATGCGGGTGCAGGGCCCAAACACTTGGGCCATCCTCCGGTGCCCTCCCAGGCCACAGCAGAGAGCTGGACTGGAAGAGGAGCAACTGGGACAGAATCCGGCACCCTAGCCAGAACTAGAACCTGGGGTGCCAGCACCGCAGGCAGAGGATTTGCAAAGGGAGCTGCTGCGGCGGCCAAGATAGTGCTTTTCTAAACATAGCAATGCTGTTATGAAACCTGCAAGTAAAAGAGTAATTTCTCATAGTTACAGAAGCTGTTTTCATTAACTTTAGTTAAATCATGTTCATATGATATGCATATACTGCAGTCATTGATATCTCTTAAGGCTTTCCCTGTCTTGAGTTTGTCTCTTTCCTCTCATTGTTTGATTTTCCATTGCAATTAGTTTGTTGGAAACTGGGTCATTTATTCCTTAGTTTCCCAGGCTGGATTTTTGTAGGTGACTTTCCTCTGGGTCCTGTCAGGTAGTATTCAGAAAGGAAGAGGTAAGAGCAGTATTGTTTGCAGTCGGAGGTGTGTAGCAGGATGTCATTAGCCAATGTTGATCACGGTGAGGTCCATTATTTCATTATAGGTACCTCTGATATGGTTTTGTGTGTGTGTAGTTGGGGGAGGGGGGGCGTGTTTAGCCTAGTGGTTAAGATGCTGGAGTCCTATATCAGAGTGCCTGAGTTCAATTCCCAGCTGTGGCTCCTGACTCCAGCTTCCTGCTACCCATGTAAGAGACCTGGATTATATTCCTGGCTCTGGACTCCAGCACCATTGTTTTTTGTATTTTTTTTTAAGTCAGAGTTACACAGAGAGGAGAGGCAGATAGAGAGAGGTCTTCCACCTGATGGTTCATTCCCCAATAGGCCACAGTGGCCAGAGCTGCACCGATCTGAAGCCAGGAGCTTCTTCTGGGTCTCCTACGTGGGTGCAGGGGCCCAATCACTTGGGTCATCTTCTATTTCCCAGGCCACAGCAGAGAGCTGGATTGGAAGTGGAGCAGCTGGGACTAAAACCAGCACCCATATGGGATGCTGGCGCTTCAGGCCAAGGCATTAACCCGTTGTGCCACAGTGCTGGCCCCCAAAGCTTAGAGAAAAATAATAGAGGAAAGTTTGAGTTTGAACTGATGCTACGGAGCCTTTAGTTAATCTCATCGTACAGCTGAGTATCCTTTTTTTCCCAAACCAGAAGCTTCTGTTCCGTGTAGTGCTCCAGCATAATCCCTCCCTTGCTCTACTCAGCAGTACACATAACAGCAGCCTCCTGCTGTAAATCGCACTGTGGGTTACCACCCCAGTGTCGTCGTTGGGAAGTTTCACCATTTTGCAGTTCTTTCCCTATTAAAAGTATATCCCACTACAGCTACACTGTGCTTTAAAGCTTGAAGTAATGACTCTCCTTGATTATATCATCGTTGTAGATAGGATTCATGATACTTTTGGTTTTTAGGAATTGCCCTTTTAATATTAGGTCCTATAAAAACCTTTTATCCCTGCCTTCTCCTTTTTCTTTCTCTCCATCTGCTTTTTGAAATTTCTTTTTAAGACTTATTTATTTGAAAGGCAGAGTTACAGAGAGCAGGAAACGGAGAGAGAATCTTCCATCCACTGGTTTACTCCTCAAATGGCTACAATGGCCAGGACTGGCCCATGTTAAAGCCAGGAGCTCAATACTCCATCCAGTCCTCCCACTTGGTGCATGGGTCATCTTCCACTGCTTTCGCAGGTGCATCAGCAAGGAGCTGGATCAGAAATAGAGCAGCTAGGTCTCAAACAGGCCCCCATATGGGATGCCAGCACCTCAGGAGGCAGCTTTTCCTACTAAACCACAGCACTGGCCGCTGCCTTTTACCTTTTTTTTTTTTTTTTTTTTTTTTGGACAGAGTGGACAGTGAGAGAGCGAGACAGAGAGAAAGGTCTTCCTTTTGCCTTTGGTTCACCCTCCAATGGTTGCCGCGGACAGCCCGCTGCGGCCGGCGCACCGCGCTCATCCGATGGCAGGAGCCAGGTGCTAGGTGCTTATCCTGGTCTCCCATGGGGTGCAGGGCCCAAGCACTTGGGCCATCCTCCACTGCACTCCTGGGCCACAGCAGAGGGCTGGCCTGGAAGAGGGGCAACCGGGACAGAATCCGGTGCCCCGACCGGGACTAGAACCCGGTGTGCCGGCGCCGCAAGGCGGAGGATTAGCCTGTTGAGCCACGGCGCCGGCCGCTTCCTTTTACCTTTATACCAGTGTGTTCAGTTAGTCTTTGTTGCCAGATACTTGGTGGTTGATGTTAATGGCTTGGTTTTTTGTTGTTGTTGTTTTATTTGACAGGTAAGAATTATAGACAGTGAGAGAGACAGAAAGATCTTCCTTCTGTGGGTTCATTCCCCAAATGGCCACTATGGCCGGCGCTGTGCCGATCCAAAGCCAGGAGCCAGGTGCTTCCTCCTGGTCTCCCATGCCGGTGCAGGGGCCCAAGCACTTGGGCCATCCTCCGGTGCCCTCCCGGGCCACAGCAGAGAACTGGACTGGAAGAGGAGCAAGCAGGGCTAGAACCCGGCGCCTGGTTTTTGTTTTTTAAAGGCTTGATTTTTTTTTTTTTGAGCATTTTTATCTAGCAAAATTGAGCAGAAGCTACAGAAATTTCCCATATACCCTGCCCCACTGAAGCATAGCCCCCCACCAGAGTCATCATCACCAGAGTGATATATCTGTTAGAATTGATGAACCCATACAAGCATCATATCATGAGAAATCTGTAGTTTACGTGGAGTTTACTGTTGGTGTTTTATGAGTTTGGACAGATGTGTATGACTTCCATTACATATCATACATAACGGAGTGTGGGTAGACATCCCAAGTGGCATCTTAACTGCTAGACCAAACACTGACCTTCTCAATCATTCTTTCTTTAACCTCTTTTTTTTAAGTATTACAAATGGTGCTAAACTGAATAACTGTGCATGTGTGTTTTTGCTAGTGTGTCTGTGGGAGAGAGTGCATGCAATGGCAGTGCTGAGTCAAGATATGTGCATATGTGAGATTTGCAGCCTGCTGTCATTTTCCTCTCTGGGGGAGATGGTGATTTCTGCATTTCATTAGCAGTGGTTTGTAACAGGGGTGATTATGGCACCCTGTGGACATTTGGGAATGTCTGCAGAGGGTTTTGACTGTCAGGACTTAGAGGAAGAGGTGTGCTGGTGACCTCTAGAGTGGAGTGGCCATGGATACTTACAAACATCCTATAGTGTTCAGGACAGCCCCCCATCTCAAAGAATGATCTGACCAGAATGTCAGTGGTTGCAGGGTTGGTCCCCCTTGGTTTGTAATCTTAACACTAATGTGTGTGTGTGTGTGTCAATCTGACGTGTTCAGTGTACTTAGAATTTACATTTTCTAATGAGTAAAATTGAACATTTTTGGTATTCAACTGCTATGCACGTTTTTCTGTGAACTACCTATTTATACATCTACTCATTTTCCATTGAATTCTTGGTCTTCTGTTTTAAGCTATTTCTGTGTTATTGGTGTTAACTCTTTATCTGTGATACATTAAAAATATTTTTTCTTCTTACCTTTTATCTATTCTGCTTTCACTTTTGTTATTTTCTGCTTTAACCCAGCCAACATCCTGCTTTCTTAACACCTTGCATCTCAGTGTGTTCTGCGCTAGCTCTGGATCATTAGTTTTCTGTCTCTAGCTGCTCCTTCATTACTTGATGTTTTAGGCCCATACACGGGAGTGTCCATAGGTACATTCTGCTCTAAGCGTGAGCATTCAGTCACATATTGGTAATTGACATCTTTTTGCAATGAATAAATCAATACTTGACTAACGATTAGTGGTTTGATATTACTTGATAGGAACTATATATTAATCTACATCTTGAGTAAGCCCTTCAGTCTCAATAGATCAGATAGAAACAAGCAGTATTTTTTTTTCCTTGAAAAATAGACCAAGACAGGTTTTTTCATCTGATGGCTCACTCCCCAGGAGGGACCTTCTCTGTTTTCCTTTTGGGGGGAGAGAGGCAGACATAGACAGCTGCCATCTGGTTCACACCTGAATGTCCTTGGTTTGGCTAGAGTTAGTAGCTCAGTCCAGGTCTTCCGCATAGGTAGCAGGCACCCAATTGAGCCAGGACTGCCGCCTCCCAGGGTTTGCTTTAGAGAAATCCAGAGCCACAGCTGGATACTGAACCCGCCATCCTTGTGGAACTTGGGCCTCTTAATCACCAGGCCAGTGCCTGTCCCAGCCTTTTGACTTTTGGCTGGAGTTTTGTTTCATTCATAGGAATGGAATCCTCTGAAATAGTGTGCTTCACTTTGTCACCAGTTTTGGGTAGGAGGTTAGTCACTTTAATCTCACTCTTGAGTATTGACTATCCAATAGCAATTCTAGTGTGATGTTGCAAGTTTTCAAAGTGTTCAGCCATGTGTATCTGTATCACAGTGCTTATATTGATAGGGTCACTAGTTTTGACAGTGTCTTTAAAAATGTTTTCCTAAGAGATAAATGATAGTTTATTAATTTTGCATGCATTTCTGTAGTAGTTAATAAGTAAAACATTTCAGCTGGCACTGCCGCTCACTTGGATAATCCTCCGCCTGCGGCACCGGCACCCCGGGTTCTAGAAGTCCCAGTTGGGGTGCCGGTTCTGTCCTGGTTCCTCCTCTTCCAGTCCAGCTCTCTGCTGTGGCCCGGGAGGGCACCGGAGGATGGCCCAAGTGCTTGGGCCCTGTACCCGCATGGAAGACCAGGAGGAAGCACCTGGCTCCTGGCTTCGGATCGGTGCAGCGCACCAGCCGTAGCAGCCATTTGAGGGGTGAACCAATGGAAAAAGGAAGACCTTTCTCTCTGTCTCTCTCTCTCTCACTAACTCTGCCTGTCCAAAAAAAAAAAATGTAACATTTCTTTACATTTTTTCCTGTCCTTTGAATTGTTTATTGTCAGTTTACTTGTTTTGCTGTCATTTACAGTTAAAAGGCCATCATTTTCATAGTGTAATACATATTTATTGCTGAAATTTTGACAACCAAAAAGATTATAAAGGAAATTCAAAGAAATAGAATGTTGCCAGTTGCTAAAATCCATGTATTATTACTTTAGTATTTTTTTTTAAAGATTTATTTATTTGAAAGACAGAGTTACAGAGAGAGATAGAGACTGACAGAGAGGTCTTCCATCCGCTGGTTCACTCCCCAGATGGTTGCAATGGTCGGAGCTATGCTGATCTGAAGCCAGGAGCTTCTTCCGGATCTCCCATGTGGGTGCAGGGGCCCAAGGACTTGGGCGATCTTCTGCCTTCCCAGGCCACAGCAGAGAGCTGGATCGGAAGAGAAGCAGGCAGGAGTAGAACCGGTGCCCATATGGGATGCCGCCTCAGGCCAGGGCCTTAACCAGCTGTGTCACAGGGCCAGCCCCATTACTTTGATATTTTAAGTACTGTTTTACAACCCACTTTTTTCTTTTTAGATTTATTTATTTGTTGGAAAGGCAAACACACAACTATCCACTGGCTCACCGCCGCCCCGCCCCCCCCCATGTCTGCAATGACCTGAGTTGGGAGCCAGGAGCTTGTTTCAGGTCTCCCATGTGGGTGGCCAGGGCCTAAAAACTTGGGCCATCTCCTGCTGCTTTCCAAGACAACATTAGCAGGGAGTGGGGTTGAAGTATGGCAGCCAGGACTCTAAGTATGGCGCCCATATGGGATGAGGCATCTCAGGCAGCAGCTTTACCCCCTGCACCACAATGCCGGTTTATGCGACCCACTTTTAAAATTATATATATGGTTTATTATGCTGTGAACTACCTTTCCTTAAGCAGTGTCAAGGTTATACACACACATCTATTATTTTAATTAAGTATGAAATGCTAAAAGTTCTCTCCACACCTGGAGAACAGGAAGTTGTCCCACTCAGTTATTTAGGGAGAAATTTATTTTGGACTAGTGGAAGGTTAGAGTGTGAGGCAGAGGAACTGTGGCTAGGGTGGGCAGGGGAGTTTGAAATGTTGCTACTGCAGCATGGCATGCAGCGAGAATTTCATGTTTACATACGTTCCCGTGTCCCCACATCATTTTGGGATGACATGGAATGGGCCCAAATGGTTACAGAGAACACAGTGTATAACATAGAGTTAGGTAGCTCCTGTGAAACTCTATCCTTTTAAAATTATCCTGGGTAGGGAACAAATGCCTTCTGCCTTAGATTAGGACACTTCATCTCTTTCTTTCTTTTTTTTTTTTAAATTTATGGATTTCACTTGAGAGAGTGAGAGACACAGAGAAAGAGATCTTCCATCTACTGTTCTATCCAGCCGTTGCAGCCATTTGGGGAGTGAACCAATGGATGGATGACCGACCCCTTCCTCCCTCCCTCCCTCCCTCTCTCTTTCTCTGCTTCTGCCTCTCTGTAACTTTTCCTTTAAAATGAAGAAATAAATCTTAAAAAAAAGAAGAAAATTGAGCACCCAATACTTGAACTGGGGCCCATATGTGATGCTATCATTGCAGGTGGTGGCTTTACCTGCAGTGCTGACCCCAGTACATTTCATCTTTCAAGGCTGTTTTATTTACTGCTCCAGTGACCTCAGAAAGATGTTTAGGTAGAATAATGTGCAAAGAAAATACAAAAACCATGGGTTGCTGTAAGAAGATTCGTAACTAATATTGTTAGAATAGGAAAGAGATGATAATAATATTGGGCAGGCATGTGGTACAGTGTTAAGTTGCTGCTTAGGGTACCTGCTACCTGGGTTGGGTCCTTGCTTATTCCCATCCCAACTTTTTTTTCTTTCTCATTTTTTTTTCTCCTTCTTTCCTTCCTTCCTTCCTTCCTTCCTTCCTTCCTTCCTTCCTTCCTTCCTTCCTTCCTTTCTCTCTCTCTCTCTCTCTCTCTCTTTCTTCTTTTGTTTAAACATTTATTTGAAAGAGTTAGAGAAAGGGAAACAGAAAGCTTCCATCTGTGGGTTCATCCCCAAAATGGTCGCAATAACCAAGACTGGGCCAGGTTGAAGCCAGGAGTCTGGAACTCCATCTCACTTGTGGGTTCAGGGACCCAACCCCTTGGGCCATCTTGCACTGTTCACTTGGGCACATTAACAGGGAGCTGGATCAGAAGTGGGGCAGCTGGGGCTCATGTGATACCAGGTCACAGATGGCAGCTTATCCTTTGTGCCACTCTACCAGCCCAGCTTGCTCCCTTCTCATTCAGCTTCCTGCTGTGCTTATCCTGGGAGACAGCAGGTCGTGGTTCAGAGTTTGAGAGAGGGAGGGACAGAGAAAACTTCCTTATGTTGGTTCACTTTCCCAGGTGGCTTCAACAGCCAGACCTGGGCCAGGATGAAGCCAGGAGCCTCATCTGGGTCTCAGAATCAGGTTGCAGGGGCCCAGACATTGAGTCACTATGTAGAGCCTTTTGCAGGCCATGAACAAGGAGCTGGATGGGAAGTGGAGCAGCTGGGACATGAACTGGTGCACATATGGGTTGTCAGTGTTGCATGTGGAAGCCTTACCTGCCATGCTACAACACTGTCCCCGAGCAGTGTTGTTTTCTAATTTATATAAAATTGACTACAATCAAAAATGTCCATCAGCATGGTTCTGCTGGTGTTAGATATGGAACACGTATTTAATGGACCCAGGCGTCATTACAATTCATGTAGGTCAGCATTTAAATGTGTGGAATATACATAAGTGCATTTGTCATTGGACCCTGCTATTCTCTCTGGAATGCTCTTGGTTGCCCTCCCCCATTCATGTCTTTTTTCAGATGTTACCATAAGTGCAGCTTTACCCGTTCACTTTAAACAGTGAATTCTCCTGGATTTTTCCCTGCTTTATGTTTTTCTGTGGTATTCTTTTTCTTTCTTCCTTTCCTTCTGTCTTTCTTTCCTTCTCTCTCTTTTTTTCTCTTTTTTTCTCTTTTCTCTCTCTCTCTCTCTTTCTCTTTCTTTCCTCAGAGTTACACAGCGAGAGGAAAGGCAGAAAGAGAGAGGTCTTCCATCCGATGGTTCACTTTCCTAAATGGCCGCAGCAGCCGGAGCTGCGCTGATCTGAAGCTGGGAGCCAAAAACTTCTTCCGGGTCTCCCATGCTGGTGCAGGGGCCCAAAGACTTGGGCCATCTACTGCTTTCTCAGGCCATAGTAGAGAGCTGGATGGGAAGAGGAGCAGCCGGGACTAGAACTGGCACCCATATGGATGCTGCCGCCTCAGGCCAGGGCATTAACCTGCTGCGCCACAGCGCTGGCCCCTCATTCTTTCTTGCCATATTATGATTATGCACTTTGTCTGTTGTATTGCTCTCCCCATCAGAGCATAACTCTGTGCAGACTGTTCATCTGCCTGTGACAGTATTGGTTCTTCTGTACTTAGAATGATAGCTAGCATGTGGCAGCTCCTGAAAGATTCTTGTTGTGTGGAGTATATTCATGAAGATAGTGAGTATAGAGATAGTAAATTAATTCCACCTTTTGTGGGGCAGTTATATTTGCATCCCTGTAATATATAATTTCCTGGTGAAGGATTGAGAAATTTTTATTGTCCTTTTTCCTGCCTAATTGAGAGCTGGATGGTTTTTATAAACATATGAAGCAAGATGGTAATGATGTGGTGTGAAGGGAGATGTGACACAGGGGCCTCCTTGGAAGGTTGTCTTGTCCCTGTGAAGGCAGACACACTGACACTGCTGTGGCTCTTCTCTTACAGATCGCACCTCCTCTGCCCCCACTGACTGATATGCCTAACAACACAGCCAATGCTGGCGGTTTACCAGCAATCATGGGGGGACCACTTCCTCCACATTTGGCTCTCAAAGCAGGTAAGGAACTTTGTACATGTGATTAAGACGTAGCAAAAATAACCGCTAAACACTTGGCAAGAGACAGCTCAAAGCCTTTAAATTTTCTTACAAAGTGTAGTGTGACTGTGCTTTCAGCTTTTACTAGATTTATTTATGACTGTGTAGATCTAGAACATTAGCTTAAAAGAATATGAATAGCCTTCAGTGAGGTGCTACTGTAGAGTAGATCAGTTAGGATTTTGGTCAAACTGCCCAAGTCTGTAATAGCGTCTTCACATGATTGTTTTGAAGGAAAAGCATGCATAAATCTTCAATAAAGTGAATGACCAGTCACTGCTATTTTTAGCTATGCTGCTTTCTCATTGTGCATCTTACCAATCCTGCAGTTAGCTTTCTTTTCAGGGTCCTATGTGGTGACTAGTTGACCCTTTAATGTGATGTCGCATGTGTAACGTTGAAGACAAAGCTGCATTTGTGATAGATACTGGCTTTGTCATTCACTCCCTTCGCTAGTGAAGTAGCTTCCTGTGCCTCTCAGCCTTGGGATTTGCAGTGTAGATGTGCACTGCAATGGTGTGGTAATTTTCAAGTAAGTTGTGAACATTTCAAGCCACTCCCCAAATAACTGCAACCTTGTATTTCTAAGCATGAAGTGCCAAAATTTAATTAGGAAAACTCTAACATATTTAGGATTTTTATACATTTTGATTCATCAAGAGAACAGTCATTTTTTTTCTTTAATAGAAAATAATTCAGGAGTTGGGGCATCTGGCTATGGTGCTCCTGGGCCCACTTGGGACAGGGGAGCCAACTTGAAGGACTACTACTCGAGAAAGGAGGAACAAGAAGTCCAGGCGGTAAGGCTGTCCCTTGTGTACAACTGGGGTTGGAAACTGGGTCTTACTTCAGAGCAAGGTATAGGATAGTCACAGGTTAATAATTTGGTGATTGTGTAAAGTGGTTGTGACTCTTCTTCACGCAAGTCACCATGAACCTAAGCCACCATTAAATCTGGTCATTCCAGTTGCCTGTGGGGGAGAAATGTGGTTCTAAGAGGTCTCATCTGCTTTATTTTATGAGTGAGCACTCACTGTTAAAATGGGATAAAAGTACAGCTTATCTTTCTACTTAACATATTTAAGTGTCAGAAGTACAAAATTTAGTCATTTCTTAGGAACAATTTAAATAAATATGTGAGTTTTAACTACTGGTTTATTGATGCAGTAGGGCATTCAGTTGCAGTTAAAACTGATTCTAGTTCAATTTTGACTAGGGGTAGAAACTTACTAAATGAATGTTTGTATTAAAAGGGATGGCACAAAGAAGATATTGTTAGAAATTTCAGTACCTGAAGGAACTAAACTTGGCACAGCTGAATTTAATTGCTGTTATCCTACAGACTCTAGAATCCGAAGAGGTGGATTTAAATGCTGGGCTTCATGGAAACTGGACCTTGGAGAATGCTAAGGCTCGTCTGAACCAGTATTTCCAGAAGGAAAAGATCCAAGGAGAATATAAGTACACCCAAGTGGGTCCTGATCACAACAGGTTTGCTTGTTTCACTCTTTTCCTACTGTAGGAAGTTGGTTGTGTGGGAGATTTGTTGTTGAATGTGTTTTATTTTCTGTGTATGTTAAAGCTGGATCAGAAGTGGAGCAGCCAGGATTTGAACAGGTGCCCATATGGAATGTTGGCATCATAGGGGCCGGTTTTACCTGCTATACCACAATGCCAGCTCCAAGATACATTGTTTTACCCAGAGTTGTAATTGATTTGTAATGTGCTATTACTGTAGTTTTCACTTTTGATTGTGATCTTAGCTGCACTATAGCTACAGTGGTTTGTCCCTAATAGGCTTAAAAACAGCCGGAAGTGTTTTTTGTTTGCTCTGGTACCTTTAGAGGTAGTTCTGAGTACTGTTTATTTCTGTAATTGGTTGGATTAGACACAAGGTTCTGAGTCTCAGAATTAGACTGTGTTGGATTTAGGTCCAGATTTAATTCCAGCTTTGAAGGTTGCCAGCTTGCTAAGAATTTTGTTGTTCAAATTTCATTGTTTATTGTGAAGTTGAAAGAAGACAGGCTCAGTTTTTGTATGTGGATTAATTTAGCGTATTTTCGTCTGTTAAGTTTAGCAGACAACATGAGGGAAGCCATTTCAGTGACAGTATGTTTCTCAGCCTGCTTGCTGTTCTTCCCGAGAGCATTCCAGGGTGTAGTCATTATTACTCCCAGGAAGGCTCATATGGATTAGATTCTTCTGGTGGACACTGTGCTTTTATTGGAAGGGAAGGGAGGGTTGTAGTGGAAATCTGAATGAATTTGTGATCCTTAATTATGTGAAATTATTCAGAATAAATTTAAGGCATTTTTTTTTTTTGAAAAATCAAAGTGGTGTCCCTTGGATGCAGCCCTAAAAAAATTATTACCAAAATGAAACTGACATTATGGACAAATTGATGCTCAGAGACTTATTCTCCCTGCTTCCTACTGTATGTTCAGTCCTGAATTCTTAAATACTGTCAGCCTTTTTTAAACCTTGAGGCTTTAAAGCAAGGATCCGTTTGTGAATAATTTGTCTCCTTGAACATGTTTTTCTGAACTGATTTCACCTGATGACTTAGGCACATGAAGTGCCTCTGAATCTCATTGTTGCAAACATTTTTTGCTGTCCATATCTTACTGATTTCTGATAGAAAATCAGCAAAGAATTCAGGACATAACAATGCAGGAGGCAAAGACGATGCGGGGAGCCAGCACAGCGCTGCTCCTCACATACCCTTTATTTCAGGGCGGAATAGACAGCAACACCAGAGGTCTGTATTCAGACACATGTGCTGCTGCTTAGGCTGAACTAAGCAATCACATGGGAAACTACTGTAAACTGACTTCTGGTGTCGCTGTTCCCCCAGGTGGAGGAGAATGAGATTGAGTGCTGACTTTAAGCCTGGCTGAGAAACATACTGGCATCGGTGTCATTAATGAAAGGGTGGATGTTGTTCCCCTGAAAGCCAGTGGCCTTTGACCCCTGAAGCCGCTGTGCCTGAAGGTCAGTTCACAAGAGGTATAGGAAGGAACCTAACTTTTTTTTTTTAAGCCTCACCTAACCTTTGATTTGCAGCACAAAGTCAAGGCTAGATCGTACCTGAGCAGTGGGAGGACCAGAATGCGTAGTTCTCAGAAGGCCGATTTTCCTTTGCAAAAACCTTGATTCATCCTGAGAGCCTGCTAGCAATTTTAGCCATAATGTTAAAAAGTGTGTCCTCTAGACCTGATTTAAGTAAATATGAGACAAATAGGCTCCATTTTTTTGTTACTGATGGCTGCTTCCAACTGCAGGCAGATACCAGAACTCTGTCTCAGGAGCCATTGCTAGCCAGAGTGTTTGTATGTGACGTGGGAGTTTGCGTGTTAGTTTACCTTGAGAGATCATGGGTGGCCTGCACAGGAATGTTAAGATAACCAGAATTTGAAGAATTTGAGACCTAATTTATTTCTTGGCTCCAAGCTAAGTCAAAAATTTCTTTTCCTTGAATGTTAGACTCAAGCCTTTGGAATAAGAGTAAGTAAATACATGCGGAGAATCTAAAACCTTGCATTTTTCCTTTCATGAACAATTGGTTCATCAACTTTCTCATAACTGTCTCGTGCCATAGTATTATGAAGTTTAAACTTTATTCGTTCTAGGATTGGATACAAATAAATATTTAGTATTTTTTCTTTCTGTGATTTGCCTAAGCAGTTGGAAAGCCTGCCTGACTTGGAGACCTGAATTTAGTAACTTGGAACAGTGAAATTCCTAACCTTTTTTGTCTGTGTTGTTACAGGAGCTTTATTGCAGAAATGACCATTTATATCAAGCAGCTGGGCAGAAGTAAGTGTTACTGCTTCCCTGATGTGCTAAGTCTGTGTACAGGAAAAATCTTCACGTTAAAGTCTTGAGCCACATACGTGTAAGCTGTATGATCAAAACAGTACATGATATAAGATTCCATTGTAGGAATGTGCTAAATCTACTCTTTTCCTCCAAAGAGTTGATAATAATTTTAGCCCGTGAAGTGAACTTGACAGTAGATTAACGGGGAAAAGAAAAACAAATGTACTTAGTTGTAGAATTTTGGAAAATATGTAGATTTCGAGCCTCAAAAGAGGGCTGAACATTGACGCTTACACAGAGCTAAATAAGCAAACTGGGATTTGGCTTTGAGGGGGAGGAGCATGTGCATTGCAGCCAGGTGGTCTCGTTGTGCTGGTGACGGCTCCCAGGTATCAGCTGCCAGGCTTCAGACCCCAATCTCTTCTTTCTGGAAAAAGATCTTTCCTATGTAGAAAGTAGATGCAGACTTCCTTAATTGATGGAAATTTTTTTTTGCAAAAGGACAGCCTTATTTATCTGTAGTTTCTCATACTAGCCATCTTATAAATGGCCAAAGTAGTATATTTTGGTGTGGCATATTTTTTTTTAAAGATTTATTTTTATTTGAAAGTCAGGGTTACAGAGAGAAGGAGAAGCAGAGAGAGATGCCTTCCATTTGCTGGTTCACTCCCCAGTTGGCCAAAACGGCCAGAGATGTGCTGATCCGAAACCATGATCTTCTTCCGGGTCTCCTATGTGGGTGCAGGGGCCCCAAGGACTTGGACCATCCTCCACTGCTTTCCTAGGCCATAGTGGAGAGCTGGTTCAGAAGTGGAGCAGTCAGACCCGGAACCGGCGGCCATATGGGATGCCGGCACTGCAGGTGGTGCCTTTATCTGCTGTGGCACAGCACTGGCCCCTGTGTGTCATATCCTACAGCATGTATTCTATTTTAGAATATTTGTAATGATATAAATAGCCCAGTCTCCATGGTTACACATGAAAAAAGGTGATGCTAGTGTTGCATTAAAAAGTGAGATATAGGAAGAGTATGCCAGTGTCAAAGAAATTTAAAGTACTCTCATCTTTTTGCGTAAAAGATTTCTTTCAGGTACAAGTAGCTAGGGTGAAAGGTGAGAAGTCAAAAAGTGGCTGTCTGGAATGTAATCATAATGGCATGAAGCAGATGTGAGAAATAACCCTGAGGAAATACTTAAGGGATAGATAACCCCGAAGAATGTGATGCCTGTGGTTTTAATTCTTGGGCATAATTTTGAGGCAGGCAGTGTGTTAGGCTTGAAAGGTAAGGAAATAGCCCTGTGTGACCTGGTTGTTGGCTTTTTTTTTTTTTTTTTTTTTTTTTTTTAAGATTTATCTCCTATTTATTTTAAAGGCAGAGTTAAAAGAGGAGGGTACAGAAACAGATCTTCCATCCATTGGTTCAATTCCCAAATGGCTGCAGCAGCCTGGCCCAGCCCAGGCCGAAGCTAGGAGTCCAGAGCTTTTTCTGGGTGTCCAGTATGGGTGGAGGGGCCCAAGCACTTGGACCATCCTTTGCTGCTTTCCCAGGTGCATTTGCAGGGAGCTGGATAGAAGTGGAGCAGCCAGGTCCTGAACGAGAGCCCATATGGGACGCCGGTGTTGCAGGCAGAGACTTAACCTGCTGTGCCACAACACCAGCCCTTTTACCTGGTTTTGATACTTAGAAGTGTTGTGGCTCTGAATAAATCACTCCATTCTCAGTTTGTGTCTGCAAATTGAAAGAAATGGTCTAAGATTTTTCCAAGCTTAGGAGTAGCCACTTTTGACCCAATTGTTTTAGATTCATTTGCTTTTCAAAAGTTTAATTCTGTTTTCTTCCTCTGTTTTAATGCCAAATGATAATAACGAGAACTTCGTATGGTTTCATAATGTTGATTTGTGTGTGTGTTGGTTTCAGTGTGTTGTTAAAATGGTTGGCAGTTTAGTTAATAAGCTGTTATGGAATTGCTTTTGGTTAGCAGATGGAGTGAAACAGAACTAAAACCCATGGCATCCTCTGTACTTTGGTGTGTTAGCCCCAGGTTGCTTGTGATAAGATGTTTCTTTCCTGAGGAGATTTCTCCTCTATCTCTGATAATCCTGACCTTACATTGTAGGGATTTTTGCACGTGAACATGGATCAAATAAGAAATTGGCAGCGCAGTCCTGTGCCCTGTCTCTTGTCAGACAACTCTATCATCTTGGAGTGGTTGAACCTTACTCTGGACTTACAAAGAAGAAAGAAGGAGAGACAGTGAGTCTTTTTTTCTTTTAAAATTTATTTATTTGAAAGGCAGAGAGAGAGAGAGAGAGGTAGGTCTTCCATCCATTGTTTGACTCTCGAAGTGGCCACAACTGTCAGAGCTGGGCTGATCAGGAGCCAGGAGCTTCCTCTAGGTCTCCCTTGTGGGTGCAAGGGCCCAAATATTTGGGCCATCTTCTGCTGCTTTCCCAGGCGATAGCAGAGAGCTGGATTGGAAGTGGATCATTCGGGACTTGAACCGGTGCCAAGCGGGACGCTGACATTGCAGGTGGTGGCTTTACCTGCTACGCCATAGCGCTGGCCCTGAGACAGTGAGTCTTTTTTTTTTTTTTTTTTTGACAGGCGGAGTTAGAGAGAAAGGTCTTCCTTCCATTGGTTCACTCCCTAAATGGCCGCTACAGCCGGCGCTGCGTCGACTGAAGCCGGGAGCCAGGTGCTTCCTCCTGGTCTCCTATGCAGGTGCAGGGCCCAAGCACATGGGCCATCCTCCACTGCCTTCCCAGGCCACATCAGAGAGCTGGACTGGAAGAAAAGTAACCGGGACAGAATCTGGTGCCCCAACCGGGCCTAGAACCCCAGGGTGCCAGCGCCATAGGCAGAAGATTAACCAAGTGAGCCTCGGTGTTGGCCTGAGTCAGTGAATCTTAATAGCCTGTGAAATACTGTATGATTTTTTTAGGGTTTGTCTAATGTTTATAGTTGAAGAAGTCTTGTAATACTCGAGACATGAGAGTGGCCCTACTACTGATTATCTGTTTGCTGTAATGCTGTTTATAGTGGGCAGTGAATGACCTGTCCCTGAAGCAGTTATCTCGCTGATGAGACCCTGGCTGTCAGTGTAGGAACATTGCATTCCTTATGTCCCTTAGCATCAGATCTGAGTGGTGCTCCATGTGTGTGTCGTGGAGTTTTCATGGTCAGTCTCTGTCTGTAGGTGGAGCCCTACAAAGTGAACCTTTCTCAAGATTTAGAACTTCAGCTGCAAAACACAGTTCAAGAGCTGAATCTTGAAGTTGTGCCCCCGGTAAGCATGCAGCTTTTTAGTGTGCCTTTTTTATAGGATGTCTTATTCAACAAGGAATTCATGCTGCTATCTTTGGCTTTTCTCATTTTTTGATAGCCTGATGACCCTTCTGTGCCAGTGGTTCTCAACATTGGCAAATTGGCTCACTTTGAACCATCTCAGCGACAAAACCAAGTGGGTGTGGTTCCTTGGTCTCCTCCACAGTCGAATTGGAATCCTTGGACCAGCAGCAATATCGATGAGGGGCCCCTGGCCTATGTGAGTGCAGCGTTGTGCTTGAGATATTTCTCCAGTGTGAACATAGGTACTGTTCGAAGTGGAAGCATGTGCTCTCGTTCACTCTTGCCTTCTTTCACAGGCCACTCCAGAACAAATAAGCATGGACCTTAAGAATGAATTAATGTACCAGCTGGAGCAGGATCAGGACTTACAGGCAGTAAGTCTGAAGCATTCAGACATGTGGTTTCCAGAGATCCTGTACATTACAGAGAGAGGCAGGAGAGTGGAGCATGATGTGTGCCAAACTGCTAGTCCTGGTTACCTGTGAGGGTAGTTACTGGGAGGGCCTGGGAAAAAACTTCACTTCTCACTGTAATTTAATAAAGTGGGAATATTTGGGATAATAATTTAACATTATGTAAACATGATGTGACAAGTTTTAGAGAGAGGAAAGGATAATACATGCTGAATGTGGGAGACAGGTAAATAAGGGTGAGGCGACATCCACAGGTTTCTTCAGAAATAAAAAGGCAGTTCTAATACAGATAGAAATAAGCACTTTTTTAATGAAGAAAATAAATATTTTGAGTGCTGACCCAGTGGGAAGGAGTTAAGTTTAAACAGGGCAGTTTTTTAAACGATCACGACAGTTGATGCTTTTGTGTGTGGGTAGAAATTGAAGTCTGACTTTTCAAACACAGGTCTTGCAGGAGAGAACATTGCTGCCTGTGAAGAAGTTTGAAAATGAAATCCTGGATGCAATTAGTCAAAATTCAGTTGTCATCATCCGAGGGGCCACAGGATGTGGCAAAACCACACAGGTTCCCCAGTTCATTCTAGACGACTTTATCCAGAGTGGCCGGGCAGCAGAATGTAACATTGTAGTAACCCAGGTAAGCAGCAAACCAGCCAGGAGGAGTAAAAGTCCTAGAGACCAGATCTTCCATGTTTTTTTCATTGACTAATCTCCCTTGGTGGTCACATGAGGCCCTGAGCGCGTTAGAGTGTGAGATCCTTTAAAGTTAGCACAAACATAAAGTATCTTGTATTGGTAAGCTAAACTGGACCTTGGACTAAAGGGACTCTTTGGACCTCAAGTCAAACTCAAGAATGAGATGATTTTTTTTTAAGAAATTATTTATTTGAAAGGCGGAGTTAGAGATCTTTTATCTGCTTGCTCATTCCTCAGATGGCTTCAGTGGCTGGGGCTGTGGCATGCCAAAGCTGGAAGTTTCATTCTGGTCCCTCATGGGAGTGCAAGGGCCGGAGCACTTGGGTTATCTGTTGCTGCTTTCACAGGCACATTATCAGGGGCTGGATTGGAAGTGGAGCAGCTTGGACTCAAACCGGCACCCATGTGGGATGCCAGTGATGCAGGTGGCAGCTTAACTCATGCCACAACAACAGGCTCAAGAATGAGATTCCTCTCCTTAAGTTCACATCCAGATCTACCCTTATCTGTCCTACACTAGCTTAATATGGAGTAAAAACCCATTTGAGCAAACCTGCAAAACAGGTAATGGTTAGTTTTTCCCGAATGCTCACTATGTGCCAGGTTCCATTGTATGCAGTTGATTTTATGGTCACTCATTTGCAATTAATAATGACCTGGAGTTGTAAGCACCATTTTTATTTAATATCTCTCTTTGAGTAAGTTAAGCAGAGAAGTTAAATAAATTGCTGAAGGTCAACTCATGACGTAGTAATACTAAAAATCGAAACCAAGCAGTCAGACTTCAGGACTTCTCCTTTTATCAGCAGCACGTCATCTTCCCAGCAGAGTGCCGTGCCTGCAGATGTGTTTAGGGAAGAACTGCCAGCCTTTCCAATCGGGCTCGGTGCAGTGCAGCTTCTGTGGGCCAAATAGCTAGACGCCAGCTCTTAGGCAGTTTCAGGCTTCGACTTGGACCCTCTTACCAGGGAAGTGTGGATGGTGATCTGGACACTGGGTCACAGAGCTTCAGGCAGTAAACAATGTGCGGGTGCCGCACACTGAGCATGCGCATGTTTATGAGCGTTTTTACATCTCTGAAATTGAGATACATTTTACAATCCGTGTCAGTATTTCATGTGAGAGTTGGAGTTTTGGCCCGAAGAAATTACTGAAAGAATGAATGTTGCCTCTTAAAATTGATCAAATTTTAAGATTTTAAAAAATATACAGGTTGAACATCCCTAATCCAAAATCGCTCAGAATCCAAAACTTTTCAGCACTGACACGTGAGTAGAAAACTCCACACATGACCTCAGGTGCTGGCTTACAGTCAAGTGCTGCTGTATTAGAAGTACTGTGTGAAATTACTTTCTGACTGTATATGCAAGGTGTATATGAAACACAAATGAGTGTCCTGTTTAGATTGGGTCCCACCTCTGAGATATTAGTACATACAAGTGTACTTCTGGAGGTTTGTGGATAATGGAATGAAAAGGTATTTGTTGCAAACAAATTTTGAAATCTATGCATAGTTTTTTTATAATACACATTTCCATCATAATCTTTGTATGCATAGAGATTCTCAATATGGAGTTGTTCCCAAAGGCATGCATATTTTGCCTTGTATGTACTTTGCCTTACTTCCCTCGAGAAAAATTGCATTGATTTCCCGCAGAATCAACTATGAATGAAAGAAGCACTTCTCTCTTTAGTTTATATTTCAAATATTTATTTTAAAATCAGGGCTGTTGTAAAGAATCAAGAAACTGGGGCCAGTGCTGTGACATAGTAGGTTAAACCTCTGCCCACAGTGCCAGCATTCCAGTCCTAGCTGCTCCTCTTCTGATCCAGCTCCCAGCTGATGGCCAGGGAAAGCAGTGGAAGATGATCCAAGTGCTTGGGCCCCTGGAGGAATCTCCTGACTTCAGATTGGCCCAACTCTGGCCATTGTGGCCATTTGGGGAGTGAATCAGTAGATGGAAGACCTTTCCCTGTTCTGTGTCTGTCTCTTTCTCCTTCCCTCCCTCCTTTTCTTCCTCCCCCTCCCTCTCTGCCTCTCAAATAAATCTAGAAACTGATAAGTCTGAAAAGCATACAAAACACAGGAAGGAGATTACATGAGTGTTTGTTTCTTTGCTGTTTGAGTCATCTTATTGTTAGTGTTCTGTTCATACTCAATGGAATGTAGCAGAAGGCTTCTGATAGTGGTGGTTTTGGTACCACTTAGGTTAATTTGTAACCATCTATGTTCTTTCATAGCTTCCTTGCATTTTCAGCAGTTGTGTTGGGGGTGGGGCAGTATCTACAATAAACTGCTTCTGGAAGAGGCTGCCTGCCACCTGCCAAATATCTTACTGGATGGCTGGAAGCAACAAAGAGAGGAAAGCTAAATGTAGCCCTAAGGGGACAAATCCAGTACTTGCAGCAAATGAAATGAGTCATGGTGTCTCGTGTCCTAATGGGTAGGGCATTCTTGGAGAATCCAGCAGTTAGTAGAAGGACAGAAGAAGCAAACAAGGGTAATAGTGGACTTGAACATTGCCTTTTGCTTGTACAATAAAGCAGCTTTTTGAAAAGGCCCAGGAGATACTGTGATTGTATTTGTACCTTTAATGAAATGTTTTCTGATACCCTGGCCTGAGTATGTAGCAGAACCCTGCTCAATGGCCAGATACAGAGCTCAGTCCTTCACACAGCACTTTTTTAAAACTTACTTGAGGGGCCAGCACTGTGGTGCAGCAGGTTAAAGCCCCAGCCTAAAGCACCAGCATCCCATCTGGGCACCATTTCTAGTCCTGGCTGCTGCTCTTCCAATCCAGCTCTCTGTTATGGCCTGGGAAAGCAGTAGAAGATGGCCCAAGTCCTTTGGCCCCTGCACTCACATGGGAGACCTGGAAGAAGCTCCTGGCTCCTGGCTTCAGATTGGCTCAGCTCCCAAATCGGGCATTTGGGGAGTGAACCAGTGGATGGAAGACACCTCCCTTTCCCTCTCCTTCTCCCTCCTCCCTCCCCCCTCCTTCCTCTTCCTTCCTCCTCCCCTCTCCCTCCCTCCCTCCCCCCACACTGTCTGTGACTCTAATTAATAAATAAATAAAATCCTTAAAAAATAGATCTCTTCTATCCAATTAATTTAGTTCACAAATGGCCACAGCAGCCAGGGCTAGATCAGGCTGAAGCCAGGACCGTCCTGGTCTCAGAGTGGCAAGGACCATGTATTTGGGTTATCTTCTGCCTTCCCAGGTGCACTGGGGAACGTGGCCTCAGAAACACGTCCAAGATTGGAAGCAGCTGTTGTTGTATGTGGGCTGCCAGCATTTCAAGTACTGGCTGAAGCAGCCGTGCTACAGTGCCGGCCCTCAGCACTGATGCTCTGGATTGGTGAATGTGGACTTCATCTGCACCTCACCTCACTAATTCCATGTCACTGCTTGGGGATATGTGGCTCGCAGGAATTGAACCCTCAAGACATGTGGTTTCTGTGCACTTTGCGGTTTCGAGATGAAAGTTAATGGAGAGATGTAGAATGATAGCCTAGCTGGGAATCCTGGTTCATTGCCAAATAACATTAATGAAAGGGCAGATGAATACAGAACAGGTAGCTAGCTGCCTGAAAGCAAGCCACAGGTAAGCAAGTGAGGGTGCATGCAAATCAAGAATTTACATTCCGAGATTCCGTGTCGTCTCTTCAACAGCGCGACTATGCATATGGCTCTATGGGCAGGATAAGTGTGAGCTAGGTCATTTATAAATTCAAACTGCTTTTGTTATTAGCCATTTTCCCTAAAGCATCTTTGTTTGAAAGATATAGAAATTATTTACTGTTTTGTATTCAAAAGACATTGATAGCTCTTGAAGTTTTTTGGAGTCTCATGTTTTTAGGTTGTATGAGCCTCTGGTTTCTTGTTTACATTATCACTTGTAATTCTTAACTATGAAACTCAAAAAAATATCTTCAAGCAAGGAACTAACATGCAAACTGTTACCAGGAGCCTGTTGACAAAGTCATTTTTCTTTAAGGAATTAAGTCTATAAGTAACTGTAGTTTCACATTAAACAACAGGTTACATTAGCCATTGTATACACTAAGTAAACAGGTTTGTCTAATCTAGAAAACTAGAAGGGAACATTTCAAGAAAAGTTTTCAAAATCAAGATCTGCGTTAATGTTTCCCATTCCCCTTAGTGTTCTGTGCCTTATTGCTGGAAGCTAATGTACGCTCTGTTCCCGCTGTGTAAGCTGATGAAGCAGTGACTTTGTTGAGTGTCTCCTCTTCAGCACCTCCTGAGGCTCCTGACAGATGTGCAGTGAACAGGCAGTTGTAGTAATAGGGCAAAGGAGATGGTTCAGCTTCTTGAGTTCCATGTGTCTCAGATGATTCTCTGGAAGTGTGTCTTCAGCATGGCAGAGCGGTTACAAGAGTCTGTGCCTACCCGAAAATCACCCTGAATGCTCTTACCAGTTGGGACCAGAGGAAACCAGGGACTTAACTTACAACATGGATAGCAGTATTTTTAATTGTCTTGACACAGAACGGTACTGAGGGTTTTTTTTTTTTTTTTTTTAAAGTGGATTTCGGAGCTTACTAAAAAAATCACTGTTATTATTTCTGTTAAATTGCTGGGCTGGTGATGGGATGGATTTATTTGAAGCGTTTTCTCCCTTTCTCAGCCCAGGAGGATCAGCGCGGTGTCCGTGGCAGAGCGGGTTGCCTATGAGCGAGGGGAGGAGCCTGGGAAGAGCTGTGGCTACAGTGTGCGATTTGAGTCCATTCTTCCCCGCCCTCATGCCAGCATCATGTTTTGTACTGTGGGTCAGTACTATGTGTTGTGGTTTCATTTGGGGTTTATGTCATGGTAAAGTATAAGAAGACATAGTAACTAAACAGTGTGGCTGGAATGAATGAGCCAGTCTTAACAGTTCTGTAAAAAGAACCTTTAGTAATTTTTCATCCATGGAGAATACAGTGTTCTTGGTAGTTGTTGTAGTTCGGAGAAAATGAAATAAGTGAAAAACAAATGCACATGAACCTGTACTTTCACCTGTTGAGTAATTTACAGTTTCCTGAAATGCTGGAGTTAGTTGACGTAGTTACTTAGAAATCTGCTGCTCTAGTTTTTCTGTATCATACTTTTCTGTGATTAACATAGACATCTCCAATTGTTGCTGTCTTCTTTTTAAGGTGTACTCCTAAGGAAATTAGAAGCAGGCATTCGAGGAATCAGTCATGTCATTGTGGATGAAATACACGAGCGAGACATAAATGTGAGTAATGAGTTTACAGTGAGGGACCAGAGGGGGCTCTTTGTGAACAGCAGGAACCAAGGAGAGCGCTGGCTCCGTTTTCCCTTTCCCCATTGCCTGTCTCATTTGTCTGCAGTGAAAACTTGTGGGCTTGAGTCCCAGACGTGTTGAATGCTTTTCTAAAAGAACATGTAACTTTGTTTTTAGTAGAGCAGGTGTATCTGCAGTGGTCAGTAAGAGCAGGGATAATTCAGGCACTGAACTCATAACTCAGGATTGTGAAGAGCTGGGCAATTCTTATGACCGTTTTCTTTTACTCAAAGTTTATGGCTTAGGTCTTATTTCATTGTGATTGGCAGCACCTCTGGATGTTTGTAGCTCTAATCTTCAGATATTAGTGGTGATCATGCCAGAACTAGGGTGAAACTAATTTATTTCCTACATTTCCCTCATTTGGTCTTTAGCAGAACCTGTGTTAAAGAAACTTACTGTTGTATAGTAATAGAGCTGCAATTTTCTACACTAAAGCAAAAACTTGTTTCTGTGTCATCACTTAAACACGCACAGACTCCATGTACGCTCTCTCAAGAGGAAGCACACGGAGGGACTGCTGCCCAGCAGTCAGCTAGCTGCTGCTTCTAAGAAAACACTTTCACAGCCATATTTTTATCTTCTTGTTCTGGCAAAAGGTTCATGTTTGTTGTTGAGCTGAGTAAATAACAGTGGTTTGTCCTGACTTTTAAATCAGAAATCCAGTCATTCAGTAGGACCAAATATTGCATGTTTTTGTCACTCAGTCTTTTGAAAGCTTGTTTCTTAATAACTTGACAGGCTTAGTATCTATAATTGCATTTGCTGTGCTTGAAAAGTTCTCAGGACTCTATTAATGAACTATTCACAGTGAAGAAATGGAAAAAGCCCTTTATAAAAACTTTGTTTCCTTTCAAGTAGACCTTAAATTTTTACTTTACCTGAAAATCCCGAAGAACTTGTGGACAAATTATTACAAATAATAGGAGATTGTTAAACAAACAGAAGAGTAATATTCCTGAGGATAAATCCAACCAAAAGGCATTCAGAACCTCTACAGGAGAAATTAAAGTTTACTACAAAACTTATTAAAGAATAGATCATGTTCATGGATATGAGGATTTAATACCATGTAGATATCAGTTCTCCCCAAGTTTATTCACAGTTTTCAATGCAATTCTAATCAAAATTCTAGCAGTGTTCTCTATAAAACTTAATAAACTTGTTATAAATATGTACTGGGAAGACTTAATGGCCAAAAGTTACCAGTAATTAAGAAAAACCGTTGGAGCATCCTTCCTTGCCTATGTCAGAACTTACTTTGAAGCAGGAGTAATGGAGACAGTGTGGTTGTAGGTTAACAGTGTAGCTGATGGAATGGTGCAAAACCACAGCACACGTGGCATACTCTAAAGCCTTGATGTCCGTCAGTGGGAAAGGAACTGGAAACAGGTGGTCATTTGCAGAATAGTAGGAATAGTAGAAATTGGATCCCTACCTCATAACCAAATTAAAGATTTACTCCAGGTAGATTAAGGACTTAAATGTCAGTACAATGTTAGAACTCTGTCCCCCCCCCCCCCCCTTTTTATTTATTTATTTACTTTGAAAGGCAAAGTTAGAGGGAGACACAGCGACTTTCCACTTGCTGGTTCACTTCCCAAAAGGCCACACGGCCGGGGCTGGACCAAACCAAAGCCAGGAGCTTCATCTGGTCTCCCCTGTGTGTGCAGGGTCCATCTTTTGCTGCTTTCCCAGGCCACATTGGCAGGGAGCTGGTTCAGAAGTGGAGAAGCCGGCAAGTTTACCCGTTAAGCCACAACTCTGGCCCTTAATTTTAGAATTCTTCTATGTAGTGAATTTAACTAACCATCTTTTAGGTAGCACTGTCCAGTAGATACAGAATGTGACCCACATAAGTAATTTTAAGTTTTCTAATAGCTCATTTTAAAAGGTGAAATGGGTGATTATTTTTATTATGTTTTATTTAACCTGTTACAGCTAAAAATTTTTCAATCTATAGTCAATTTAAAACGCTTTGGGGTGAGCGTTTGGCACAGTGGCTAAGACGCTACTTGGGACCCGCATATCCCATGTAGAAGTGCCTCAGTTCCAGTCTCAACTCTCCTACTTTGAATGCAGCTTTCTGCTAATGGCAACTTTGGGTAGCAGCAGTTGATGGCTAAAGTTTTTTGGATCCCTGCCACCCACACAAGAGACCTGGATTGAGTTCTGGGCTCCTGACTTCAGCTTGGCCCATCCTTAGCTGTTTTAGGCATTTGGGGAATAAACCAGTAGATAAAAGGTCTGCATCTATCCCAGAAAAATACAAATGAAATGAAAAACAAAAATTTAAACATGCTTTTAGGTATCTACATTTAAAATCTGTATTCTTTATGCTTAAATCACATCTCAGTTTAGACACGTCTTATGTGTTCAGTAAGTACAGGCAGCTGATGCCTATTCCACTGAGCAGTGTAGTCCTTGACCTTCTGAAAGAATTTCTTTTAAAAAAAAAATGCCTTGAAATAAAGGATTGGTGCTTCATTCAATATTTACATTAGCATCATTTGTCCATTTGAAAGATAATTAAAGAAAACCAGGAGTCAGAAGATTCTATTACATTAGCAAAGTACAGATCAGTAAAGAAAAATCCAGATGACTGCATGAAAAATGAGCAGAAGACAAACATGTCATATAAGAGAGGTGTGTTGGTAACTAGTCTCAATGGGGATAAAGTCCAGAATAGGACATTGGAAAATCTGAGATTTATTATTCTCATGTTTTCTTTTTCCCTACCCAAAAAACATTAGTTTCTAACCCCCACGGCTATCTAGCCACAACAGTTTTTCATTATTATTATATCTCATTGTAACCCTTTTTCTTGGGCTTGTACAATCACCTAAGAAAATGAATGTCACTATTGTTTGATGGCTGTATAACATCTTGTAGGTAAATCTCATTGTATAAACATTTTTATGTCACTTTTTTTCATTTGTGCTTGTATTTTAATAGACTGACTTCCTTTTGGTAGTACTGCGTGATGTGGTTCAGGCTTATCCTGAAGTTCGCATTGTTCTCATGTCTGCTACTATTGATACCAGCATGTTCTGTGAATATTTCTTCAATTGCCCAATCATTGAAGTTTATGGGAGGACTTACCCAGTTCAAGGTAAACACTGTGGTGAGGGGTGGAGGGTGGGGGTGAGGGAGTGAACACATTTTGTGCAGGGTTGGATGTTCCCAATCTTGGAGATTGGAGTAATAGTTTAAAGGGCAGTTAGGGTATCAGATGCATCAGAGTGTTCTTGGGGAATTTCTTGCCTGTGATGTTAGTCAGACGTTAGCATAGGCTGAGGAATACAACCAGATCCCATTCACTTCTGAGAATATGGGTATCAAGTGAGTTTCTAGTCCTGTACAGGGGCCAGACATAACTTACACCATTGTTGCATACATTAATTCCCCTCCTTATCCATGGTTTTACTTTCCACAATTTTAGTTTAGCCTAAAGTCCAAAAATATGAAATGGAGAATTTCAGAAATAAAGAATTCATAAGCCTTAAATTGCATGCTGTTCTGACAAGTGTGATGAAATCTCACTGACCTGACCAGGATGTGCGTCTTCCCTACATCCAGCCTGTCTACTCTGCACTGCTCTCACCCATTAGTCACTTAGTAGCTGTCTTCGTGATTGGTACAACTGCCATGGTGTCACAGTGTTTATGTTCAAGTACCTTTATTTTACTTTTAAAACAGTCTCATATGCAGAAGAGAGGTCACAAAGTGCTTCTTTTAAAAAAAAAAAAAGGTTCTGTACGTAGCAGAGAAAGAATAGACTTAATGTGCTGAGGTTTGCCAAGGTAAAGAAGTTAGAAGAAATTCATGCTGCTTTTACTGTTGCACCTGAATCTGCAAAAATTAGGGCCGCTGTGTGTGACAAGCATTGGCGATGGAAAGGGCATTATATTTGTGTATGTATGTCTGTATAGGGAAAAACATACAAGAAGTTTGACACTGTCCATGGTGTCAGGCATCCACAAGGGGTCTTGGAACGTACTGACCAAGGGGAAATGACTTTTGGTCAAGTATATGCCAGTGTCATCTGTAAGTTCACTTACAGTACCTCGATGCAATACCCAGCTCTGGCTTCTAGCTTCTTGTTAATATGAACCCTGGGGGGCAGTGATGACTCAAGTAGTTGGATTCCTGCCAATCATGTGGGAAATCTGGATTGAGTTCTTGGTCCTGGTTTTGGTTCCCTGGCTGCTGTGGGCATCAGGAGAATGAATCAGTGCAGGGAGTAGTGTTTCTCTCTCTGTCCCTATACTCAAAGAAATTTTACACAAAGATGTATAGCTAACCAATCATACAGATGAAAAGGAATAATTAAAAATACGTAACTACTATGTATTAAAAATACATAACAGGGTCAGGTTAACAGGTGAGCCTTGACGTGAGATTAAGAGAAGTAGTTCAAGGCTTAGGTTTCTGGTCAGTCAGTTTCTCTGGTGTCCTAGGTTTTGTCACTACCAGCACCATTTTCAAAGACAGTCATTTAGTAGCTTCATTTAAAAATGAATAACAGCATAGTCCAATTGAAGGCAAGAAAATAAAGTATGAAATGGTGTAGGTATGGAACACTGAGTTGGCTATGCCAGGGTGCTGATTTTTGAAATTCAAAAGGAAATAAAGTTCTGAAAAAAGCCAATGAAGGGCACTTGAATGTTATAATGGAAAAATGGGATTATGTTTGCTTTTGCGCAAAAATATTTGCAATTCCATGCCTGGTTTTTTCATAATACTAATTTTCTATGAACTTTTTAAAGAGCCTCATTTTTCACAAGGGTGTGAGTTAGCAATTCTAAAATTTGTGTACATGTGTACTGGGATTGAAAAGATAATAACATGGTGGGAACCAGGTTTCTTAGTAGAATGAGAATTCAGATAAGTAGAGGGGAGGCTGGAAGAACCAAGAGGGTATTAGATTACAATTGGAAAAAATAAAATGACTCATATTTAGCTAAATATAAGTACAAGTAGGTGAGCAGAGAACTAACGAAATGGGTGTGGATTTGATGATTGCTGCATACTTTTCCTGAGCTCTGTCTGCTGAGTGGCCATAGCAGTGATGAGACCCCACTAACAAGGAATATGGCTGGCGCTGGATCACACTGTTCTCCAGTTAAAGCAGCTGGACATCCTGGGAGATACGGCCAGTCCTGGGACCAAGGCAGAGAGCAGACAGGATGGCTGTGGAGCGCCTTGTGCCTTGAGATAAGGAAGTGCTTTTTCAGAACATCTGCACTGAAGAGGGGAGTGGGGTGAGGAGCCAGGCTAAAGAGTGCCCACTGGCCCAAGCCAGGCAGTTTGAGCAGAAGTGACATATAGCATGGTACCGGGGTAAACCTGTGGTTTACTGAAGCTATACTGATTTAAATAAGTGAGTGAAGAAGCAAAGAGTGACTAGTCATATGTAAGAATTCCAAATAATTTGTGTGAATATTCTCTCCTTCCCTCAGACAAGGAGGATTTCATTATTGCCTGGCTGGGCTGTACATAATGACATGCTTCTGAAGAGCATGGTGGGAATGAAGAGTAACTTTTCAGTGTAAAAAGTTGGCCACCAGTAGTTTAATGAAGTGACAGAGCTCAGCATCATCAGGGATAAGTCATATTGTCAGTAAGTGCCATGGTGATGAGAAGGATACTGTGTGATTCTTAGGGTGCAGGGGAAGTATTCAGATCTCAGAGGCATTTCTGGATCCATCAGAGAATTCTAGAGGTGTAGTCGCTTGGTCCATCTTCAGTATTTTACATTGAGATCCTTCTTAAGAGAGAAAAGAACTTGTTTTATGTGTGCATTTTTACTGTCATGTATGTCACTTTAGAGGCTATGTCTTTCCATGTAGAACTCCCACACCATGGGAGTGTATGGCAGAATGGGCACTCCATAAGTGTTTAAATACTATATACAGGGTAACCAGCTGGCTCTGTGCCTCCCTCCTCCACCAAATAATTCTGGAATTTAATCCCCATTGAGATGCATTCAAAGGGTCAAACTTAATCCATCTGTGGTGCTTACAGGTAAGATCCTGTGTCAGGAGACAGGGCTAGATGCGGTCATCGTGGTGGAGCCCCACGATTGAATCCTGGCGGCTCTCTAAGCAGAGCTAACAGTCACACACTTGTGTGCAAGAAGGCCACCCCCAGATGCAGCCCCTTGGCGTGGCGCGTTTCTCACTGTTGATGGAAACAGACCAATAGGAAGTCTGAGGAAACACGGTGGGAGTGGGATAAGACTGTCTCCACTAGAACTTGTTGGCAGCTGTGAAGAATCAGGATTAAGGGTTTCAAAGTGACGTTCAGCTGCGGCACTGAGAGCTCATGGGACAGACTTCATTGACTGGCTTGTTCTTGGCAGAGTATTTTCTGGAAGACTGCATTCAGATGACTCAGTTTGTGCCACCGCCAAAGGACAAAAAGAAGAAGGATAAGGAGGATGATGGTGGTGAAGAGGATGATGTAAGTGGATCTCATGACGAATTTTCATCATTGAGCTGATACAGAAAGGTTTTTTTTAAAAAACTACAATAGGGGCCGGCGCCGTGGCTCACTTGGCTAATCCTCCGCCTGCGGCGCTGGAATCCCATATGGGCACCAGGTTCTAGTCCTGGTTGCTCCTCTTCCAGTCCAGCTCTCTGCTGTGGCCCGGGAGTGCAGTGGAGGATGGCCCAAGTGCTTGGGCACCTGCACCCGCATGGGATACCAGGGAGAGGCATCTGGCTCCTGGCTTCGGATCGGCTGTGGCAGCCATTTGGGGGGTGAACCAACAGAAGGAAGACCTTTCTCTGTCTCTCTCACTGTCTAACTGTCAAAAGAAAAAAAAAAAACTGACAGTAATCTGTGTCTTTGGATTAATTGATCTGTTTCTGTTCAGAGATTTCCAGGCTTAGTGACAAAGCTCTTTTCTGTCACAACTTAAATCATTTATATCACAAAGATCAACAGAAAAAGAGGAAAGAGTTAATTATAAGGCCATATATTGTTAGAGAAAACTATTTTCTAAAATTTTGCTGTGTGGGCCAAAGCCTCTAGTTGAAAAGAATTTTTTGTTACACCCAGAAGGCTGAACCTGGGTGAACCATGCCCTTGGTAAGATTTGGTGGTGGCGGCCAGTGTTGTGGCATAGAAGGCATCGGTGCCTGCGACGTCCACATCCCATATGGAGACCAATTCATGTCCCGACTGCTCCAGTGATGATTCAGTTCCCTGCTGATGGTCTGGGGAGAACAGTGAAAGATGGCCCCTGCACCCACGTGGGAGACCCAAATGAGGCTCCTGACTTCAGCCTGTCACTCTCTAACTCTGCCTTTCAAATAAATAAAAGATGTTTAAAAACACACACAAATCTAGAGGACTGAATCATACGACAATTGAGACCATCCAAAATCCATCTTCCTGTCTTTGCAGGCAAACTGCAACCTGATTTGTGGCGATGAGTATGGTCCAGAGACAAGGATGAGCATGGCCCAGTTGAATGAGAAGGAAACCCCCTTCGAGCTCATCGAAGCTCTGCTGAAGTACATTGAGACTCTCAATGTCCCAGGAGCTGTGTTGGTGTTTTTGCCCGGCTGGAATTTAATTTATACTATGCAGAAGCATTTGGAGATGAATGCACATTTTGGTATGTGTCTTTGAATTCTCATATATTTGAGGGTGAAAGTGAATATTTTTGTTTGTGTCTTAGCCAGTACATGAAAACAAAATCAGTGTTTTGTCTGTTTTTGAATAAACATGTGCATTGGGTAGCAGTTTGTATTTTCAGCACTCAAACTTTCGGTGTTGTTCCAGGGAGCCACAGGTATCAGATACTGCCTCTGCACTCCCAGATCCCTCGAGAGGAGCAGCGCAAAGTGTTTGATCCCGTGCCAGTTGGAGTAACCAAGGTAAATGTTACCCATGCAGTGGTGGGGTGGAGTGGCCCGAGTGGCGAACAGGTGTCGCAGAGCCCTGCCAGAGCGGTTGTAAGCCATCCAGATCGAGGAGGAAGTTTTCATTATCCAGTCAAGAGACAAGTGCTTTTTTTTAAAGATTTCTGTAATTCTCTTACTTGTCAGTATAAGTAATTCAGTCATTTCTAGTACGTGATTGGAATATTTTCTGAAGTCTAATTTTTCTTTTCCTCATAGGTTATTTTATCCACAAATATTGCTGAAACAAGCATTACCATTAACGACGTTGTTTATGTCATCGACTCCTGCAAGTAAGCTTCCAGGGAACCTGCTGCCAGATCCGTTGGCAGAAGCAGAAACCCTTTCTTAAGCTCCTCTGTTCTTGTACCTCCTGATTTATTTTGTTTATGTTACGGTGGAACGTGACAGCCTGCCACTGACCTCTGGCTGCCTCCGTGTCTCTCAGCCAACACTAGCATGCTGTTTGATGTATAAAGACATCTAATATTTAGCACATGACAAATATCCCACTTGAAGAATGCTTCTTAGAAAGAATTACAAAGGACTTCCTGTTTGCTGTGGGATGAGCCAAATACACCGAGGGGCATTGTTTATAGGAAAGTAAAATACAGAGAGGACAGTCGGGTAGAAACGTGGTTCTCCCTGGCCGCTTTGTGCCCGTGTCTCCTGCCTACAGACCCACACTCTGTGCTACTCCCAGTCTCCACGTAGTGGCTGCCTGTGTGTTCTATGGAGGAACATGAAGCTGCTGTGATTCAGGAGAACCACGTGACGAGGCCTGGTATGAGATTGTGACAGATTCTCCCTGAACATGTAACCTGTAGACCTAAGATACCTTGATGTACATGGGCCTCTCGTATAGCTGGCTTGAGCCATCACGTGGCCGGGTCAGATCCTGCTGAGTATTTTGCATTGATGAATTTGCTTCATGTTTCTAAATAGAAACCCTTTAAGTAGGAAGTGGTAATTGCTCTGATTGTCAGACAAGGCTGTAGCTGGGAAGTGGTGAGTGTGTCCACCGTTTAGTATGTTGCCAGCTTGGCAGCCTGCAGGGTCAGGTCCCTGGTGGCCATTCACAACAGACCTCCCAAGCAGGCCCAACTGTCTGGAGAGGGTCCCCGCGTCAGTGGCTGTGTGGTTGTTACAGGTAGTGCCTGTGTGTCTTAGAATTAACCTCTTCTTTGTATTCAGGCAGAAAGTGAAACTGTTCACTGCTCACAACAACATGACCAACTATGCCACGGTGTGGGCGTCCAAAACAAACCTTGAACAGCGGAAAGGGCGAGCTGGCCGTGTGCGGCCTGGATTCTGCTTTCACCTCTGTAGCCGAGCTCGTTTTGAGAGGTGAGACCAAGTGGTGAATGAAGATTGAGGGTTTGTTTTTAACCCTTCATGCATCTTCACTGCACATAGCCCCTGGTTTCCTCTGCACTTTGCCATGAACTTGTGAATTCAGGATATCAATGCCCCCAGGTGGTGCCTTAGAGGATGTTCCCTGAGAAGTAGAGGGCATTATTCGAATAAGGAGACTAAATCTTGAGCTCACTTCACCAAGACTACTTCCGAGCCAGGATCGAAACCCAAGTCTCAGTTCGTTTAGAGCCTGTGAGGCTTCTTGGGGGAGATGTGTGGATGGGCCTGTTGGCCAAAGATACCCTTCGTACATAAATGTGAAGGTAGACTTGTGTCTGGGGGGTCCTTGTGCTGTACACTTGATAATAAAGGGGAGAGTTTGGGGCTTGTATTAATGCACACGGGAAAGTACGATGCGGCAGAAAATTACTTCAGTGCCCAGGTATACATAGTATGCAGAGGAAAAATCAGATTCGGTAACATCAAATTCTAAGTACTCTTACGTAGCTATAGATGAGCATTAGAAGTTAGGAAATTGGCTGCAGCATTTGGAATACATTTAGTTCTTTTTAAACATTGGCTATTCACTTGCACTGAAGAAACAAATACTACTTGACATCTTAGAGTAAAATCACCTACTAATTAGTAACAATGTGAGATTTTCGCTCTTTTGTCTGAAGTGGGAAGAGCAGATATGCTACTTTTGTAGACTTGAATTAAGCTGATCTGTCTCACTGACAGTGTTGGAATTAATCCATGAATCTTCGTCGTGAGTAGTTTATAGGAAATGAGCCTGGATTAGAAGTGTACAGACCTAGATTTTAATACTGTCTATGCCTAATACCAATACATGGCATAATCCTAAATATTTAAACTCTTTAGGACTTTGTTTACCCCTCCCATAAAATGAGACTACATTACCTGGCCTGTCTGTGTGTTCTTAGTCATGAGAGGATGAGAGTAATGCCTAATCTATAAGATTGGTGTGAAAATTAAGTGAGTTAATGTCAAATTCATACAACAGTGCCTGGCACAAAGGAAATTCTAACATTATAATAACTTGTTTTTGAATTTTAAAAGGTTAGTTGATCTGTAAGACCCTTCACAGTAGCACTAAAAGTTATATAGACAGAAAGTCTTGCTGCTGTCCAGTGTTTGTCAACAGACAAGAGACCTGAGGAAGCTGTAGGTAGTGACATTAGTAGAGTGGATCGTCTCCCCAGCCTTCCTTCAGTTGAGAGTGCCACCAGGCACTAAGTCAGAACCACTGAAGTCGTGTCCAGAGATGGCATGCATGTTTAATTATGAAAGATGGGGAAAGGGCAGATCTGTGTATCCATCATTCCCTTGCGAAGCCTTTATTAATATCTGCATATGCAAAAAGGATGTTTCTTTTGCCTCTTCCCCAGACTGGAAACCCACATGACACCAGAGATGTTCCGGACACCACTGCATGAAATCGCCTTGAGCATCAAGCTTCTGCGTCTCGGAGGAATCGGCCAGTTCCTGGCTAAGGCGATAGAGCCCCCGCCCCTGGACGCTGTGATTGAAGCGGAGCACACTCTGAGAGGTGTGTGCACTCAGACCTGGGCCTGAGGACCCCACGTGTGCACACTCAGACCTGAATCCTGAGGACACTACGCAGCATGTTAGGGGGCTGTGAAGGGGGGGCTTTCGGTGTCACTTCATGTGCTCAGTCAGGCCATCATTACAAAGAAAACTTAAGAATAGGATAATGTTCTCATTTTGGGGGAAAAATTAAAAGGGAAAAGGTAAGGCATTATCTCTTACTAGTACTTAAAGATCTCGTGAGGCCCATAGAATTTTATATGCATCTCTTAGAACATTTATTTATGTCTTCTTATCAGAAACAGTGTACGAAAATATAAGGGTATTGCAGGCAAATGCATCTGAATTTCAGTTCACTGGTTGTGTGAACTTCAGGTTTTGCTTTTGCAGATTCCTTTCTCTTTAAAAATCATCACAAGATGGGTGTCAGACTTTGAGGCATGTAGGTACTTGCAGTGCTGTTACAATTAGCACCATTACAGACTTCACGGACTGTTGTTGGCTTTTCAACCTGCATGTCCTTCATGCAGGGCGCTGCAGAGTTGGGTTCTCTGTTTGTGAGGAGAACTATTGGCTGCAAGCATGGTGTTGGCAGTCAGGCTGACCGGTGAGGTCCTAAGTACAGCGTCAGTGCACTAACAGTCCACGAAGAAGGCTGCTGCCTGTCTAGGGCCAAGGGTGTTTGTTATGACCTCTGCTCACAAAGAATTATCTCCCCGCAGAGCTGGACGCATTAGATGCCAACGATGAGCTGACTCCTCTGGGACGGATCCTAGCTAAACTCCCCATTGAGCCTCGTCTTGGCAAAATGATGATCATGGGGTGTATTTTCTAGTAAGTACTTTGTTTTATTGCTGACAGTTAAGTGACAGAAAGTCTCAGAATCAAAACCCTCCCCCCATAAAAGCAAGATGGGCTCAAGTAGAAGTAGAGAAATGTGGTACACCGTGAGATAAGAAACGTGACTTGTTCCCTTGTTGCTCATCTCAGGAGTTTGGGTGTCTCTTAGAAGAAAATAGTCTTAGGAAAAGAGGTGTGGGTGTGTGTGCATACAATTTTTTTTTAAAGATGTATTTATTTGAAAGAATTAGAGAAAAGGAGAGACAGAGCTCCCAAATGGCTGCAGTGCCGAGCCAGGCCAAAGCCAGGAGCTTTGTCCAAGTCTCCATGCAGGTGCAGGGGCTCCAGCGCTCAGGCTGCTCCTCCTGCTTTCCTAGGCGCTTCAGCAGGGAGCTGGGTTGGAAGTGGAGCAGCTGGGGCTCGATCGGCGCCCACATGGGGTGCTGGAGTTGCAGGTGGCAACTTAACCCTTTCTGCAACAATACCAGCCCCAAAGAGATTTATTTTACCACAGCATTTAGAAGGTGAGAAAATGGAAAAGGAATAGGAAAGGAAGAATATAGTACTTGGTCATAGTTTATGGTAGATAGGTGGCCATCAGCTCCAGAGTTGATTGTCCCCTTCTGCTCTGAGGAGAGCAGCTGTACTGTTCCCTCACTCATCAAAGTGAAAGACCCCAGTGCACGTTGGCCAGTCCTGCCTCACCTGTTGTGAACACAGCTTTGCCAGTCCTGCCTCACCGTTGTGAACACGCCGTGTGTGTGTTGCAGTGTGGGCGACGCTGTCTGTACCATCTCTGCTGCTACCTGCTTCCCGGAGCCTTTCATCAACGAAGGAAAGCGGCTCGGCTACATCCACCGGAATTTTGCTGGAAACAGATTCTCTGATCACGTGGCCCTGTTATCGGTATTCCAAGCCTGGGATGATGCCAGGTATGGGCTTCAGCTTTGGGTGAACTTTCTCTAGCTTCTGACTTGTACCTAGATCTCTGGTCTTTGAGAATGACCCCCCTTAATGTCCTGATTTATTTAGAATGAGTGGAGAAGAAGCAGAGATACGTTTTTGTGAACACAAAAGACTCAATATGGCTACACTGAGGATGACTTGGGAAGCCAAAGTTCAGCTTAAAGAGATTCTGATTAATTCTGGATTTCCAGAAGGTAATCTTCAGAATATTTTCAAAGTGACATCGATGTACTATGTACACATTAACACATATTTCAACTTCAGACTTTAGATCCTGTGGTTTTTCTGTGTTTCTAGCCTTTAGTACTTTGTGGTGATAACAGCTTTTTTACATTAAGTCTTTTAAAAAGAGGGGAAAGGTTTTCATCCTGAAAGAGTTTGAGAAATGGTATATCAGTTTGCCCCATGTTCATTTTTAGACTTGAAGTGAGTTCTCCATGTTCAATGGCTTGAATTGAATTTCCGTGTGTAGATGGTTCTAGATGTTCTGTGCTTTAGAAATAGAAACAGTGGTCCAATTCTTCATCTCTTGATGGGAGCTGGAACCATATACGTTAATTGGCAAAATCTTTACAGTGCTTTTGGGTACAGACATTATTGTCCCAACATAGAAATTTACAGTTTTAAGCTTTATTCAGTGAGGACATTGTAAGATTTCGACTCAGGCTGAGCTAGAGCAGAATCTGCGCAGGCCTTGGCGCTCGTGTTTCCAGATGAGATCCTCATGAATTGTAGTTTGAGTTGGACGTGCCTGCCTCTGTTCCGGTGGGTGTCCTCCATCTGCACACGCAGCAGCTGTTTAAGAACAGCAAATACATTGACCATGGTCCTGCTGGTCACTCAGAGTAAGTAGCTGGTGAGGGATTATGTTAAAAGTTACCACCCCAAGCTTAGGTTTATGGTTGAATCAGCAAGGGAATACAGACATTTTAGTTTTGCTCTTGAGTTTAATCTGGGTACAAGGCTTCTGAGAAGAAAAAGGCTTCTAGACAGATCAGTTCTTTTATTGTGTAGTTTGCATGTGATGTCATGATTGGCCATTACCTGATTTTTTTTTTAAACCTCATTCCTAACAGATTGTTTGTTGACACAAGTGTTTACTAACACTGGACCAGATAATAACTTGGATGTTGTTATCTCTCTCCTGGCCTTTGGTGTGTATCCCAATGTGTGCTATCACAAGGAAAAGAGAAAGATTCTTACCACTGAAGGGCGCAATGCACTTATCCACAAATCGTCTGTTAATTGTCCTTTTAGCAGCCAAGACATGAAATACCCATCCCCCTTCTTTGTATTTGGTGAAAAGGTAAGAAAAGTTCACATCAGAACGTAAGTTTTGGGTTTCTTTAAGCCTAGTTTATTAGACAGTTTATGTAACCTGTTTACTCTTGCCATTTTCTCCATCGGCAGATTCGAACCCGTGCCATCTCTGCTAAAGGCATGACTTTAGTCACTCCCCTGCAGTTGCTTCTCTTTGCCTCCAAGAAAGTCCAATCTGATGGTCAAATTGTGCTGGTAGATGACTGGTATGAACTTTTACATGTGAACTCTTAAATTGGCGTCTTTTTTTTTTTTTTTTTTTAAGATATTTATTTAAAAGGCAGAGTTATGCAGAGGCAGAGAGAGAGGTCTTCCATCTGCTGGTTCACTCCCTAAATGCATGAAACAACCAGAGCTGGGCCAGTCTACAGCCAGGAGCCAGGAGCTTCTTCCAGGTCTCCTACGTGGGCACAGGGGCCCAAGCACTTGGGCCATCTTGTACTGCTTTCCCAGGCCTTAGCAGAGAACTGGGTTGGAAATGGAGCAGCCGGGACTTGAACTGGGGCCCATATGGGATGCTGACACTGCAGGCGGCGGCTTTACCTGCTACACCACAGCACCGGCCCCCAGCCACATTCTTAAAAACTTAAAAAGCTCCAGTGTGGAGTCTTTCATTCTTAGTGGAAACTGCGTGGTCTGCATTGCAGGCAGTATTTGGCTTGATGGTTTTATGGTTTACAATTCCTGCAAATAGGTAGCAGTGAATTTTAAAACATTAGTGCAGGTAGTTGTTCTTTGTACCTGAGTCTGGGCTGCTATGGTAGCTTAAGATACTGGTGCTTGCCATATAGGCAGTTTTCTGTTACCTACTTCCTTTCTTAATTTTTATTGCTTTTCTCCATTTTAGGATCAGACTGCAGATAAGCCATGAGGCTGCTGCCTGCATCACTGCTCTGCGGGCTGCAGTGGAGGCTCTTGTTGTTGAAGTAACCAAGCAGCCCAGTATCATCAGCCAGCTGGACCCTGCCAATGAGCACATGCTGAACACCATCCGCCAGATCTCCAGGCCCTCAGCTGCTGGCATCAACCTGATGGTTGGCAGTACACGGTAAGTACCAGGTTCACAACTGGTGGAGCTGAGCCAGAGGCTTTGTCATCTCACAGAGGCCCAGAGTTAGTTGATAGTGGAGTTATTTAACTTGAATTTCTAGAGAAACACTAAATGTGGGATTTAATTCTGAGCAACACATTCAGAATGAAAGGTTGTTACTTTGTTTCTGTGTTGTAGTTGGTCCACTTTGTCGTGTAGTAGAGTCAGCTGGGGCTCTTGAAAGCACAGAGGCTCCAGGGAGCCACATGATGGGATGTAACACAGCCCAGAGGGTCCTTTCTTCCTCCTCACTGTTCTGACCTCCCTACAGAGGAACTTGGTGAACCCTTCAGTCTCCCACAAATGAGAAGTATCAGTGTTTAGCTTAGGAAAATAGTATAGTGTCTTAAGTTTTAAAATGCTTTTTTTTTTTAAATTTATTTTATTTTATTTTTTTATTTTTGACAGGCAGAGTGGACAGTGAGAGAGAGAGACAGAGAGAAAGGTCTTCCTTTGCCGTTGGTTCACCCTCCAATGGCTGCCGCGGATGGCGCGCTGCGGCCGGCGCACCGCGCTCATCCGATGGCAGGAGCCAGGTGCTAGGTGCTTATCCTGGTCTCCCATGGGGTGCAGGGCCCAAGCACTTGGGCCATCCTCCACTGCACTCCCGGGCCACAGCAGAGGGCTGGCCTGGAAGAGGGGCAACCGGGACAGAATCCGGCGCCCCGACCGGGACTAGAACCCGGTGTGCCGGCGCCGCAAGGCGGAGGATTAGCCTGTTGAGCCACGGCGCCGGCCAAATGCTTTTTTCATTTTTCAGTAGCTTTTTGTCTGGGATTATTTGATACCTACAAGAAAGGCAGAATAGTACAACACACACCCATATAGTCTTCATTTAAGTTCACTTACTTGCCTTCAGTGTTTTGTGCCATTTGTATAATCATTTGTGACAAATTTGCAACTTCAGGAAATTTTGTGTCAGAATTTCTTGTGTCTAACAACATGGCCACAACATCATGGACCCATCTCAATTGAGAAGTATTATATTACTAATTTAAGGTACAAATGTTTGTTAAATTTCTTTATCCAAAACGTCTCTCTACTCTTCTCATCAAAGATAACTTACTACATTTGGTTATAAATGCTTTTTTTTTTTTAATTTTTTTTTTTTTTTTGACAGGCAGAGTGGACAGTGAGAGAGAGAGACAGAGAGAAAGGTCTTCCTTTTGCCGTTGGTTCACCCTCCAATAGCTGCCGCGGATGGCGCACTGCAGCCGGCGCACCGCGCTCATCCGATGGCAGGAGCCAGGTGCTAGGTGCTTATCCTGGTCTCCCATGGGGTGCAGGGCCCAAGCACTTGGGCCATCCTCCACTGCACTCCCGGGCCACAGCAGAGGGCTGGCCTGGAAGAGGGGCAACCGGGACAGAATCCGGCGCCCCGACCGGGACTAGAACCCGGTGTGCCGGCGCCGCAAGGCCGAGGATTAGCCTGTTGAGCCACGGCGCCGGCCATAAATGCTTTTTTTAAAAAAAAATTTTTTTTATTTGACAGGGAGAGACAGAGATCTTCCATTTGCTAGTTCATTCCCCAAATGGCCACAATAGCCAGAGCTGGACCAATCTGAAGCCAGGAGCTACTTTTAGGTCTCCCACATGGCCTCAGGGTCCCAAGCACTTGGGCCATCTGCTGCTGCTCTCACAGGCCATAGCAGAGAGCTGGATCAAAAATGGAGCAGCTGGGACTCAAACCAGTGCCCATATGGGATGGCAGTGCTGCAGGCAGAGACTTAACCTACTACGCCACAGTGCCAGCCCTGTAAATGCCTTTTTTTCTTTTAGAAAGCTTTTGTTTAATAATTATAAATTTCATAGATACAGCTTTTGTAATATAGCAGTTCCACCCCAATACCCGCCCTCCCACCCCCACTCCCATCCCACCTCCTACTCCTGTTCCCATCCCATTCTTTGTTAAGATTAATTTTTAATTATATACAGAAGATCAACTCTATACTAAGTAAAGATTTTAACACTTTGCACCCAGACAGAGTACTGTTTGAAGACAAGTTTTGCCATTAATTCTCATTGTACAACTCATCAAGGACAGAGATCCTACATGGGGAGCAACTGCACAGTGACCCCTGTTGTTGATTTAACAGTTGACACTCTTATTTATGACGTCAGTGATCACCTGAGGCCCTGGTTGTGAGCTGCCAAAGGCTATGGAAGCCATTTGAGTCCACAAACTGTCATCATTTAGACAGGGCCATAATCAAAGTGGAAGTTCTCTCCTCCCTTCAGAGAAAAGTACCTCCTTCTTTGATGGCCCCTTCTTTCCACTGGGATCTCCCTCACAGAAATCTTTCATGTAGGCCATTTTTTACCACAGTGTCTTTCAGGCTTTCCATGCCTGAAATGCTCTCATAAGCTTTTTAGCCAGATCTGAATGCCTTAAGGGCTGATTCTGAGGCCAGAGTGGTGTTCAGGGCATTTGTCATTCTGAATCTGCTGTGTGGCCTGCTTCTCATGTTGGATCATTCTCTCCTTTTTTAAGTCTATCTATTGTTAGTAGCAAACACTGGTCTTATTTATGTGATCCCTTTGACATTTATTCCTATCTATGAGATCACTTATGCACTCAAAGTGATTACTTTAGCTAATAAGATGGCTTGCCAACTTACTGGGATTTGGAGTCTTCGGGCTTTGCCTTTAGGTAGGTGTAAATCCATGGGAAAGTGTGCTGAACTTTATACCCCCTCCCTCTTATTTTTACAGGCATCAATTTTCAATTGGATTTAAACACCTACAAATAATTCTGTGTTAAGTAAAGAGTTCAACCAATGGTATTAAATAGAAAAAGAAAATAGTAAAAAGAATAAAGTAATAAACTGTTCCTCGACAGGACTAGGGCTGGTCAAGTCATTGCTTCTCATAGTGTCAATTTCACTTCTACAGGTTTCCTTTTAGGTGCTCAGTTGTCATAGATCAGGGAGAACATACGATATATAAATGCTTTTTAAAATATATTTATTTATTTGGAAGAGAGGGAGAGAGATCTTTCATCCTCTGGTTCATTCTCCACATGGCTAGAACAGCAAGTCTGGGCCAGGCCAAAGCCAGAAAGCAGCAGCTCCATCCTGATCTTCCCATATGGCTGATGGGGGCCCAAGCACCCGGGCCATCTTCCACTGCCTTCCCAGGCCATCAGCAGGAATCTGGATTGGAACAGAGAAGCTGGGACTCAAAACTAACAACCCCTTGGGGTAGGGTATCACAAGTATCCGCTCAACCCACTGTGTCACATGCCAGCCCCATTGTTCTCTCCTTTTCATGTAAATAAGGAAACTAGTCACAGATTAGTTAATACCCAGGGTCATGCAGTTAGCAGCTGAGAAGTGGATTCAGGCTTAGGCAAATGAAGAATTCTTGAGAAGGTCAAGTGTCACGGACAGACATAGATGTAATGCTTCTGCGTGTTTAGGGGAAGAGAAATCAGTTTTGGTATGAGAGGTGCTAAGTTGCAAGGCTTCATGTATCACCTGCTTCTGTGATGGAGAAATGTCAAAAGACTAGAACAGATGGGATAGATACAGTAGTCTGTGGCATAGGAAGAGGGCAGTGGCCCAAGTTATAGTGGGGAGAATAAAAATGGGGGAGGAGTGACAGTATCAACACGGCTTGGTAATGGATTAAAATGGGATGGCAGTGGGGTCAGCACTGTGGCATAGTAGGTTAAGCCTCCTCCTGCAGCTTCTACACCCATGTGAGAGATGCAGAAGAAGCTCCTGGCCCAGCTCCGGTTGTTCTGGCCATTTGGGGAGTGAACCAGCGGATGGAAGATCTGTTTCTACCTCTCTGTCTATAACTCTGCCTCTCAAGTAAATCTTTAAAATCAAAAAATGGGGCGGCAGTACAGTGAAGGAATGAAGATGTATATCCCACCCCATTCATATTTCTGAATTGGGCAGCTGCTAAACTGGTAGTGTCAATATCTTTAAGCATGGGATGGGCTAGTACTGTGGCATAGTAGGCTAAGCCTCCACCTGCGGCACTGGCATCCCATTTGGGTGCTGGTTCATGTCCTGGCGGCTCCTCTTCTGATCTACCTCTCTGCTGGAGGTAGATCACAGGTACCACTGGCCTGGGAGGGCAGTGGAAGATGATCCAAGTACCTGGGCCCCTGTGCCCATACGGGAGACCTAAAAGAAACTCCTGGCTTTGGATTGGCACAGCTCCAGCCGTTGTGGCCTTTTGGGGAGTGAACCAGCAGGTGGAAGATTTCTTTCTTTCTGCCTGCGCCTTTGCCTCTCTCTGTAACTCTGCCTTTCAAATAAGCAAATAAATGTTTAAAAAAATATGTGGGAGACCTGGAAGAAGAAGCTCTTGGCTTCAGATTGGCCCAGCCTCAGCTCTTGCAGTCATTTGGGGAGTGAACCAACGAATGGAAGATCAATCTGTACCTCTGCTTCTCAAGTAAATCTTTAAAAAAAAAAAAATTGGGAGGAGTTGGCGGTTTTTGGATATGTCAGATTGGAGTTGTGGGTCGGACATCTTGATTTGTGTCGATTCTCACTGGCCTTCCTTGTCTTGGGTTGCCAAGCAAGACGGGTTTAGGCCTGAGGAAGGCACTGAAGGCATTTTTGAGGACTGTATTTCAGAGTTAATTTAGGAAATATCTGGTGATAAAGACAAGACAGTTTATTCCCAACTCCAAGAATATCAGTTCTTAACATGCTATTTAGTACTTGCCTTCCTAGTAGTATCTCTGGCCTGAGTCAGAGAACTGTCTTCAAGTTGTGAGTACATACTGCCAAAACTCTTTTGAGAATGAACCAGAAAGAATTTTAGAAAAGCAAAGTGTTCTAATTGATGCCTCTTCCTGTCTGTTTCAGAATAGCAGAATCGTTTCATTTCAGCTTTGTTGTTTTCACCTGTTAAACTTTGAACTGCGACCAGACATGCACATCTGGTGTGTGGATGGGGAATTGTAGGGACGCTTTGCTTAGCGGTGGTTTTGTTCTTTTCCTAGGTATGGAGATGGTCCACGTCCTCCCAAGATGGCGCGCTATGACAATGGGAGTGGGTATAGAAGGGGTGGCACTGGCTATGGTGGTGGAGGCTATGGTGGTGGAGGCTATGGCGGTGGAGGCTCCTATGGGGGAGGGTATGGCGGAGGTGGAGGTGGGGGCTACAGAGGAGGTTCCCGGGGGGGCTTTAGAGGTGGATCTGGGGGGGACTACAGAGGGTCTGGTAGAGGGGGCTTCCGAGGATCTGGGGGTTTCCAGCGAGGAGGTGGCAGGGGGGGCTATGGAGGTGGCTACTTTGGACAAGGAAGAGGAGGTGGTGGCTATTAAAACTTGATTGTGTCAGTGCTTATGCATAGAAAGTTTTAAAAAATGCATGCTACATGTTTTCCCAAGATGTTTGTTTTTGACTCAGATGTAAACCTGTTTCACTCATTCTGTAGTTCGTTGTAGTTCAAGGAAACCAAGCATCTGGATCCATTAGTGTTTTGTTTATATTGTGTAAAATATGATCTATTATAAAAGTACCGCCATTTGTATTTTTTTCTCTAGGATTTGCCCTTAAAATTAACTTGGTATTTCCTTTGCTTTTGTTTAATATGATTAAAAAATAAAGTATTAAACTGAGTACTGGATGTATAATTGATGTTGAATGCTAATCTTACACATTAGAATCATTTTACTTTATCAGTTACATGTGTTCACTTTAAATATCAGTTAAAAATTTGTACTCCATTACAAAAGTACACCAAGTAATATTTTTGCTTGTGTAGTATACATCGCCGTGGGTTGAATTGCTACTGTTGCTGGCGTGTGTTCGTGTGTATGTATGTGTGTGTGTCTGTGTCTGTGTCTCTGTGTGTCTGTGTGTACCATACTGGCCAGTGCAGGAGTCATGTGGGCCTCTGTACCTGAGTGAGATGGTTTCACGTAGGGAAGAACATTTTGGCTTCCTCTTGAGCATTATCTTTGAAAAACCTGAGACTGCTTTCTTACTCTGAATTAGTTTCCAGTGTAAAAACCCTGGGGAATAGAATTACTTCCTAGAACTCTTGAATAAAAGTTATATTTAGGTAAGGAACAAAGGTATGCAAAGCTTCCTAACTGCAAAAAGTTAGAATATGAAGGCAGAAGGGAAATACTTGACAAATTTTTCTCTATTAACGTGACCTTCAAAGGATATTCACTAAGTTGTTTTAGTAGAGATGCCTATACATTTCTAATACTTCACAATTTCCAGTGCATTTTCACAGCCTGCAGGAGTCCATGATGAGTGGAGAGTGCTAAGGCCTTGAACAGAACTGGGTTCCTATTTTAGTAGTGCTCTCTGCCCCGCGGGGGTCTTCAGCAAGTGACATAACTTAGTGTCCTTCTCAAAATCCTCACTCTGTGTATTGGGTCACCTTTAGCAGTTACTGTTGATGACTGACAACTTAAAATATCTTTCTCCAGCTCAAGTCTCTGAACTGCTTGGATACATCTCTGCTCAGGTATCCAGATGAGAGGGAAAGACCTACTTTCAGACTGAGACATTGTATTATGTGCCCTGTACTGTGTTCCTCAGCTGTTCAGCTGTAGCTAATAGGCCATAAACAAAGGGGCCTCAAAACATTTCACAGAAAATAGAACTAAAGATGACAACTTTAAATGTAAGCCTCACTTTTCTACTTAAGCTTCCTCAACTTCAATATACTTCTTGGGCTGAAGAACTGATGGTCCTGGGAATTCAGCCATGTTGGTGCAGTCTTCAGCATTACTAGCTGGAGAAAATGCTGCTTTTAAAGACAGATTAGGAAACAAGTCAGAAGAGTCGAGTCAGGCCTGTGGGGTGAGTGCCTAACGGCTTCTTGTGACCAGAACGGTGAGCGAGGGCTGGTGCCTGGAGGGACTCTGGTGACGCTCTCTCCGCTCTCTCCGGAGTCATTCTACTCAAGCCTTGACTCACCACCGCGGGCACTCGATGACACAGGTGCTTTGTTCTGTGGCCATCAGCAAGGCTGACAAGGAGGAAGCCTTGAGCGTTCCACTTGCTTTTCAGAGTGCATTTCCTGTCCTGTGAGTCGTCTGGAAGACTTGCTTTAGGGTCTTGATCCTGCTTGCACAACTTTTTTTTTTGACAGGCAGAGTGGACAGTGAGAGAAACAGAAAGGTCTTCCTTTTGCCGTAGGTTCACCCTCCAATGGCCGCCACGGCCTGCATGGTGCAGCCGGCGCACTGCGCTGATCCAATGGCAGGAGCCAGGTGCTTCTCTTGGTCTCCCATGGGGTGCAGGGCCCAAGCACTTGGGCCATCCTCCACTGCCTTCCCGGGCCATAGCAGAGAGCTGACCTGGAAGAGGGGCAACCGGGACAGAATCCGGCGCCCTGACCGGAACTAGAACCCAGTGTGCCGGCGCCGCAAGGCGGAGGATTAGCCTATTGAGCCGCGGCGCCGGCCTGTGGAACATTTTCATTGAAAGTTCTCTTCCTGTCTGCAGCCGGTCTGGACAACAGTTTTGGCACCGTTGGCCAGAAAGTTTATTTCACTGTTTTCAGAGTTGTGAAAGCTGATCAAATTGAAGGCCTCTTGTTAATTAACACATCTGGTCAACTGGAAGCATCTTTACCCTATGCTTTTATGTTAAAAAGCATCCCACCTCCGTTTCATTCAGGCTGTCTTGGACACAGAGGCCAGGACCTTCTGACTGCCTGCAGGCCTGCCCCGTCCACTCTCACAGTGCACCTGGACAGCACTGCTGTGCACGGCCAGTCTCAGCCACCACCCCTCCTGCTCGCTCTGTTCTACCACAAGCTGGCCGGCCCCTCAGTGGATCATGCTTCTTGCTCTTGTCCTTGGCAGATTGAAAAAAGCCATAAAAGGTCTGAAGTCAGTAATTCCTTGGATGACCCCTCCAACTCAGGTACAACTGAGATGTTAAAGATGGCAAAAATGACCCAGATGTTAAATTTCATTCTCTGAAGCTTCAGAGAACTGCTCAGACAGAATTGGAACAGTCCCCTCACTGAGCTGAAGAACTGTGCAGGTTTCCAGAATAATGTGTCCTATGTCTTCCTCTGTACTCTGCCCCACAGATCTCTGCCACCCTCCCCAAAGTGGGCCAAAGTTCAGTCATGGGGCTGGCGTGCTCTGGCATAGTGGGTAAAGCCGCTGCCTGCAGGGCCAGCATTCCATATGGGCGCTGGTTTGAGTCCTGCCTGCTCCACTCCCCATCCAGCTCTCTGCTATGACCTGGGAAAGCAGTGAAAGATGGCCCAAGTGCTTAGGCCCCTCACCCACGTGGGAGACCCAGAGGTGGCTCCTGGCTTCAGATTGGTGCAGTTCTGGCTGTTGCAGCCATCTGGGAAGTGAACCAGTGGATGGAAGATCTCTCTTTGCCTCTCTAACTCTGCCTTTCAAATAAATAAATCTAAAGGAAAAAAAAATGCAGTCACAGCTGGGAGTGGACGCCCACTGCAGCCAGTGCTGTCACTGGTTACAACTGACCAGATAACGCTGCACAGCACCAGGTGGCACGCTGGTGTTTGCTTTTCCCCTGTCCCTTACAGTCCGTGTAGAACAAAGGCTGTTCACACTATTAATACTGCAGCATTGTGAATTGAATGCCTTTCATCTCTGTTCAGGAGAGAGACATGAGTGAAGCCCTGGGAAGCATTCACACTTTCTCCCACCACACACAGTGGCATTTGAGATGATCATGGGAGTTGACAGAGAATTGATTTGTCCTTATTACAAACTCAGCAGGAATGAGAGCAGACCTGATGTCCATGTTTTGTCCATGCCTGGCAGCTCGTATGTTTGGCATTTTGCACTTCTAAGATTGGCAGTGACAACCCAGAGATGTGCTTTGGGGGTAAAAATGGTGTAGGAAGAACTTGAAAATTCCCTTTGATCCCAGAGTGGCGCTTAGAAGTTAATGGGAAAAAAAGTTGATGTTGAGAGAATGTGGCCACGACTGCGCGGAAAAGCAGGACATCGGTGCCGCTCTAGGCTCGGCTCCAAGGAGCAGAAGGCGTCGGCCGGAGCCACACACGGCTCTGAATCTGGAGTCAGAGTTGGGGAGAAAGGCCAGGAAAACCAGAAGCGGAATTTGCAGCTGCATTGGAACTGACATTTGAATTTTGGTTTTGAGTGGGAAAAAGGCTTCTGAGTTCCCCTGATTTTACCTTCAGAATTTAGTTTTGGAGGCTTCTCTGTGCGCTGCTGGTATTTGTGGACTGTCCTGATGCATGTCATCGTGAGATCCCCAGGCCACTGAGGCAAGTGAGTTCGTCAGACTGCTTCAGTGATACTCAGCTTTGAAGAAACACGTGTAAACGGGTGTTCCTGGAAATTTCTAGGGTGAGCAAAACACCGAGAACTGGCCGGCTTCCTGAGGTGGGAAGTGCTGACGCTGGGCAGATTCGTCCTTAGGATTAGTTAAATGGCAGCGGCATCTTCAGAAATGCTGTAAGTTCCTGAAATCTTGAAATGATCCAGTCAGTGCTTAATGCTTCTGCTGGTGCAGCTGTCTGTGGTTTGACTATTACTTGGCTGCCCCACAGTGGCCCTCGTGCTGCAGGCTCAGCTCTCAGCGTGGCGGGCCTGGTGAGGGCCTTGGTTCCCAGAGCCTGCTGTCCTTGGAAGGTGAACCTTCAGCGACTGGCGACAAAATAAAAGCCCCTCTCTTCTGGCGTGAAGCCAGACCAGGGGCCACCCTGTCTTGGACCTGAACCTCTGTAACTGTTAGAGAAGACTTTTCTCAATAAAATTAGTTGTGTCGGTATTTCTTCACAGTTAAGCTAACACAAACTATAAAATTTTCATGTTAACCTGTAAACATATAAACTGATACACTTAGTGGTTATTTATTTTGAAAGAGATAACAGAGGTGGACGGCACTGTGGCGTATAAGCTTCTGCCTGCATATGGGTTCATGTCCCGGCTACTTTTCCAAACCAGCTCTCTGCTGTGGCCTGGGAAAGCAGTAGAAGATGGCCCAACGCTGGATTCTGTCCTGGTTGCCCCTTTTCCAGGCCAGCTCTGTGCTGTGGCCAGGGAGGGCAGTGGAGGATGGCCCAAGTGCTTGGGCCCTGCACCCCATCGGAGACCAGGAGAAGCACCTGGCTCCTGCCATCGGATCAGCTCGGTGCCCCGACCAGCGCGCCATCCGCGGCGGCCATTGGAGGGTGAACCAACAGCAAAAGGAAGACCTTTCTCTGTCTCTCTCACTGTCCACTCTGCCTGTCAAAAAAAAAAAAAAAAAAAAAAAGGCCCAAGTGCTTGGGCCCCTGCATCTATGCAGGAGACCTGGAAGAAGCTCCTGGCTCCTGGCTTTGGATCAGCCCTGCTCTGGCTATTGTGGCCATATTTTGTGCATGGTTAGGAATATGAGAATAGGGAAAAGCTGTATCACAGTACTCTGAAATTGTCCTGGGAAACCAGTAGGTGGGTGAGTGAGTTTCCTCCCACAAGGCTGTCTTGTTCCTGCTGCTTCCAAGATCCTGTGTGTGTCCATGCTTAACTCTTGCTCAAGCCAAAGACAGAAAGGTAGCGAAAGAGGATTGGAAAACTCCATTCGTGGAATTCGTGATAGAAAGGCTGTTCTTGTGAGGGCCCCCAGGGACAGTCCCGAGCGTGTTGGCCAAGCCTACTGAATTGCCCTGGACTCTAACGGGCAGGGCTGACAGGCGGAGCAGTGAAGAATAAGCATGCCTTTAAGCCTGATCCGTCCTCAGCCTCGAGATTCTCTGGCAAATCAGGGCCAGCTTTGCTAAAGTAGGTAACAAGTACAAAAGTTATAGTTTAAATATTTGAGAAAGTTCTTTTCCCCCACTTATCTAAAAGGCAGAGATCCCCAGTAGCTGCTTTGTTCCCCGCGTGTCTGCAGTGGCAGGGCTGGGCCCGGCTGAAGCAGGAGCTGGAAACAGTCCAGGTCTCCAGGTGGGTGACAGGGATCCAACCACACGAGCCTCCCGGGTGCGGGCCTCAGCAGGAAGCTGCAATCGGGAGCAGCCAGTGTGAGATAAGGCGTCCCACCCAGTGTCCTAACCTCTACCCAAGAAGACTTTTTGGTTAATTAACCCTCTATTTTAGAGAAAGGATAACAGTGTGATTTCACACGTCCTAGTCGCCTTTGTAATCAGGTGTAGCCAGGTGATGGGGTTCTGGCTAGGGGTCTGAAAGTCAAAACTTTGTAGGAAAACTTTGCAACTTTGTAGGAATCCTGTGTCCCGCTCACTTGTTTGGCATTTGGACATAAAGTGGTTTACACAAGAATTGCAACTATGACCCTGTGGTGATACAACGGCAAGAGATGTCACCCACTGGCTCAGTCCCAGTTGCCCACAAAAAGCTGAGGCTGGGCCAGACCAGATCTGGGGACCGGGAACTTGGTCCAGGGCTCCCACGCGGGCAGCAGTGACCTCCCCAGCTGTGCAGCAGCCAGAAGCTGAAATCAGAAGCATCAGAGCTGAGACTAAAGCCTGGAGACTCGTCAGGGATGCAGGCTTCCCAGCGCCTGACTCTGCCAGACACCTGCCCCCGCCCCCGGCGCTGCCTGAACAGGACGCGTACGCTGGCAAAGCGAGACAAGCAGCTTGAGTTTCTACCCACACCCAACACCACTGAGCGTGGAGCATCCGTCAGCCTGCAGCGGTGCACCTGTGCGTCTCCTGACGGGGAGAAGCACATTCCCACCCTGTTCTCACTTCCCTGTTCTCACTTCTTTCTTGCAGTTGAACTTAACACTGTTTCAGTGCACAGTCCCGTTCCCTTGTTCTGGTTCCCAGCACAGGTAGGAAGGGATTGGCAGGAACAGTTTTTATCTCCGATGCCTTTTGTGGAGTCGGTGTTACCAGTGTTCGCAGTCATCCGTGTTTCTGGAATCAACAGTGATGAGGGCTGTGCCACACACAGACACGCCGAGGGTTACTGAATCGTGCATTATGGTAAGAACTACATCTCAAAAAAGCTGTTCTTTTAGAAATGTTAGAATGTGTCAGTGAATGCATTTGAATGTTTTAACATTTTAATTAAGCTTTAAGTAAAATGCCACTTCTGTGGGATATAAGAATATTAAACACATTCTGAGGAAGACTTGAACGTGAACCTGGGTGCTTTAACTTGTGGCTATTCTGATGTCCCCCTTCAAATTTGCTTCCATCTTGTTGTTGTTCATTTCCAGATTCAGGTTTTGCATCACGTTGGAGAGCATGTTATCATCCTTTTTATCTCCTGAGGCAGCCCCTTTGTTAAGAGCTTCCTCCACAATAACAAACTGTTCCGTCGGCTGCAGAATGCTCACTCCATAGCCGTTGTTGCTATAAATATGATTATTAGTCATCTTCAGTTTGGGTGCTGGAAGAACCTGTTAAATTGAGAAATTAGTTTTTCAATAATTTCTATAACAAGAAACAACTAATTAACATAAAAATCACTCTGGAACTTACTTTAGCACAGGTTTCTTTAAAACAACAGACTTTCAGTTTTGAAAAAGTGCTGTTTTCCTCACACTGCAATTTGTAATATAAAATTTGTAATATAAAAATTAGAAATGCTAATGAGAAAATACTAAATGAGGTTTTAATTTTTATCAGTTTTTAATTTAAAAATAACTCATTCTTCATGGAGATACAGTAATAGCCCCTACTCTAATATAACATGATAAACATGAAATCAGGTAATAACTGATAACAGAGAGAACAAAATAAGGTGAGATAGCATAGCCTGAGCGGGCGGGGAGGACCACTTACCTAGAAAAGACTTCTCTGAACACTGAGGTCTCCACTCGACCAGCGGAGGCCCACTGCACTTAGCCATAAGCATAAAGCATCCCAGGAGCAGAATTACTACAACCAGAACCAGCTTAGTGATTCCTGGGCACTGAGAGCCAGTGTGGCTGGACTGCCACGTAGCAGAGGAGCTGCGGTTGGAGGAAGCCGGGGTCTTGTTGGATTTATAAGCCAACCCGTGCTTACTGAACTTCAGGTAGATGCACATCTCCAGAGACTGCCTGCCCGGCACGCCAGGTGGCGCCCCTGCACCTGGGCCTGGCTCACGCCTTGACCAGCAGGAACTGGGTCCTCAGAGCAGGCAGCATCACTGGACAGTTCCTAGGGCAAATTCTCAGCGCCCGCCCAGACCGACTTACTGAGCAGGAGCTCGGGGCCAGCGTCCGTGGAGTGACTGCGCTCGTGCTAGTACTTAAAAGCCAGGGCAGAGTGGGGAAAGGCAGAGTAGGCAAAGGCTGCAGATTGCCCCCAAGGTGTGCCAGTTCACCATTTGCACTTGTTTTCAACAACTTGTCTCATTTCCAGTCTAAATGCTGGGGATAGGGTCTGCCAGCACAGGCTGAGTGTCCCTGATCCTTCTATCCAAAATCTTTTAAGTTCTCCAAAATCTGAGGCTTTGAGAGCGGACGTGATGCCGCAACTTGGAGATCCCAGGATACTTTATGTCCTGCACAAAAGCTGGCAAATTGTACCTTCAAGCTGTTTGGGTCAGGTTTATGTGACACATAAGAGAACTTTGTTGTATTACGAGTATGCAGATATTCCAACATCCAAAAAATGTGAAATCCAGAACGCTCCTGACTGCAAGCACTTGGGTACGGAACACTCACCCTGTAGTGTATAATACAAGTCCCGCCCTTAACTGATCTGTAATCTGAGGACACAGAAATGCACTCACGGGGACACCTGTCGGCACCACTTGGGACAACCACGTCCCATGCTGGAGTCCCTGGATTTGAGTCCTGGCTCTGCTTCAGATCCAGCTCCTTGCTAACACGCACCCTGAATGGCGGCAGATGATGGCTCATGTATTGAGTCCCCCCCTCTATGTGGGAGACCCGTGAGTTCTAGGCTTCTGGGTTCTACTGGGCCCCAGCCCCAGCTATTGTGGACATCTGGAGTGTGGGCCGGTAGAAGGATCATATTTCCTCTGTATGTGTGCCTCCCACATCAATAAGTATGTCTAAAGTACCTCCAAACAACAAAGATTAAAATGTGGAGTTCCAGGGAAAACTTCGTAAACATGAACTCACTGACCATGAAGGTGAGAAAGGGGGGCCCTAAGGTAGGATCTCCAGGAGAAAAAAGAAATTGGAGGCATCTCACCTGTAAGTTATTGCTATTAATGTTTCATCAGCTTAAGTCCTTTCTTACCACTTTGACTTAACAGTGTTTTTAATAGATGCTGTTAATTTGCCCAAAATATGTTAGAGATCTAGTCAATGATAGATCTGCAATATAAGAACAACACCTGTCTACTTCCTTATATTCGAAGTTACTTACCCGAGTTTAAGTTGAAGTTACAGGCTATGAGCCATCATTTAATGTTTTAATTCTCACATGTTTGTGTTCTGAATCAATGACATTTAACCCTTTCTCCTCATTAGCTGCAATTCTCATAACAAGTCTACATCCAGAAACCAGAGAATACCTTCATATTTACTCCTCCCAGGGTGCTCTTGGAGCTGTCGCTGGTTCTGAGGTTGTTACAGTGATGGATCTCGTTCCTCTCCAGAATGGCTATGCTCCCGGGGTAGAGCTCAACACCAGCTCCCTGCCAAGTGAACACAGGGAAACGGTCGGCAGGCCACGAAGACACGGGTGCGTGCATACAGCTCTCATCACAGACACCCCAGCCACTGCTCCCACCCACGTGGACACTCTAGAGTACAAACACCTTCAGTGTTTGGTTGTTTAACATCACCTCGTGCAAATCCCTGGTAAGTTTCCTCATCGTAGTGGAAGTTAACCCAAGGCCTGTAGAGAAAGCTCCTCTCTCATTCAGTTCTCCAGTCCACTTGGGACGTTCGTGACTGCTGCCTTTTGGATTATTCAAAACACTGCCAGACTAACCACAAGTCTAACTAGCCACAAGTCTAACTAAGCACAAGTCTAACTAAGCACAAGTCTAACTAAGCACAAGTCTAACTGACCACAAGTCTAACTGACCACAAGTCTAACTAAGCACAAGTCTAACTGACCACAAGTCTAACTAAGCACAAGTCTAACTGACCACAAGTCTAACTGACCACAAGTCTAACTAAGCACAAGTCTAACTGACCACAAGTCTAACTGACCACAAGTCTAACTGACCACAAGTCTAACTAAGCACAAGTCTAACTGACCACAAGTCTAACTGACCACAAGTCTAACTAAGCACAAGTCTAACTGACCACAAGTCTAACTGACCACAAGTCTAACTAAGCACAAGTCTAACTAGCTACAAGTCTAACTAGCCGCAAGTCTAACTAGCCGCAAGTCTAACTAGCCGCAAGTCTAACTAACCGCAAGTCTAACTAGCCGCAAGTCTAACTAGCCGCAAGTCTAACTAGCCGCAAGTCTAACTAACCACAAGTCTAACTAACCGCAAGTCTAACTAGCCACAAGTCTAACTAGCTACAAGTCTAACTAACCGCAAGTCTAACTAACCGCAAGTCTAACTAGCCACAAGTCTAACTAGCCGCAAGTCTAACTAGCCGCAAGTCTAACTAGCCGCAAGTCTAACTAGCCACAAGTCTAACTAGCCGCAAGTCTAACTAACCGCAAGTCTAACTAGCCACAAGTCTAACTAGCCACAAGTCTAACTAACCGCAAGTCTAACTAGCCGCAAGTCTAACTAGCCACAAGTCTAACTAGCCACAAGTCTAACTAACCGCAAGTCTAACTAGCCACAAGTCTAACTAGCCACAAGTCTAACTAGCCACAAGTCTAACTAACCGCAAGTCTAACTAACCGCAAGTCTAACTAGCCACAAGTCTAACTAGCCACAAGTCTAACTAACCGCAAGTCTAACTAGCCGCAAGTCTAACTAGCCACAAGTCTAACTAGCCACAAGTCTAACTAACCGCAAGTCTAACTAGCCACAAGTCTAACTAGCCACAAGTCTAACTAGCCACAAGTCTAACTAACCGCAAGTCTAACTAACCGCAAGTCTAACTAGCCACAAGTCTAACTAGCCACAAGTCTAACTAACCGCAAGTCTAACTAGCCACAAGTCTAACTAGCCACAAGTCTTACTAACCAGAAGTCTAAGAACCTGCAAGTAGCTTTTTGTGTTTCACAGCCATCATACAACTGACTCATGACCTGTGTTACAGACACTGATTTCTAACTTTTTATTATTTTTAAATTTTTTTTTTGTTAGAGTTAGTGAGAGAGAGACAGAAAGGTCTTCCTTCCGGTGGTTCACCCCCCAATGGCTGCTGTGGCCAGAACTGCGCTGATCTGAAGCCAGGAGCCAGGTGCTTCCTCCTGGTCTCCCATGGGGTGCAGGGCCCAAGGACCTGGGCCATCCTCCACTGCACTCCTGGGCCACAGCAGAGAGCTGGACTGGAAGAGGAGCAACCGGGACTAGAACCCAGCACTCATATGGGATGCCCGTGCCGCAGGTGGAGGATTAGCCAAGTGAGCCATGTGCCGGCCCTGATTTCTAACTTTTTAAAAAATCACATTTAAAGTAAAGCTAAGGGGGCAGGCGCTGTGGCTCAATGGGTTAAAGCCACAGCCTGCAGCACGAGCATCCCATAAGGGCACCGGTTCAAATCCCAGCTGCTCCACTTCTGATCCAACTTCCTGCTAGTACGTCTGAGAAAGCAGCAGAGGATGGACCAAGTGCTTGGGCCCCTGCACCCACATGGGAGACCCAGAAGAAGCTCCTGGCTCCTGACTTGAGCCTGTCGTAGTCTTGGATGTTGTGGCCATTTGGGGAGTGAACCAGTGGATGGAAGATTCTTTCATTCTGCCTTTCAAATAAATAAAAAGAAAGAAAAAAAAAAAAAAACGGCTAGTGGCTGGCATCGTGGCACAGAGTTAAGGGGCAGCTGTGACAGTGGCATCTCACTGAATTGCCAGCTGAGTCCTGGCTGTTCTTCCCACCCAGCTCCCCGCTGATGCTCCTGGGAAAGCACCAGAAGATGGCCCAAGTGTTTGGGAGACCTGGATGGAGATCCAAGCTCCTGTTTTTTTGGCCTGGCCTAGCCCAGCCCAAGCTACTGCAGCCATTTGGGGAGAGAACCAGCAAGTCAAAGAGTCATCCTAATTTTCTCTCTTTCTCTCTCTGCCTTCCAAATAAATAAATCCTTAAAAAATTTAAAAAAAAAACTAGCAATTCCTTACTCTGGGCTCTGCAGTTGACTTTCCTAGATGTACAGTGATACTCACTGACCTGACGTGCACCCATTGCTAAATTTAACTGTAATTCTATCAAATATTCGAAGGTCAGCTGTCGCCCCTTGTTGCATGGGCTCGCTCGGGGTTGCTGCGGTCATGTGAAGCCCTACGCTCTGCAGGGTGCAGTACCTGGGCCCCCATTATCTCGCTGTCTGTGACTGTCAAGGCGGCCCCCGTGAGCACACACACTCCCGTTCCTTCACATTTTAACACGCAGTTCTCCAGAGTCAGGTGGCCAGACTCCACCACCACGATGCCATCGACTGTCCCTTGTTGTATCAGAGACAGGTGCATTAGCTTAATGTTGTCAGCTTTGGACACCACAAAGCTGTCGTGAGAAGGCTCGGAAGTGATCAGGATTTCTTCTCTCTTGCCAACTCCTAGTTCACAGGGACAAGAACACACGGCCAGTTAGCCTGCAGTACACTTCAGTGTTTGCCGCTGTTTTAACAAGTTACGGATGTAATTATTCAGTTGTTAGCCAAGTAAATACTAACTATGATGTCATATTTTGTCCTTATTCTGCTGCCATGATGGGAAGATGTGCCGTAATAAGCTTAAGCTGCCTGCCTCAAGTATTTTGTGATAATAAAAAAGCTAACACTGTGCAGTCTGGGTCAACTGCTCTGTCCTTGTGGCGAGACAGACAACGGGAATAGCTCTGCTGAGAAGTTAAAGGGACAGGCACTAAATATGTTTAGAATCTGCTTTTCTGCTTCTGTTTTGGTAGGCCACATGGGAGCCAGCCTTCTTGAGAAAATGCGGAGTGTGGTTTAATGTAGCCCTGCAACTGAGTTTTCCTACTAGAGTCACAGTGAAGAGCAGTGGAGATAAAATGGTTCTGCAAAACAGACAGATGGAGCCACTAGAAAATGCGATGAGCAGATCCCATGTGTGAGACACGTAAGGTAATTTTTATGATGTCACTCTGATGTTGATCACATTTATAACAAATTATCCCGCATGCATTGATTCAAGAAAGCCAGAGAATGCGCTGCAAACCCCGTATGACGATGTCCTCGGTGAGCACAGCGAGGTTGGAAGCCTGGTACTCTCCCGGGAAGATGACCACGGTGTCTCCGCTGTAGCAGCTGTCCAGAGCCACGTCCAGGTCGCCGTGCTGCTGCAGCAGGGTGTCTGAGGACAAGTCCTTCACCTGAAAGGCAGAGCAGCGCCTCCTTCAACAGCAGGCACGCGAGCACTGACCCGCGTGTTCCCCGCGTGCTGTCCCTGCCCCCACACGAGGACGCTCTACTGCCAGGAGTGCTGGGTGTAAGCTGCGTGCCAGAGGTCACGTTTGGACACTAAAGACAGGCTCCCCTCCTAACCTCACAACAGTGCTTGGAGGTACGTGTGTCACTGGCGTGCGTTAAGGAGTTGCGGCTCCGTGGGGTTCACTGAGCTGCCCACAGACAGCTGAGCTCAGCCTGATTCTTTCCTACAGGCTACTTCATTCTAGCAAAACGACCCTCTAATCTTGCTAAGTCAACCACATTTTGCATACGAAAGATTCTGGAGCTGAGAACAGGAAGCACTGACACTCTGCAGTGGGCGTGGCTCCGTGGCTCCGTGGGCAGCAAAGGTCTTTGTAAAACTTGGGAACTAAAGTGCTCATTATGTTAACCCAGTGGAAATGGCATTATTATTCACATACCGTCTTCTTATTAAAAAACTTAATATTTTTTATTACTTGTTCTAAGAAACAGAGTGTGAAAGCATAAAGAATACAATTTGCAAGTTTTGCCATATAAAACTCTAGAGAGCTGTTTCCTCCTGATGTTTGCCCACCCAAGTGTTCACGTGTGTGCCCATGACCGTAGCGTGGCTAATGCAGCTTTGAATTCTGATTTTCTTCATGTCACCCTCGCACACGGATGCTTTTGCAGTCTGTTTCACTGGTTACATAATAGTGCATCATATAGATGGACCATAATTCACGATTTTCTTTTACTTACCTGGCTTATTATTTTTCAACATTATGAAAATACTACAACAAGTAGGCCTTAGGATCACCTCTGGTTATTTTGGGTGAATTACGAGACGGGGAACCACTGAGTCAGCATCTCAAGGCTCTTGGCTGTACTTGGGCAAACTGCCATCCAGGGAAGTTTAACCAACTGGAAATTGGACTGAGTTTGTTCATTTTGCTTCAGATTCATCAACATGAATTTAAAATTTATTTTGTTTTTAATAATGATTTTATTTATTTATTTATTTGACAGAGTTAGACAGTGAGAGAGAGAAACAGAGAGAAAGGTCTTCCTTCCGTTGGGTCACTCCCCAAATGGCCGCTATGGCCAGAGCTATGCCAATCTGAAGCCAGGAGCCAGGTGCTTCTCCTGGTCTCCCACACAGGTGCAGGGCCCAAGCATTTGGGCCATTCTCCACTGCTCTCCTGGGCCACAGCAGAGAGCTGGACTGGAAGAGGAACAACCAGGACTAGAACCTGGCACCCATATGGGATGTTGGTGCTGCAGGCAGAGGGTTAACCAAGTGAGCCACGGCACTGGCTCCTGAATTTAAAATTTAAATTTAAAATTTTTAAAGTAAGGCCGGCGCCGTGGCTCAACAGGCTAATCCTCTGCCTTGCGGTGCCGGCACACCGGGTTCTAGTCCCGGTCGGGGTGCCGGATTCTGTCCCGGTTGCCCTCTTCCAGGCCAGCCCTCTGCTGTGGCCTGGGAGTGCAGTGGAGGATGGCCCAAGTGCTTGGGCCCTGCACCCCATGGGAGACCAGGAAAAAGCACCTAGCGCCTGGCTCCTGCCGTCGGATGAGCGCGGTGCGCCGGCTGCAGCGCACCGTCCGCGGCAGCCATTGGAGGGTGAACCAACGGCAAAGGAAGACCTTTCTCTCTGTCTCTCTCTCACTGTCCACTCTGCCTGTCAAAAAAAAATTTTTTTTAAGTATTTGTCAATAGACAAAAATGTTCTGCCTTATTTTGATTTCTATTTCTTTGATAAGCAAAAGTGAAATCTTTTCCAAATATACATAAAACTTGTCTAATCCTTACTAAATCAGCAGACCTATAGATCCAAGCATGTGGGTATCACACATTACATAGCTTGCTAGCGTTGGAGGTGAGGAGAACCTCTGCCATAAACAGAAGAACTCTGAAGCCCTCTCGTTGATATTTTCTTATTCATTGAAACAGCAGAGATGGGGAAGATCAGTTTAATTTTGGTGCCACTCAATTTGAGGTGCCAGTGGAGTCATTAAAATAAAGGTATTCAGTAGATGATGGACAGAGGGTCCTAGCAAACAGGCAGAAACACAAGATCTCACGAAGAAAATCAAGAGCAGTGTGGTGTCAGGGAGCACTCAGCCAAGAGGAGGTCCCCAGTTCAAGTCCCAGCTGTTCCACTTCCAATCCAGCTCTCTGCTGTGGCCTGGGAAAGCAGTGGAGGATGGTCCAAGTGCTTGGGCCCCTGTACCCATGTGGGAGACGTGGAAGAAGCTCCTGGTTCCTGGCTTTGGATTGCCACAGCTCCAGCTGTTGTAGCCATTTGGAGAGTGAACCAGCAGATGGAAGACCGATCTCTCTCTGCCTCTGCCTCTCTATAACTCTGCCTCTCAAATAAATAAATAAATAAATAAAGTCTTAAAAAGAAAAAGATGCATTACGAATAAACTTCTCAAAGACAGAGAGCCCTGTAGGCAAAGACAGGAGCAGCTGGCTGGGTAAGACTGACAGCTAATTTCTCTTCAGAAACCATGGAAGTCAGAAGGCAATGGAAGATCTAGTTAAAGTGCAAAAGAAGAAAAAATTGTCAGCCAAGCATTTTATGTTCAGAAAACTAATTTTTTAAAATTATTTATTTGTTTGAAAGACAGAGTTATAGAGACATAGTGAGAAACAGAGAGAGAGAGAGCGCAATCTTCTATCTGCTAATTCACTCCCAAAATGAGTGGCAAGGACTCAGACACTTGTGCCACCTCCCACTGTCTTCCCAAGCACATGAGCAGGGAGTTGGATCAGAAGTGGAGCAGGAATCACATGGGATCCTCGTGTGGCAGGTGGCAGCTTAGCCAGCGGTACCACAGTGCCAGCCCCAGAAAACCCAGTCGTTAAAAATGAAGACAAAATTAAAATTCTCAAGTCTAAGAAAATCTGGACACACTAAGTGCTGCTAGAAGTCCTTCAGACTTAATTGGACAATAGACAGTAACTCAAAACCAAATGAAAAAATAAAAATTTCCAGTAAAGGTAAACACACGTGTGAATATAAAGCAATAGTACTATATTCTTGATTTCTAACTCCTACTAGTTTAAAAAGCAGTGTATAAAACAATAATTATAACTGTCGACAGGCAGACAATATGTGGTTTGTGATGACAACAGGGGAATGGAGCTCTGTGGAGCACAGTTTTTGTATATTATTGAAACTAATTTCACATCAGATCAAACTAGATGTGGATGTGAGTTGTAAACACCAAGAATATAACAAAAGATACATGAAAGGAAATGAGGAATGAGTGGAAATGATACACTAGAAAAAATGATCAAAAACTTTTAGGGGCAGCATTGAATGAGCTGAATAACAAAAAAGATGAAATGTAGAAAACAAATCAGTAGCCACCTTAAACCTAGTGGATTAAGATCATCAGTTAAAAGATGGAGGTTGAGGGGCTGGCACTGTGGCGTCGTGGGCTGAGCCTCCACCTGCGGTGTCAACATCCCGTATGGGGCCTGTTCTGGTCCCGGCTGCTCCACTTCCAATCCAGCTCTCTGGAATGGCCTGGGATTGCAGTGGAGGATGCCCCAAGTGCTTGGGCCCCTGCACCCACATGGGAGACCCGGAAGAAGCTCCTGGCTTCAGATCAGTCCAGCTCTGGCCATTGCAGCCATCTGGGGAGTGAAGCAGTGGATGAAGACATTTCTCTCTGCCTCTGCCTCGCAAGTATATAAATAAATCTTAAAAAAAAAGGTGGAGGCTGACAGAAAGATAAAGAAACATAATCCAATATGATATGTTGCTGTATTCCTCATCCATAGATAAAATAACAAGAAAGAGTAGAAAATACTTTGAGATGAGAGAAAATGAAAAGACAACATATCAAAACTTAAAGGATGCAGTGGAAGCAGATCTCAGAGTGAATTTATAACAGAAAAAGCTACAAATTCAAACAGAGATCTTGTGGGCATTTGGCATAGAATTCAAGATGCCACTTGAGACACCTGTGTCCCACGTTAGAGTGCTTGGGTTCAAGTCCCAGCTCCACTGCTAATTCCAGCTTCCTTCTGATGAGCCCCCGGGCACCCCGGGAGGCAGCGGGTGATGGCTCAAGTGGGTCACCCATGCGGGAGACCTGGATTGAGTGCAACCTGGCCTAGCCCTGGCTAGTGTGGGTTTCTGGGAGTGAATCAGGAGATTGGGAGATGTCTCTCTCTCTCTCTCTTTTCCTCTCTTTCTTTCCCTCTCTCCTTCTTTCTCTCTCTCTTTCTCTATGCCTTCCAAATAAATAAAATGAATAATTTTTAAAGTTAGTTAAAAAAGTCTCAAATCAAAAACCTAATGTTATGTCTCCAGAAACTAAAAAAGGAAGACCACACTAGGCCCAAAGCTCTCAGAGAAAATTAGCAGGATTAAAGGAGAGGTCACTGAACTCCTAAACTTAAAAACAGAATCAGTGAAATCAGAAGTTGGTTTTTTGAGAAGATCCACAAAATTGACAAACTTTCTGCCAAACTGGCTAAGATAAAACAGAAGGCACAAATGACCGAGTGAAGAGGACCTTACCGTTGACTTTATGGAAGTCGTGATGACCTTAGGAGTATTCTGTGAACAACTGTACACCAACCAAGATTAGGAACCCAACCTCCTAGGGATGTATAAATTTCCAAAACTGACTCAACAAAGGACAATCTGAACAGATGACATTGACAATCAAAAACTTCCCAGCAAAGAAAATCCAGGACAAGGCGTTTCACTGGTAAATTCAAGCAAACGTCTAAAGAATTAACACCAAACTAGCCAGAGGCCCAGATGAAAACCACAGACCAATCCACGTAAAATCCCACAATGAAATATCCCTAGAGGTGGCAGACTGGAGAAGCAGCATTTGACCAAGTCCAACAGCGTTTCAGGACTAAAGAGAAAACACTGAGGGAATGGGATGGGGGCTTCTTCACACGACAAAAGCAGTTTATGGACAGCCCACAGCACCACCACACACAGCGCCGAGAGCTGACAGCCACCCCAGGTGCTGTCTTCTAGGGCTGCCGTTACAAACCCGATGGCCGGGGGCTTCAGAACCAGGCATTTCCCCACGAGACGGAGCTGCCGGCAGTTTGGTTTCTCGCGAGCGTCAGCTCCGGTGGCTTCCCCGGCTGCACCTGCTCGTCTCCGTGCACGGCCTGCTCTCGCCTTCTCTGCCCAAACCCCGGTGGCTGCATTTTCACGTCACGCCTCTTTAAAGGCCTGGGTGCTGGGCGCTAGGAGCTGCCAAGTCTTCTGGTAAGATCCCGAGGTCAGGAGTAAGACAAGGACGCCCACCTGGACCCCCGTGCTCAGCACTGTACTGACGTCTCCGGCCAGAGCAACTGGCAGGAGAGGGAACTAGCAAATGGCTGTAAAGGAGGAAGCAAAGCCGCCGCTCCAGTGACGTCGCTGCGTCCCCGGGGCACGGACAGCAGGGCGGCCCGCGAAGGGCTCGGCTTGTGCACTGGACGCTGGGCGCACGCGATTATTCTCGTAGGTCTGACTCCCTATGGGGTAGATTCCGTTACTCTCTTTTACAGATCAGGAAATATGAAAAACCAGGTAATTTATTCAATTTCACATAAATGGTAGGAAGCAAAACCTGGAGTTAAACTCAGATTTTAGGATTCAAGGCCCGTGTCTTGGGGGCTCTTGTGGCATCATGGTTCAAGGTGCTGCCTGCGGCGCCTGTTCAAGTCCCGGCTGCTCCACTTCCCATCCACTCCCTGCTGTGGCCTGGGACAGCAGTGGAGGAGGGCCCTGCATGGAAGACCTGGAAGAAGCTCTTGGCTCCTGGCTTCAGCCTGGCCTAAACACGGCTGCTGCAGCCATCTGGGGGGAACCAGTGGATGGAAGATCTCTCCTTCTCTAATTCTGCCTTTCAAATAAATAAAATAAATCTTAAAAAAAAAAAAAAGCAGGCCTGTCTTCACTGCCACACCATATTTTTTCCATAAAACTCTTCAGAAAAACATAAGAAAGGAGCCACAGCCCAGAGACCTGTGCTCAACAAGAGGAAACCACTGCCCTGCCAGGCCTCGAGCCCAGGCACCAGGCTGCACCTGCTGTCATGGCAGAACGAGCCTAGGCACCGGGCTGCACCTGCTGTCATGGCAGAACGAGCCCAGGCACCGGGCTGCACCTGCAGTCAGCGGCAGAACGAGCCCAGGCACCGGGCTGCACCTGCTGTCATGGCAGAACGAGCCCAGGCACTGGGCTGCACCTGCTGTCATGGCAGAACGAGCCCAGGCACCGGGCTGCACCTGCTCTCATGGCAGAACGAGCCCAGGCACCGGGCTGCGTGCTCCCAGAGGTGCCAGGGCCGGCACCCTTGGGTGGGGAACTCAAGAAAATAAAACCAGAACAAATTGTAAAACAAAAAACTAAAAATTATAAAATGATTAGAGATAAAAGCAAATGCATGGCTTAATTTCTACAAACAGGTGTTTTAAAAGATGCTGGTGGGATAATTTACGTTACTGAATAGTCAAATAAGCAACCGAAACATGAATTTTGTTGTCCATAATAGACCTGATTTGGATAGCAGATGAGAGACAGTCCAGAAGGCGGCTCGCCCTCTCGCCGCTGCGCCCCAACCCCGTGGCCACCTCCAGTTCTACACAGGCACCGCTTGCTGGGTCCACAAGTGCCCGGCGCCACCATGTGCCACGCAGCAGCTTGGTGGCTCGATCAGTGGTAGATACTACTCCTTCTCAAGAGCTGATTTCAGAGAGAGCGAGAGAGAGCGAGAGAGCGAGCGCGAGCCAGGAGCAGTACTTACAGGGCGTCCTGAAGGGGGGACCTGCCAGTCAGGAAAAGCGCAGGGTGGCAGCAGTCTAACTGTTTGACAAGGCAGGGAAGGTGTTTTTCTGCGGAAAGGACGGGAAACTGATCCCTGGAGGGTGCCTAGTGGCTCATCTGCAGGGGGAGTGCCCCAGCTTGCACACTGCTGTGGCATTCCTCACTGAGGGAGACGGCTGAGATAACTCCCAGGAAGTTAGCCCCCGCAGCTGGGGAGACGGCGGTGCCGCTCACGGAAACAGGGCTGTAGAGCAGACATCTGCGTCGACGTGGGCGTGAGCAGGGGGCAGTCGCACGCCTGGCTGGGGCCGAGAACCAAGGTGTGGTCTCGGCGTGCATCCTGGATCCCAGGTGTACACAGGAGGTTATGGGGGAGATGAGTGCAGGAGAAAGACAGGCACCAAACACCTGGAGACCGTAGAGGGGACAACAGCGACTGAGAGAATGGAAGACAGGAAGATAGAGACGGGGAGAGATGCAAGACGCCACTGAGAAGCTGGTGGGCTGGGACAGTCACTCTGTCGTAGGACGTTTTTGCTCATGGCTGGTGACATTGATCTCGTCCTGTAGGTTTCAGCTGCAGTTGCAGCCGCCTCTGGTCCATGCTGCAACCACACTTGAATGTATAAAGAACCATGGCTGCAGGTCTGGGTCAAGTTCTCTCTCGCATCTGTGGCATCGTCACCTTAGCAACCAGCAAGGTACCTGGCAACAGGGTCAGTCCTCAGTGGATGGCCCCGGGCTAGCCACTGGGAGGAGCCTGCGGGGCTGCTTTTCTGACCGGTGCAGCCGAAGGTGCGTGAACAGGAACAAGCGTGTCTTACCATCTCAGCCGTCATCACTTTGGCGACAATATGTGTTATGGTCTTTCCGAGGTCTCTCTTTCCTTTCCTGCGTCTCAGAATTCTTGGAAAAAAAGGTCCATGAACTCTGCAGTTGAAAATATTTGTTATGAAGTTAACATGGGGAATGCTCACACCACCCTTACTTAGTAAATAAGAGCTTGCCACGAGCACCTGAGAGGAATCGCTTTATTGACTGGAAGCTTTCTGACCGTAACAGCCACTCGGGAGCAGCGCGAAGATCACGATCTAGTTAACTCCATGTCCAGCCCTAAACGTGAACTCGTTCTTTTACTGGGCTGTAGCTGGGCACCCAATGCCTCAGCTCCCTCGGGCGTCGGAACCTCCGCTGTCTGGGTGGGAACCCCTGCTGTCTGGGTGGGACTACCTGCTGTCTGGGTGGGAACCCCTGCTGTCTCGGTGGGACTCCCTGCTGTCTGGGTGGGAACCCCTGCCGTCTGGGTGGGAACCCCTGCTGTCTGGGTGGGACTCCCTGCTGTCTGGGTGGGAACCCCCGCTGTCTCGGTGGGACTCCCTGCTGTCTGGGTGGGAACCCCTGCCGTCTGGGTGGGAACCCCTGCTGTCTGGGTGGGACTCCCGGCTGTCTGGGTGGGACTCCCTGCTATCTGGGTGGGAACCCCCGCTGTCTCGGTGGGAAGTCCTGCTGTCTCGGTGGGAATCCCTGCTGTCTGTCCTCTCGTAACCCAGAGGTTCGGACTCACACGACACACAGCATGGGTCTGGGGAGAAGCAGGTTTTGGAACACGCCTGTTGTGGAGACCGCGTTCAGTTAGCAGGTGGTTTCCACAGCTAAGTTAGCTGTCTCCCCCCGCAGAAGAGTCTGGCTTCTCAGCTGTGTGTGTACCATTGCTGTCCAGCACTTCTGACAAATCCATTCTTTTCCTTCTTTCAGCATTTTTTTTTTTTTGACAGGCAGAGTGGACAGTGAGAGAGAGAGACAGAGAGAAAGGTCTTCCTTTGCCATTGGTTCATCCTCCAATGGCCGCCACGGCCAGTGCACCGCGCTGATCCGAAGCCAGGAGCCAGGTGCTTCTCCTGGTCTCCCATGGGGTGCAGGGCCCAAGCACCTGGGGCATCCTCCACTGCACTCCCGGGCCACAGCAGAGGGCTGGACTGGAAGAGGAGCAACTGGGACAGAACCGGTGCCCCAATCGGGACTAGAAGCCAGTGTGTCGGCGCCGCTAGGCGGATGATTAGCCTAGTGAGCCGCAGCGCCGGCTTCTTTCAGCTTTTTGTACTTGTCCCGAGTGCTCTCTCAATCATTTCTGTCTCTCCAAGAGAGTCCAGAAACCGTCAGAAGAGCCACTGACTGACAGGAGACAGGGCTGCACCGGTCACGGCCTTAGCATTAACCCTTCGGCTTCTGTGGCACTCTGATTATTGCTTGATGCAAAGGAGGTGTAGCTTTCATACCAATTTTTTTTAGCTTATGTCCCAATTATCAAATATTCTTTGTGTAGCTAAAGATTTCCAGAAAGTGTCTCTAACCATTTCCCATGCAAGTTACTCAGATTTGAATCTCAATATATTAGCAGTGTCGTCCAAAGCAAACATTTGGGTAAACATTACAAAATCAAGCCCACTCCCCATTTCCACACCACTTGACTGAGTGGTCATGGTCTTGAGACACAGACCACTCCCCTTGTCCGCCACGTGCCACACCGTGCCACGCCTCGAGTGGCGTCCTCAGCCTTCCAGGACCCCGAGCAGTTATCATGCCCTCCTGGCTTAGAGTTAAAGACAAATATAAGATTTCTCAAATCCAACGTACTGCACGTGGCTTACGTGCAGCTAAGACGTTCCCGAGAGCTGTTGCGTGCAGTGTCCCCCAAGTGCACACTTGGTTCAGTCACCGTGATCATGTGCAGCACACCCAGCCCAGGACGCCTGTCCTGGCGCATCCATGCAGGGCAAAGCCCACCTGCTTTCTGTCATCGTGGGGCTCTGCTGACTGTCTTCTCTTAAATTCACAGCCAAAGCGAGCAAGAGGCCTAGAGCTTCCATGTGTTCCTCGCCCTCCGCCCACGCGGCGGCGCACCTGCCCCAGCGGAGGCGCCTGCCTGGCGCATCTCCATCCAGAGTCCGTGCGTTACAGCAGGGCCGGCTCTCGGTGCTGTCTGCTCCGGGAGTTTGGTCAAATGGGAGATGAAAGGTGTGACCCACGCTGGCCTCGTGCGGGGCGGATTCACAGCCTTGTCTCCCCTCCCCGGGAGCCCTCGGACCACCTCGGCCGTCCTGCCCTGCGTGGAACGCCAGAGCTGGTAACACGCATGCACGTGCCCTGCACGTCTCTCCCTGCCGTGAGTGGCGGCGCGCGTCTGGCTGTCACAGAATACTCGTGCTCCCAGCCCCTGCAGCGTGGCTGGGCGGCCTCGGAGTGAAGGTGCCACAAACACGCATGCAGGCCTCCCGTGCCAGTGGACCTGCGAGCGTGGCTGCTGGCCCCGTGCAGCAGCGCCTTCCGGTCGCTGAGAAACTGCGGCGTCTGAATCCCCCGTCTCCGTTCTCAGCACTGAGTGAACATCTCCGGTTTCTCTACTTCTGTCTTGGAATTCGAAGGCGGAATCACTTCCGTTTACCCCTCCTGTCTGCAACGCGGCCAGCTCTGAAATCCTTTCACACCCTGTGTCTCTCAGCACACTTCTGCTTACTGGTGCCCACTGTCTCGCCACGGGGTTTCCTGGCCGAGACCGCGGCCCCAGGGACAGAGGTAACTCTCCCCTTCCAGCCTGGGGCACTTTCCCTCATCTCCTGGCCACTGGTGAGATCTGAGCCGAAGAGGCAGAGCGGACATCAGGGTCTCACTCCGGGGTGGAGGCGGAACCATTCATTCTGTGCCCAGAGTGGGAGGCCAGCTGTGGGTTTTCATAGACGGCCTTAAAGGAGATTGAGGAAAATCCCTTATTTTCCAAACTTCTTGAGATTTTTTACCAGGAAGGGTGTTGAATTGCCAAGTGAACTTTTTCCTGTCTGGTGAGGCGGTCATGTGACTCTGTGCGTTGTTCTATGAGCATCACATTGCACTAACGTCACACAGCACCGCACGGGTGGATTTTCATGTTAAGTCAACCTTGCACGTCCGGGACACAGTCCACTGGTCATCGTGTCCGACCCCTTTTCTCTGTGGCTGAGTTTAGTTTTTGGGACCTTTCTGGAGATCGGGTCTGCGATGTTCTCAGTTTTGACGTCAGAGTAACGCTGGTCGTTAGAGTGAGCTGGGGAAGTTGCCTCCCTTCTGAGGGCAGAGTTCCTGTGAATTCTGTAAACGTGTGCCAGACACTCCAGTGACGACGTCCATCCCTGGCTTCCCCCATGGCGGCTTTTCCCTTGCTGATCGATCGCTTCCTTGCCATAGGCCCGTGCGCGTTCATGTTTCCACTTCAGCCAGCTTGGGTGGATTGGGTCTCACTGAACATTTGCCCAAGTAATCTGGGTTGCTTACTCTGCTGGCTTGCTTTATTCTTGTTAGGGGCCGGCGCTGTGGTACAGCAGGTTAAAGCCTGGCCTGCCGGCATCCCGTAAGGACGCCGGTTCAAGTCCGGCTGCTCCACTTCCGATCCTGCTCTCTGCCATGGCCTGGAAAGGCAGTGGAACATGTCCCAGGGCCTTGGGCCCCTGCAACCACGTGGGAGACCAGGAAGAATCTCCTGACTTTGGATCATCTCAGCTCTGGCCATTGCAGCCATTTGGGGAGTGAACCAGCAGACGGAAGACCTCTCTCTCTGGCTCTACCTCTCTCTGTCTTTCAAATAAATAAAAATAATTTTTTTAAAAAATAAAGGTTTTTTATTTTTTTTTTTGACAGGCAGAGTTAGGCAGTGAGAGAGAGAGAGACAGAGAGAAAAGTCTTCCTTTTTCCGTTGGTTCACCCCCCCAAGTGGCCGCTATGGCTGGCATGTTGCAGTCGGCGTACTGCGCCGATCCAAAGCCAGGAGCCAGGAGCTTCCTCCTGGTCTCCCATGCAGGTGCAGGGCCCAAGCACTTGGGCCATCCTCCACTGCCTTCCCAGGCCATGGCAGAGAGCTGGACTGGAAGAGGAGCAACCAGGACAGTGTCCAGTGCCCCAACCGGGACTTGAACTCTGGGTGCCAGCGCCGCAGGCAGAGGATTAGCCAAGTGAGCCACGGCGCCGGCCAAATTATTTTTATTTCTGTGCAGGTTTTTATGTGGACATTATTATTTTTTTTTGTATTTTTGACAGGCAGAGTGGACAGTGAGAGAGAGAGAGAGAGAGAGAGAGAGAAAGGTCTTCCATTGCCGTTGGTTCACCCTCCAATGGCCGCCACGGCTGCAGCCGGCGCACCGCTCTGATCCAAAGGCAGGAGCCAGGAGCTTCCTCCTGGTCTCCCACTGGGTGCAGGGCCCAAGCACCTGGGCCATCCTCCCCTGCACTCCCGGGCCACAGCAGAGAGCTGGCCTGGAAGAGGGGCAACTGGGACAGAATCCAGCACCCCGACCGGGACTAGAACCCGGTGTGCCGGCGCCACTAGGTGAAGGATTAGCCCAGTGAGCCACGGTGCCGGCCGTGGACATTATTTTTAAAGTTAGTTGAGGGCCAACGCTGAGGCATAGTGGGTTAAGCCAGTGCCTGCAGCACCGGCATCCCATATGCGTGCCAGTTAAATCCCAACTGCTCCACTTCCGATCCAACTCCCTACTAATGCGCTTGGGAAAGCAGTAGAAGATGGCCAAAGTGCTTGGGCTCCTGCACCCACATGGGAGACCTGGGAGAAGCTCCTGGCTCCTGGCTTCAGATCAGCTCAGCTCCAGCCATTGCAGCCATTTGGGGAGTGAACCACTGAATGGAAGATCTCTCTCTCTCTCTCTCTGTAAGTCTGGCTTTCAAATAAAATAAATAAATCTTTAAAAAAAATTAGTTGAGTAAAATCCCAGCTAGGAGTGCAGCTGCTGGATCGCATGAACTATGATGAGCAGCCCAGCCGCCAGTGACCGGAGCCTCCGCTGCTGTTCACCGCGGCACTCGAGCCATCGGCCGCTTCAGCTCACAGCTTCCTGACAAAGGCTCTGAGCGTCTGTCTAGATGCCTCTCGGCCAGCTGGGCATTTGCTTTGCTGATAGATCCCAATCGTTTTGCACGTTTTCAGTTGGGTTGTCTGTCTTGCTACACGCGGGTTTTAGGAGACTTTTGCGTATTTGAGACGGAAGTTTTCTCATATCAAACTTGTGTTTTGCTAGTGTTTTCTCCCGGATTGTAGCTTGTCTTTTCACTCTCTCCACCATGTCTTTCTGCAGAGCGATTTTTGATTTGAATCAAGTCCATCCCATTATTTTCTTCTCTCTCAGGGACCACAGGCTGTCGTTATGTCCAAAGATCCCTGTCAGACGCCCGGCCTCTTGGATTTCCTCTTCCATGTCATTCTACAAGTCTCAGAGTTCTGAGCTTAGTTTGAATCGATGAGGCCTATTACGGCTTGAGAAGGATTTGATGTTGAAACTCGAAGACTCCTGCTCACCACGAGTGGATTCCCGTTAGCAGCCGTGGACTGCGGGTGGAGACTGGGTCTCGGACGGCGCCTGGGGGCGGCCCGGTGGGAGGGCTCTGGTCACAGGCCACGCCCTTGGAAGGCAGCTGTCCTGACGGAGCTCACTGCGGCTGCCCTCACTGCTGGCTGGCTGGCCCCGCCTTTGGCCAGTGTCCGACTCAGCGGAAGTCAGGCTGGGTGTGCTGGAACCCGGGCTCTGCGCGGTGCCCTGGGCCTCTTCCTGGGAGACTTCTACCCTGGGAGATCCTTGGAGCAAATTCCATTCCTAACCCCCCGCTGGCCTGGTGCTTTCTGATTTTGAAAGGCTATTGATTATTGACTTAATATATATATATATATATATATATATATATATATATATGTATTTTGGACAGATAGAGTTAGACAATGAGAGAGAGACAAAGAGAAAGGTCCTCCCTCTGTTGGCTCACCCCCCAAATGGCCGCCACGGCCGGAACTATGCCGATCCAAAGCCAGGAGCCAGGCGCCTCCCCCTGGTCTCCCATGCAGGTGCAGGGGCCCAAGCACCCGGGCCATCCTCCACTGCCCTCCTGAGCTGGACTGGAAGAGGAGCAACCAGGACCAGAACCCGGCGCCCACATGGGATGCCGGCACCGCAGGCGGGGGATTAACCAAGTGAGCCACGGCGCCGGCCCCCGACTTAATATATTTGATATAGTCTTAGATTTCTACTTGCTCCTCTCTGATTTGGCCCAATTTGTCTAAGTTATCAAATTTGCCCTTATTAACCCAGGCGATCGGCAGTGGCGGCTGAGCCCTGGGAGGAGAGCTGTGTGCTTCAGTGCGCCCGCGTGCAGCCAGCGCGGTCCCCGGGCTCTTAGCCTGGCACGTCCCCTGCTTCACGGAGCTTCCCGAAGAAGCGGCTTCGGCTCGGCAGTTTTCTCCCGTGTTTTCCTGTTCTCAGCTCATGCATCCGGACTCTAACTTTTCTCCCCTTTCTTCTGCCTGCTTTGGGTTTTAACTGTTCTTTCTCTAATTCCTCAAGTAGAAGCTTGGGTTACTGAGTTCATGTCTTCTTTTTTTTTTTAATATTTATTTATTTCAAAGAGTTACACAGAAAGAGAAGGAGAGGTAGAGCGAGAGAGAGAGGTCTTCCCCATCCACCAGTTCACTCCCCAGTTGACCGCAATGGCCAGAGCTGTGCCGATCCGAAGCCAGGAGCCAGGAGCTTCTTCCCGGTCTCCACGTGTGTGCAGGGGCCCAAGGACCTGGGCCATCTTCTTCTGCTTTCCCAGGCCATAGCAGAGAGCTGGATCGGAAGTGGAGCAGCCGGGACTAGAACCAGTGCCCACATGGGATGCCGGCGCTGCAGGCCAGGGCGTTCACCCGCTGCGCCCAGCGCTGGCCCACTCTTTCGCTCTGAGAACACTTCAGTGGCTCACGAAGTCAAGCCTGTTTATTTTGGTGCAAGAAGTTGCATTCCTGCATAGCTTCTCACCTGGGCTCTCATGGACGATGGAAGTCCTGTCGTCCACGCATTAAAGCTGTCAATCACCTCCCAAAGGCTTTTTCTGCATCCCACACATTTTGATATTTTCACTTAAGTTTTAGTTTTTGAGACTTCTTTGACTTGTGTGTTATATAAGAAGGTTAATATCCTGGCCGGCGCCGTGGCTCAACAGGCTAATCCTCCGCCTTGCAGCGCCGGCACACCGGGTTCTAGTCCCGGTTGGGGCGCCGGATTCTGTCCCGGTTGCCCCTCTTCCAGGCCAGCCCTCTGCTGTGGCCCAGGAGTGCAGTGGAGGATGCCCCAAGTGCTTGGGCCCTGCACCCCATGGGGAGACCAGGAAAAGCACCTGGCTCCTGGCTCCTGCCATCGGACGAGCGCGGTGCGCTGGCCGCAGCACGCCGACCGCGGCGGCCATTGGAGGGTGAACCAACGGCAAAAGGAAGACCTTTCTCTCTGTCTCTCTCTCTCACTGTCCACTCTGCCTGTCAAAAAAAAAAAAAAAAAAAGGTTAATATCCAAATATTTAGGAAATTTTGCTGCTATTTTTCTGTTGGTGATTTCCTTTCATTCCACTGTATTCTGAGAATATATATTCCATTCTTTTAAATTTGTTAAGTTCTGTTTCTTGGCCCAAAAGATGAGCATCTAGGTGAAAGTCCTGTTGAGTGTGAGAAGACTGTGTATCCTGTTGCCGCCCAGTGACTGACAGAGATGTCACCCTCACTGACAAGGCCGCCCAGTGACTCAGAGATGTCACCCTGACTGACAAAGCTGCCCAGTGACTGACAGAGATGTCACCCTGACTGACAATGCCGCCCAGTGACTGACTACAGATGTCACCCTCACTGACAAGGCCGCCCAGTGACTCAGAGATGTCACCCTGACTGACAAAGCCGCCGAGTGACTGACAGAGATGTCACCCTCACTGACAAGGCCGCCCAGTGACTCACTCTACAGATGTCACCCTGAGTGACAATGCCGCCCAGTGACTGACAGAGTTGTCACCCTGAGTGACAAGGCCACCCAGTGACTGACTCTACAGGTGTCACCCTGAGTGACAAGGCCACCCAGTGACTCACTCCACAGGTGTCACCCTGACGGACAAGGCCACTCAGATCAACCACAACCTTCCTCAGGTCATGTCTGCCTGATCTATCAGTTGCTGATAAACAGATGCTGATGTTTCCAGGTGTAATACTGGCCTGCAGTTCCAAACCTCACATATTCATTTATTTATTTAAAAGGCAGAATTAGAGAGAGACAGAGAGAGGGAGAGGGAGAGGGAGAGGGAGAGAGAGAGAGAGAGAGGGAGAGAGAGAGATGTCTTCTATCTGCTGGTTCAGTCCCCAAATGGCCATAACGGCCAAAGCTGCGTCAATCTGAAGCCAGGAGCTTCTTCTGGGTCTCCCACGTGGGTGCAGGGGCCTAAGGACTTGGGCCATCTTCTGCCTTCCCAGGCCATAGCAGGGAGCTGGATTGGAAGTGGAGCAGCCAGGACTAGAACCGGCGCCCACATGGGATGCTGGCACTGCAGGTGACGGCTTTGCCCACCTCGCCACAGCGCCAGCTCCCAGGAATTCTTTTCTCACAGCTCTGCAAGCTGAGAGGCCCAAAGTCAGGCAGGAGCGTGTGCGGGCCTCTGGGCCTGCTGCATCTGTGCACCGCTGTATCTGACGTCGGAAAACTCGGCCCTGTGAGCGCCATCGCTCCCGCTCTCCAGGATCTCGGTAGAAAGCGCACGACGACAGGGCTGCGGTCTCAGCCACTCTCCCGCCCCTGGCTCCCTCCGGGAAGTCTCTGCGCACAGCTGGGGCTCGGCCCCTCCTGCTGTCCTTTACCTCCTGTGAGGTTTTCACTGTGGCTTTCCTCCCTTGCAAGTATCCCTGGTTCCCACGGCCCACCTGTGCTGGCAGACCCCTCCTGACCCACGTCGCCACTGCGTCTAGCTTCCTGGACGGTTGCTCTCACGGCCATAGGCGGCACAGTGAACCGGGTCGAGTTTCCTAACAGTCCGGCTGCCCAGGACCTCCGTGCTGCCTCATGAGCACTTTGCATTTCAGAGCTGAATCCCAAAATCTTTGATTCTTTCTCATAGTTTTCTACTTTTTTTTTTTTTTTTTTGACAGGCAGAGTGGACAGTGAGAGAGAGAGAGACAGAGAGAAAGGTCTTCCTTTTGCTGTTGGTTCACCCTCCAATGGCCGCCGCGGCCGGCGCACCGCGCTCGTCCAATGGCAGGAGCCAGGAGCCAGGTGCTTTTCCTGGTCTCCCATGGGGTGCAGGGCCCAAGCACCTGGGCCATCCTCCACTGCACTCCTGGGCCACAGCAGAGGGCTGGCCTGGAAGAGGAGCAACTGGGACAGAATCCGGCGCCCCGACCGGGACTAGAACCCGGTGTGCCGGCGCCGCAAGGCGGAGGATTAGCCTGTTGAGCCACGGCGCCGGCCAGTTTTCTACTTTTTAAAAAGCTTTATTTGAAAGGAGAGTTAGAGAGAGAGAGAGAGAGAGAGAGAGGTCTTCCATCTGCTGATTCACTCCCTAAATGGCTGCAACAGACGGGGCTGGGCCAGCCCAAAGCCAGGAGCCAGGAGCTTCTTCCAGGCCTCCCACGCGGGTGCAGGGACCCACACACTTGGGCCATCTGCTGCTGCTTTCCCAGGCCACCGCAGGGAACTGGATCGGAAGAGGGGCAGCGGGATTTGAACCAGCGCCTTTATGGGATGCAGCGCCACAGGGGACAGCTGGATTAGCTCTGCTGTAACACCAGCCCCCTTTGTCAGTGTTCGCTTCTCTGTTCGATTTCCCTGTGTCTTTTGACTGTATTTTCCTTGCTTTCCACAATCATGTTTTCCTTCCATTCCTTAAACAGATTGATGTAAATGCTCTGAAACCTTCAACAAATCCAACATGCGCCCCCTCTCAGCTCCTGTCCTGAGCGCGGGTCTAAGTCTCCGGCTTCTTTTCTTTTTTTTTAAGATTTATTTATTTATTTTTTTATTTGACAGAGTTAAACAGTGAGAGAGAGAGAGAGACAGAAAAAGGTCTTCCTTCCATTGGTTCACCCCCCAAATGGCCGCCACAGCCAGCGCACTGCGCCAATCCGAAGGCAGGAGCCAGGTGCTTCTCCTGGTCTCCCATGGGGTGCAGGGCCCAAGCACCTGGGACATCCTCCACTGCACTCCTGGGCCACAGCAGAGAGCTGGCCTGGAAGAGGGGCAACCGGGACAGAACTGGTGCCCATATGGGATGCCGGTGCTGCAGGCGGAGGATTAACCAAGTGAGCCACGGCACCGGCCCTAAGTCTGGCTTCTTTGCACGTTTATTAACACGGGCTGAAGGGGGATTTTGAGGACTAGGACCGCCCGGCAGCTCTGGCCGTGTGATGTCTCTCTGAGGCGTGCGGTTGCACCTTCCACCCGACAGCCAAGCCCCTCGCGGCTCCCGGCTCGCTGCAGCCTAACTCCCTGCCCCCCACCTTCTCTGCCAGGAGAACCGGGGTCGCGCAGGTCCCCACGTCCTCCCCTGGGAGGAACTGTCCCGGCGCTGCTCCGGCGTGGAGCGCCTTGCAGAACGGCAGGCCCTGCTGCGTCCTGTCTGCGTGTATACTGGTTTTCGGGCAGAGCTGTGAGCGGTCAGCCCACCGTTCCCGGGACCGGACGGGCCGATGGCGAGCTCCAGGACGCGAGGCGTCTGTGTTGCTTCACGCCACGAGGACGTGGGGATGACGACGGCAGCTCGCGCTCCTCTGTGCTCACGGAAGCCTTCTGTGTGTCTCCCAGGGGCCCCAGCGCTTACGTGGGCAGCAGATGGGAGAGGGGGACACAGGAAGCTCTGGGCCCACAGCTCCCCCCGCCGCCCGGCACCGCCCGAAGCCGTGTCCGGCGTCCTGGTTAAATCTGCACCTGTCGTTCCTCACCAGAAGGACATGGGCGCTGTGTTGGTCAGCGGCGCTGCGTGGCTGAGCCCAGCCACTTCCCGGGGGACACGGCGGGCGGGGGGACTCCTGCCCACTTGTGCCTCGGCCCAGAATCAAAGATCAGAAAAGGGCTAGAGTCAGGAGGGCATCTTCGGTCAAGAAAGAACACCCCACACTGATTTCAGCGTGTTCAGTTAGCAGATACGAAGCTCGTGGGACGTCTAAGCGCACAGCCCACCGGGCACCCGCCGCAGCCGCGCACCCCCCGCAGCGCCCCGCACCCACTGCGCACCCCCGCACCCAACCACAGCCTCCGCGCACCCCCCGCAGCGCCCCGCACCCACCGCGCACCCCCGCACCCAACCACAGCCTCCGCGCACCCCCCGCAGCGCCCCGCACTCACTGTGCACCGAAGCCGCGTTCCCAACCTCAGCCGCAGCGCACCCCCTCAGCACCCCGCACGCCCGCAGACGCGCACCCCCGCAGCGCCCCGCAGCCCCGCAGATGCGCACCCCCCGCAGCGCCCCGCACCCCCGCAGCGCCCCGCACCCCCCGCAGCGCCCCGCACCCACCGCAGCCGCAGGTCCTCCCACGTCTGCAGCAGCCCGCACAGCATCACGATCTCGTAGTATTTCTTCCAGCACTCCACGGCCTCGGCGGCCGACGGGTCCTCCTTGAGGCTGCCCTGGTACTCGATGAGCTCCACGCGTTTGCTCTTGTACTTCTCCAGGGTCTTCCGGAAGCGCTGAGCGATGGGCCCGGGGATCGTGCCGTCCTCTATGTCGCACCACCTGCAAGGGACCCGCACGTCGGCCCCTCCGCGGCGCGCCGCCTGCCCGCCCGGCCGCCCCCACTTACAGGTTGATCCGCTCCTCGATCAGGGCGGTGTAGTTCTCGCAGCCCTCCTCCTCGTCCCAGTCTCTCCAGAGAAAGTCATAGAAAAACCTGCAAGGAAGCACATTGAGGACAGCCATTGACAGCCGCCCCGCTGCACTCCAGAGCCGGCCACGGGAGTGCCTGCCACGGGGACCCGGCCACGGGGAGTGCCTGCCACGTGGACCCGGCCTATGGGGAGTGCCTGCCACGCAGACCCGGCCACGGGAGTGCCTGCCACGTGGACCTGGCCTACGGGGAGTGCCTGCCACGCAGACCCGGCCACGGGAGTGCCTGCCACGTGGACCCGGCCACGGGAGTGCCTGACACACGGACCTGGCCTATGGGGAGTGCCTGCCACGCAGAGCCGACCACGGGGAGTGCCTGCCACGTGGACCTGGCCTATGGGGAGTGCCTGCCACGCAGACCCGACCACGGGGAGTGCCTGCCACGTGGACCCGGCCTACGGGGAGTGCCTGCCACGTGGACCTGGCCTATGGGGAGTGCCTGCCACGCAGACCCGACCACGGGGAGTGCCTGCCACGTGGACCCAGCCTATGGGGAGTGCCTGCCACGTGGACCCGGCCACTGGAGTGCCTGACACACGGACCTGGCCTACGGGGAGTGCCTGCCACGTGGACCCGGCCTACGGGGAGTGCCTGCCACGTGGACCCGGCCTATGGGGAGTGCCTGCCACGTGGACCCGGCCTATGGGGAGTGCCTGCCACGTGGACCCGGCCTACGGGGAGTGCCTGCCACGTGGACCCGGCCTATGGGGAGTGCCTGCCACGCGGACCTGGCCACGGGGAGTGCCTGCCACGCAGACCCGGCCACGGGGAGTGCCTGACACACGGACCTGGCCTATGGGGAGTGCCTGCCACGTGGACCCGGCCTATGGGGAGTGCCTGCCACGCAGACCCGGCCACGGGGAGTGCCTGACACACGGACCTGGCCTATGGGGAGTGCCTGCCACGTGGACCCGGCCTATGGGGAGTGCCTGCCACGCGGACCTGGCCTATGGGGAGTGCCTGCCACGTGGACCCGGCCTATGGGGAGTGCCTGCCACGCGGACCTGGCCTATGGGGAGTGCCTGCCACGCAGACCCGGCCACGGGGAGTGCCTGACACACGGACCTGGCCTATGGGGAGTGCCTGCCACGTGGACCCGGCCTATGGGGAGTGCCTGCCACGCAGACCCGGCCACGGGGAGTGCCTGACACACGGACCTGGCCTATGGGGAGTGCCTGCCACGTGGACCCGGCCTATGGGGAGTGCCTGCCACGTGGACCCGGCCTATGGGGAGTGCCTGCCACGCAGACCCATGAGGCCTCTAAACGTGAATAGTGAGATCCAGCTCAGCAGAGAGGCTCACGTGTGAGAAGAGTCCACGTCACTCATTCCTACAACTCTTAAATCCAAGTTTTGTAAAATGCACAGTCAGAAATGGGAAGCTCTTAATTAACCTTGCATACTGCTTCTTTGCCAATGTGTTCATCAAAAACGAGCGCATCTCCCCTGGGCATGAGGGAGCCGAGCCGGCAGAGCCGGGGCTCGGGCGCGAGGCGGGGACGCGCCTACCTCACCACCTCCAAGGCCAGGGCGATGTCGCCCACGGCGGCGCCCTGCCCCTCCACGGGGTACACCTCCAGCAGCGGCACGCTCTGCCCCAGCTCCGCCAGCGCCTCGTCCACCACCTCCCTCGGGATGTTGGCGATGTTGCAGGAGAAGGGCTCAGCCACCGACACGGCCACCTTGAAGCTGGGCAGGGGGCTCTGGTGCAGCGGGCAGGCGACCTGCGGCAGAGACACGCGTCAGCGAGGCCGGCCCGCAGCTGGCTGGAGCCTTTAATCCAGTCACGGACGGAGCGGACGCGCCAGGCGCCTTCCAACTCTGCCAAGCACCCTAAGGCTCTGGGAAGCGGGCGTCCCTTCCCGGCCACCCCGTCCTGCCCGCTGCCTGCTCCTGCTGGGAGCGAAGCCGGCCGCGCTCGCTGCCCTCAGTCGCCGGCTCCTTCCTGCGGCCCCGCAGGTGGGTGGCTTCACGTCTTTTCCCGCCACCTCGTCACCCAGAAGCCCCCCCCCCCCCCGCCTTCACTGCCCGTCCTCAGCAAATGGTGCACACTGCCTTGTCCCCACGGTGCCGGCCTTAGCCCGCAGGCCGATGGCTTCCACCCATCCGGGAAGCCTGGTAGCCATCGTTTCTTCAGCGCGCGCTCTCTCTCTCTCTCTCTCTCTCTCTTTTTAAGATTTATTTATTTTTTTGAAAGGCAGAGTTAGAGAGAGGCAGAGAGAGAAAGAGAGAGAGAGAGAGAGGTCTTCCATCCACTGGTTACTCCCCAAATGGCAGCCACGGCTGGAGCTGGGCTGATGGGAAGCCAGGAGCCTGGCGGAAGACTCAGGTGTGAGCGGGGGCAGGGGAGAGGGTGTGGGAGGAAGGGCGGGGCCCCCGCTCCAGGGCCCGGCCCACAGGGGACCAGGAGCACGCTGCCTGCACGCAGGAGCCAGTGCCCGGCGGGCGGACACTGCTGCTGCTGGGGAAGCCGGGCAGCCCGCCTGCCGGTGGCTGTGAAGTTCACGGCCAAGTTCCGCCTCCGTGCCTGTTCATCTCTGGTAAACCCAGAAGACCAGCGTGAGTGAGGAGCTGAGGTGTTTAGTGCATCCTGGAGGTCTCTGCTGAAACAGACGGAGACGGGGAGGGAGAGCTCCAGGCAGGCAGTCCCCGGGGGAACGTCGAGGCCCGGGATCCGTCCAGATGAGCGACAGGAGGCAGCGCTGGCACAGGGCAGCCCGCTCCACGCTTCTTCCCACCCAGAACTGGGACGTAACCGCGCAGGCCTCCCACCCCAAATCAGACTCCCTGTGCCTTGTCAACGAACATAAACACCACTCAAACTCGAGAGTCAGATTTCTTTTTTAGGGATTTATTTGTTTGAAAGGCAGCGTTAGAGAGAGATCTTCCATCTGCTGGCTCACTCCTCAAATGGCTTCAGCGCTGGTCTCCCACGCGGGTGCAGGGGCCCAAGGACTTGGGTCTTCTACTGCTCTCCAGGCCACAGCAGAGAGCTGGATCCGAAGTGGAGCAGCCGGGACTAGAACCAGCGCCCATATGGGATGCCGGCACTGCAGGGGGCAGCTTGACCCGCCACGCCACAGCACCGGCCCCCAGGGTGAACTGTGTTAAAGTTCTTGATGCAGTTTGCCAGGCTGCTTCGTACAGGGACCACAGAGAAGTCCCTTCGTCCTGGACCTCGCTGTCACACGGCTCCTCACTCGCCTTCCTCTCTCCTTCCTCCCGCCGGCACAGCCTGGGTGTCTGTGTTCTCGTTTGCTGTTTTCAGAGAAGTCGGAGCGCGGCCAGGGGTTGCCACGGAGCTTCAGGGGCGGAAAAGCTGCTCGGGGCCCTGGGGATCGGCCGGGGTCGCCAGGCGGCCACAGAAACGCGCCCGCGAAGAGGCCCACGCTCAGCCTGCGGGCAGCTCAGAGCCAGACGCACGCAGAGCCCACGGCCTCTCACCCCGGCCGGTGGAGGAAGAGCTACCGAAACTCCAGGCTGAGCCCGCGGCTGGCAGTCAGCACCCGTGCCTGAAAGCGTGCCCTCGCGTGTCCCCCAGAACATGTGTTCCCCACTTTCTCCACGGGGCGTGACGCAGCGAGTTCCAAGTTTCCCCTGAGGCCAGAACTGCCGCGGTGACCCGCCGGGGCGGGGTGCCTCTGTGTCAGCGCCTCGTGCACACCACGGCGTCCAGCAGGCCACGAGCGCGAGCCACAGAGCCCACAAAGCAGGCGCCGAGGCGGGGCCTCGAAGGGGAGCCGAGCACGGCGGGCCTTGTCAGGGGAAGACCGCGCGGTTTTAGCCAGAGCCGCCTGTCACCCGGCGACCTGGGCCCCGTCCCCTGCCCGCGGCTGCCGGCTCCGACCACGCAGCCGGGGCCCACGCCTGCACCCGCGCCGACACCAAGTGCGACGGCGTACCTCGACCAGGATGCCCACGAACGGGAGCGACGCCTCCTCAAACTGCACGAAGAACAGCTCCGGGCTGGTCTTCCAGACGCCCAGCCACTTCCCCTTCTGCGCCAGCTTCCCCAGAAGGTACTTGCTCATAGCCTCGTCCACGTCTTCCGCCTGACGGAAGGAAACACGCGTGTGGACACGGGACACCACACGCCAACAAAGCACACGTGTGGACACGGGACACCACACGCCGACAAAACACACGTGTGGACACGGGACACCATACACCAACAAAGCACACATGTGGACACGGGACACCATACACCAACAAAGCACACGTGTGGACACAGGACACCACACGCCTACAAAGAACACGTGTGGACACGGGACACCACACGCCGACAAAGCATGTGTGTGGACACGGGACACCACACGCTGACAAAGCACATGTGTGGACACGGGACACCACATGCCGACAAAGCACACGTGTGGACACGGGACACCACACGCTGACAAAGCACACGTGTGGACACAGGACACCACACACTGACAAAGCACACGTGTGAACACGGGACACCACACGTTGACAAAGCACACGTGTGGACACGGGACACCACACGCTGACAAAGCACACATGTGAACACAGGGCACCATACACCAACAAAGCACACGTGTGGACACGGGACACCACACGCTGACAAAGAACACGTGTGGACACGGGACACCACACGCTGACAAAGCACACATGTGAACACAGGACACCATACACCAACAAAGCACACATGTGGACACGGGACACCATACACCAACAAAGCACACGTGTGGACATGGGACACCATATGCCGACAAAGCACACGTGTGGACACAGGACACCACATGCCGACAAAGCACACGTGTGAACACGGGACACCACACACCAACAAAGCATGCGTGTAGACACGGGACACCACACACCAACAAAGCACACGTGTGGACACAGGACACCACACGCCTACAAAGAACACGTGTGGACACGGGACACCACACGCTGACAAAGCACACGTGTGAACACAGGACACCACACACCAACAAAGCACACGTGTGGACACGGGACACCACACGCTGACAAAGCACATGTGTGGACACGGGACACCACATGCCGACAAAGCACGCGTGTGGACACGGGACACCACACACCAACAAAGCACACGTGTGGACACAGGACACCACATGCCGACAAAGCACACGTGTGAACACGGGATACCACACACCAATGAAACATGTATGTATGCATGACACATTGACAGTGGAACATGTGTGTATAACCATGTTATGTATCAACAATGGAACGTGTATGCAGAGAGATGGACAAGTATAAACACAGGAAATAGACAGTGATAATGAAACAAGCTTACTGATTTCTAAATGGAACCAAAATAGCCTTAAATAGTGGAGAGATTTTAACTGAAGCTGTACTTAACTTAAACATCACAGACATCACCCTTAGGAGAGACCCAGTCCCCGCGTGCTGTCACTGTATCCCGAGCGGAAGGAGCATAACCACACCTATTAAAACGCTAATTATTTAAACACACGCCAATTACTCTTTCCTAACCTTGTGTAATGACCGACCTAACGCATTCTGCTGTACAAGACCTTAAGGCCACACTCGGGTAAGCCGCCTCCTGGGAGCCTATGGGAGTGCCTGGGAGGGGCGGCGCCTGGGCCTGGGCCTGTCCTGCCCCGCCCCTCCCCTTGCTCCTCCCCGTGCCCCGCCCCAACCCCACCCGTTCCCTACCCCTCCCCTCCCCTTTCCTGCCCCTCCTCTGCCCTGCCCCACTCCTCCCCTTGCCCCCTACCCCTCCCCTGCCACTCCCATCCCCTGCCCTGCCCCTCCCCTGCCCAGCTCCTCCCTTGCTCCTGCCCCTCCCCTGGCCTGCCCCTCCCCTGGCCTTCCTGCTCCTTCCCTTGCCCCTCCCCTTGCCTCTCCTGCCCCTCCCCTCCCCTGCCCCTCCCCTGGCCTTCCTGCTCCTCCCCTTGCCCCTCCCATTCCCCCTACCCTGCCCCTCCCCTGTCTTGCTCCTCCCTTGCTCCTGCCCCTCCCCTGCCCTGCTCCTCCCTTGCTCCTGCCCCTCCCCTGCCCTGCTCCTCCCTTGCTCCTGCCCCTCCCCTGCCTTGCTCCTCCCCGTGCCCCGCCCCCACCCCACCCCTTCCCTACCCCTCCCCTCCCCTTTCCTGCCCTGCCCCTCCTCTGCCCTGCCCCTCCCCTCCCCTGCTCCTCCCCTGCCCCTCCCCTCCCCTGCTCCTCCCCTGGCCTGCCCCTCCCCAGCCTTGTCCTGCTCCTCCCCTTGCCCCTGCCCTTCCTCTGCCCTTCCCCATCCCCCTGCCCCTCCCCTGCCCTGCTCCTCCTCTACCCCTCCCCCTCCCCCTCCCCCGCCCCTGCCCCTGCCCCTGCTCCAGCCTCCCCTTGACCGCACCCTGCCAGGCAGCAGACCCGGGCTTGAGCGCTTGCCCCAGGCTCCTGGCTTCAGCCTGGCCCAGCCCCTGCTGTGAGGGGCATTTGGGGAGTGAACCAGCAGGTGGAGCTCGCTCTTGTTCGCTCTCGCTCGCTCTCTGCCTCTCAAATAAATAATCTTTATTTTAAAAAATTACCTTAAATATTTATTCTAAAAAAATGTATTTGCAAGGCAGAGAGAGAGAGAGAGAGAGAGAGAGAGAGAGAGAGAGAGAGAGAGAATCCACTGGGCCGCCCCCCAAATGCTCCCGACAGCGGGTCTGGGCCAGGAAGGAGCCAGGAGCTCCGGGGGTCTCCCTGGGACCCCCGCCCGCGGCCTCCCCGGGGTGTGTGAGCGGGGAGGGCCGCGGGGGAAGCCGGGCGCTCTGCCCCCGGGGTGGGGGGCGTCTGGACGACTGCGCGCAACGCCCACCCCTCCGGACGCTCAGAGGAAGGGTGGTCGCGCACTCGCGCGTCCTGCACAAGCGGCCCGCTCCCCGCCTGCTGCCACGCCGCGGAGCCCCCGCAGGAGCGCCCACACCGAGGAGCGCGGGGCCCCACCGCACGGCCGGCCCGGCCCGCGCGTCCGCACCTGGCAGTCCAGCAGCACCGCGTCGCAGTACAGCGCCACCTTCTCCGCCCGCCACATGCCCCGCAGCGGCGACGCGCACACGGCGGGCAGCGGCCGCGCCTCCTCCTCGGGCCCCGCGGCCGCCGGCCGCAGAGCCGCCGCCTCCTCCGGCTCGGCCTCGGCCGCCGGCCCCGGGCGCTCGGCCGCGGGGGCGCCCGGGGGCTGCAGCCGCCGCCGCGCCGCCTCCCTGCCGGCTCTGCCCCTGACCGGCCGCGGGGCCGCCGCCACCGCGCGCACCGGGGCCGCGCCCGCCGCCGCCTCGCCCGGGCTCACGGCCCGCAGCGGGTCTTCGGGCCCCGCAGCCCTGAGCCCCGACGCCATCGCCCCCGCACCAGGCCCGCGGCGGCCGTTGGACCCGGCTGGGAACCGCGCGCGCGGGGCGCAAGGACCTGGGCGCGGGGCGCGCTGCGCGCGGCAGGGGGCGGCGGACGGGAGCAAGCCGGGGTCGGCGCCCCTGTGCCCCAGGGACCCCTACTTTGCGGTGTGCCAGGCCAGGCACAGGGGCTTCTCGCTTCGGATCGTCCGGCTCTGGCGGTTGCGGCCATCTGGGGAGTGAACCAGCAGATGGAAGACCTCTCTTTTTCTGCCTCTGCCTCTCTAACTCTGCCTTTCTGATAAACAGATAATAAATCTTTTTAAAAAATGCCTTGTGCAGGAAAGGGACCTCCCTCTCCAGAAGTGATTTTTATTTATTTATTTATTTGAAGGAGAGAGAGAGAGAGAGAGAGAGAGAGAGAGAGAGAGAGATCTTCTCTCCACTGGTTCACTCCCCCAATCCACCAATGGCTGGAATTGGGCCAAGCTAAAGTCAGGAGCCAGGAGCTCCACCTGGTCTCCCACGTGGGGGCAGGGGCCCAAGGACTTGGCCCTCTGCCACTGGCTTCCCAGGTGCGTTAGCAGGGAGCTGGATAAGACGTGGATCAGACGCGGAGCAGCGGGGACTGGAACCAGCTCTCACAGGGGATGCCGGGTCTCAGGTGGCAGCTTAACCCAGGAGTCCGCCCAGGGCTCCCACAGGGTGCCGTCCTCACAGCCCCCAGAGCCTGCGCCAGGAGCAGAGCTGCCATGAGACCCGTCGCTGGGAGCCAGCGCTGAACCCGTTCCCAGTCTGCTCCGTCCCGCGACGACACGGTGTATGTAATGTAAGTGGCACACTTGCTTTGTCTTCACAAATCACAAGCATCTGCAGTCGCAAATCATTCATGAAACGTGCAACTCCCCCACGGACGCACGTGCTCGCCCTGCGTGCAACTCCCCCACGGACGCACGTGCTCGCCCTGCGTGCAACTCCCCCACGGACGCACGTGCTCGCCCTGCGTGCAACTCCCCCACGTGCAACTCCCCCACGGACGCACGTGCTCGCCCTGCGTGCAACTCCCCCACGGACGCACGTGCTCGCCCTGCGTGCAACTCCCCCACGGACGCACGTGCTCGCCCTGCGTGCAACTCCCCCACGGATGCACGTGCTCGCCCTGCGTGCAACTCCCCCACGGACGCACGTGCTCGCCCTGCGTGCAACTCCCCCACGTGCAACTCCCCCACGGACGCACGTGCTCGCCCTGCGTGCAACTCCCCCACGGACGCACGTGCTCGCCCTGCGTGCAACTCCCCCACGTGCAACTCCCCCACGGACGCACGTGCTCGCCCTGCGTGCAACTCCCCCACGGACGCACGTGCTCGCCCTGCGTTCCCAGGGGCTCGGCGCACGCGCTGAGTAAGCCACGTGCCGCGTGTGCTGCTGCCTTTACTGCAGATTCCCCTGGGGGACAGCGGGATCACTCAGTCTCAGTGTGCTACAGTCTAAGTGTGCTACAGTTTTAGGGATATCAGCCCAAGAGGCCGGTGTGAACTGCTTCTGTGAGGTCCGGGGAGCTGAATCCTGACAGTGGTCCCCCAAAGCCCTGTGTCAACAGCTTGGTCCCCAAAGCCTTACAGTGAGGGCAGCGGACTGCAAGTGGAACCGGTCCACTGCAGGGCCTGGAGGTGGGGCCTCAGGGAGGACATTGGATTGGACTAGGTGGCTTTGGGGTGGGGCTGACCGGGTTCTGGTGGCTTCACAGGAGACCGTGGAGACCCAGTGGTAAGCGTGGCCTCTGCCTCTCTGCCCCCCTCCCCGTCCTGTGTCCCTGCTCCCTACCCGCATCCCTGCCCCTGGCTCCCATGGACCCTTCCTCCATATGGGCTCTGCCCCGCTGTGCTCAGCGCTCACCAGAGGCTGACCGGAGGGGCCGCTACCCGCGAGAGCCAAGATGAAGCTTCCTGTCCACGGGGAGGCTGCGTCCTGGTGGCGAAAGCCGACGGCTAGGAGCAGCAGGCTGCCGGCACCTCAGCCAGGGCTCGGCAGCCAGGCAGTGTGACCGGTGGCCCTCCTGGGGGCGCCGCGTGTGGTCTGCGTGCATGCTGTGTCTGCAGAGGCTCGGCTTGGAGAGGCGTGCACACGCTGGAGCTCCAAGGCCGTGGCCTGTGCTGCGTGGGGGTCTGAGCCGTGCTGATACACCTCTCCCTCGTCCACTCTCAGCCCAGCCCCTGCTGCAGGGCCCTCAGCGTCTGCTGCCACGTGAGCCCCAGCTCCCGCCGGCCGCAGTGCCTGGCTCCTTCTGAACCAGCAGGCAGCTGCTGGCCGGGTTACGCCGAGTCCTGGTGCTTTCTGGGGGCGGATCCTCAGGATGTCACCCACGCACGGGGCTCAGCCCCTCTGGCGGGGAAGCTCGGGGCTCAGGAGGATCACGGGCATCGGGGGACCGCACCTGTCTCGGGTCACATCCTGCCTCGTGCACTGCTGCGTAGGCTCAGAGGCAGCTCCCCACCGCACCCCACCCCGGAACCCGTGACCCTGGCAAGGAGCCGCCAGCGGGCTCTGGGAGCCCTGTAACCTGCGGCCCAGGGGAGCGCTGGCGTTCAGGCGTCGGCCCAGGGTGGTGAGTGGTCAGCTCGCCTTCCTTCGACGTCTGGGCGTTTTAACAGTTGCACCCGCAGAGCATCTGTGTCTGCCCGCCGGGGGGGGTGCACTGGGGACAGGGCCTGCAGGACAGCGAGGGGCAGAAGGGACAGCACACTGAAGGTGCTGGCTGTCCCTGCAGAAGCTCTGAGCTGGGCTGCCCTCGAGGAGGCGGGCTTCTGCGTGGCTACACCTGCCGGTCACTGGGGGGAGGACGCCTGGCAGCCGTCCTGCGGCTCCCTCTGTCTGGGGCGAATCTGGACGCCACTGCAAATCCTGCAGCCGACGGCCCCAGCAGCCGGGAGGGTGGGTGTTGGTCGGGACCGGGTGGCACCCCCAGCAGCCACGGCAGGGCCAAACCGGGGGGGGGGGGTCAAGCTATATGCGGGGTGCCAGGGAGTCCCAGCGCCCGAGTCCGCTGGCTGGACTCAGCCACGTAGCCCTGGGTAGTAACAGAAATTGGGCACCGTGTCCGTCCCCTCCCAGAGCGACGTGCGGATCCAGCGCAAGGTGTGGGCATTGGCCTTGTGCCTTTGAGCTCTCTTTCCCCCAGGGCTTTCTCTCGGGCCACTCCTCTGTGCGATGGGCTCTGGCCGGCCTGCCGGCTTCAGTGGCCTGGCGGTGACGTAACCACGAAACCACTCGCTCCCCCTCCCGCCGGCCTCGCTGTCCCTGCCTGCAGCATGGCACTCGGCGGTGCCGTGGTGATGGGGTAATCACGCCGTCTCGGTCGGTGGCCATCACAGCCCTCCCGGAGCTGCTGCCTCCTCAGCAACTCTCTCGCTCTGGTAATGGTCTGGCCAGCGTGGCCTTGGCTGCCCAGCGAAGCCAGCCCTGCGCTCCGCCCTCTGTCCTCGCAGCCCTGTCTCGGGACGAGTGGCTGCACAGGGGCCCGGTGGGAGGGGCAGCTGCGGCCGGGCTACGTGGGCCCTGGGCCCCCACCTGTTCGAGAGCCACAGGATGGCCCCTGCTCCATGCCCGCACCGCACTGTCCACGTCCTGTCTGGTCTCTCCCACGGACCTTGCACTGATGCCCGGCTGGGGCAGAGCTGACTCTGCGAGTCCAGTGGTCACTGTGCCCCGCCTCCTGCCCCTCTCATCAGCAGTGAGGTCCTTCCTGGCAGAGCTCTCCTTGAGCAGGTCCAGCGCACTGCCCTGCCCACGGCCAGGCTTCCCCTCCCGTGTCCTCGGAGGGCTCTCTGCCCAGTGCTGCATCAGCCTGGAGACCCTGCCCGCGTGGGGACCCTGCCCGCGTGGGGACGCTGCCTCATGGGGACCCTGCCTCATGGGGACGCTGCCCGCGTGGGGACCCGGCCCGTGTGCGGACGCTTATCCCGGTACCTGGTTCTTATCCCGGTACCTGACACCTATTGAAGATGTGAAGAATTGTACACACACAGGGGTAAAGATTTTCTCCAAATGTTTGGGCGCAAATGTGGGGCTGTACCTCCCCGTGGTTCTGTCCACCTGCCCGCATCGTCTGTCGCTGGTTGTCCATGTGAGGGTGTGCACTGCCCGCTCCGTCTGTCGCCGGCTGTCCGTGTGGAGGTCTGTGCTGCCCACTCCGTCTGTCGCCGGCTGTCCGTGTGGGGGTGTGCACTGCCCACTCCGTCTGTTGCTGGCTGTCCGTGTGAGGGTGTGCGCTGCCCACTTCGGCTGTCGCCGGCTGTCCGTGTGAGGGTGTGCGCTGCCTGCTCCATCTGTCGCCGGCTGTCCGTGTGGAGGTCTGTGCTGCCCGCTCCGTCTGTCGCCAGCTGTCCATGTGAGGGTGTGCACTGCCCGCTCCGTCTGTCGCCGGCTGTCTGTGTGGGGGTGTGCACTGCCCGCTCCGTCTGTCGCCGGCTGTTCGTGTGGGGGTGTGCACTGCCCGCTCCGTCTGTCGCCGGCTGTCCGTGTGGGGGTGTGTGCTGTTGCCACCTGAGCTGAGTTCTCTGGGGAAGTTCACAGGCTGTCTCCAGTATACAAATGACCCCAGTTAGGAAAACTTATTTACAAAGCAGAACTCACTCATCTCTACCAAAGCCATTTCGGCTCACAGCTTGCCTGCTCCCTGGCTCACCGCGCTGGCATGCCTCGGGGACTACTGCCCGCTCCGGCTGTCGCCGGCTGTCCGTGTGGGGGTGTGCGCTGCCCACTGCCTGCTCCCGCTCTGGCTCCCAGACCCCAGTTCCCAGGAGGAAAGTGCGGGGCACCCACAGCAGCTGGCCCTCGGCCCACAGGACAGGCGTGGCCCAGACTCGGACTCCCCGATCCTTGGCTCTTGTCCCGAGCAGGGAGCCAGGCCGTGAGCAGTGGTGAGGGCTGCGCTGGCCCTCCCGGGCTGGACAGGAACTGCGGGGCCCATCGCGGCACGCGGGCCCGGTGCTGGTGTGCCTGCGGGACACAGGCTGTGAGGAAAATGGAAGCCTGGGTCTACTGAAAGACCGTGGCTGCTGTGCGGCCGGCGTGGGCGCCGCAGATGCAAGGGGGCGAGGGCTCCCGCACACCCAGCACCTGGGCCGCGTGAGGTAGCGTAGCCTGGATGCTGTCCTGCGTGACGATGGCAGTGCTGCCTCCAGTCTCCACACAGCTCCCTGGAGCGACGCCGTCGCCGGGCTCTGTGGTGGCCACGCGGCAGGGATGGCGGCCCGCTCGCGGACACCGCAGCCATCTCCCACTTCTCGACGCCCCCTGTGCAGAGCGGGGCAGGGCGGGGATGGTGCTGGGAGGCCGCTTAGTTTGTAAGAGTGACTCATCTTTATGTGGACGGCAGAGCGAGCCCTTCTGTGGGGAATCCCGCAGGAAGTCCCGGAAGAGTCACGGATCAGCGCTTCCCTGCCCAGCAGCAGGAGAACTGTGGAAACCGCAGGAAAACATCTGGAGTCAAAACTGCCACCACCCACCAGTGGAAGGAACAGAAAATGGAGTCACTCCTGCTAAGCCAGGCGCTGATGACGTCACTCATGTCAAGCTCAGCGCTTGTTAGAAAAGTGGCCCCATCAGACCGGACAGACATCTCTGGACAACCTGATGAGCGTGAGCTATGGGCGACAGGGAGTTACCTCACCAACTCGCACGAGGAAGGACGTGAGCGGGAGACGCCCGAGCCCAGACAACGCACTGGTGACACCTGGGCGAGCTGCGAGCTGACGCGTGGACGGCGTGTGAACAGCAGGTCAGAGCGCAGGCCGAGATGCCGCCTCGCCCGGACCCCGTCCAGCCTGCTGCCGGACAGGCTTCAGAGCGGACGGGCCTCAGCAGGGGCCTCTCCAATCCTCGCCGGCCGTCCTCCTGGGGACTCCAAGCCCACCGCCCCGAGGTTCGGCCTTCCCACGCCTGCCTGTGAGGGACTGACCCGAGGTCGTCTCTGCCGGCCTGGCGCTCCGGACCCTGAACACTGACGCTCTTTTGGGACCATGATACCAGCCTTGAAGAAGCTTTTTTTTTTTTAATTTTTAAGTTATTTGACAGGTGAGAAAGAGACAGAGAAAGGTCCTCTTCCATTGGTTCACTCCCCAAACGGCCGCCACGGCCAGCGCCGCGCCGATCCGGAGCCAGGAGCTTCCCTGGTCTCCCAGGGGTGCAGGGCCCAGGCACCCGGGCATCCGCCACTGCCCTCCCGGCCACAGAGAGCTGGACTGGAGAGGGGCAGCCGGGGCAGAACCCGGGTCGGGGGACTAGCCTGGTGAGCGCCGGCGGACAACACGGCAACGTGCTGTTACTTGAGGTTACTTTAACGCCGCATATCGCCATCTGTGGTTCGACACATGACTGATGCGCAGTAAGTAGTTATGTCGTTTATTGATGAGTGCGTTAAGAAGTAGAAACTGATAAATAGATTGATACCGATAAGTACTGACCCCAGTGAGTAGATCAGCAGTGTGATAAAACCCCGGTGTGTAAGAATTAAAGCTCCAGTGTGAAGGCAGGCTTGTGTCGGGTGTCCGCGACACCTCCTCACCCCCAAACGCCCGCAGCAGCAGGGCCCGGGACCCCCGCTCCATCCGGGACCCCCGCTCCATCCGGGACCCCCCCCCTCCATCCGGGACCCCCCTCCATCCGGGACCCCCGCTCCATCCGGGACCCCCGCTCCATCCGGGACCCCCCCTCCATCCGGGACCCCCGCTCCATCCGGGACCCCCGAGCTCCATCCGGGACCCCCCCTCCATCCGGGACCCCCGCTCCATCCGGGACCCCCGAGCTCCATCCAGGACCCCCGCTCCATCCGGGACCCCCGCTCCATCCGGGACCCCCGCTCCATCCAGGACCCCCGCTCCATCCGGGACCCACGCTCCATCCGGGACCCCCGAGCTCTATCCGGGTCCCCCCCTCCATCCGGGACCCCCGAGCTCCATCCGGGACCCCCGAGCTCTATCCGGGACCCCCGCTCCATCCGGGCCCCCCCGAGCTCCATCCGGGACCCCCGCTCCATCCAGGACCCCCGCTCCATCCGGGACCCCCCCTCCATCCGGGACCCCCGCTCCATCCAGGACCCCCGCTCCATCCGGGACCCCCCCTCCATCCGGGACCCCCGCTCCATCCGGGACCCCCCCTCCATCCGGGACCCCCCGAGCTCCATCCGGGACCCCCGCTCCATCCAGGACCCCCGCTCCATCCGGGACCCCCCCTCCATCCGGGACCCCCGCTCCATCCGGGACCCCCCGCTCCATCCGGGACCCCCGAGCTCCATCCGGGACCCCCCGCGCCGCCATCTTGCGTCGGCCGGAAGCAGCCGGGCCTCGCAGGCGCGACCACGCGGGACGCGGGCGTCGCGAGCGGCTGTGAGGGGCGCGGCACGCGCGGAGCCGGGCGGTTCTCCGGTGGCCGTCGTCTAGGGCCCGCCCTCGCCGGCGCGCACGCGCAGTCAGGAGGTAACGGCGGGCCTGGCGGGAGGCGCCCTGCGCCCCACAGACGCGAGGCGCGGCCGCGCGGTGTCGTCTGCGCGGGTCCTGTTTGCCGGCGGCCTGGACGGGCCGCGGAACACCGCGCCGTGGCTGGCTCCGGAGCCGCCATTTCCTGCTCTGCTCCTCGGCGGCGCGCTCCCGCTCCCGGCCGGCGGAGGGCGCCGGAGAGCTGCGGGGGCGGGGCCGGGCGGGGCCTGAGTGACTGAGTGCGGGGCGGGGCGGGGCCGGGCGGGGCGGGGGCGGGCGGGGCGCGGCCTGAGGCGGGGCGGGGGCGGGCGGGGCGGGGCAGGGCAGGGCGGGGCCTGAGGCGGGGCGGGGCCAGGCGGGGCGCGGCCTGAGGCGGGGCGCGGCCAGGCAGGGCGGGGCGGGGGCGGGGCCTGAGGAGGGGCGGGGCCTGATGCGGGGGCGGGGCCGGGCGGGGCGCGGCCAGGCAGGGCGGGGCCGGGCGGGGCGCGGCCTGAGGCGGGGCGGGGGCGGGCGGGGCGCGGCCTGAGTGACTGAGTGCGGGGCCTGAGGCGGGGCGGGGCCAGGCGGGGCGGGGCCGGGCGGGGCGCGGCCTGAGGCGGGGCGGGGGCGGGGCGGGGCCTGAGGCGGGGCGGGGCCGGGCGGGGCGCGGCCTGAGGCGGGGCGGTGGTGCGGGTGCGGGGCGGGGCGCGGCCTGAGGCGGAGCGGGGCGGGGGCGGGGCCGGGCGGGGCCTGAGTGACTGAGTGCGGGGCCAGGCGGGCGCGGCCTGAGGCGCTGCAGCGGTGCGGGTGCGGGTGCGGGGCGGGGCGCGGCGCGGCCTGAGGTGGGGCGGGGGCGGGGCCTGGGGCGGGGCGGAGGCGGGGCGCGGCCTGAGGCGCTGCGGGGGGCGGGGCGGGGCGCGGCCTGAGGCGGGGCGGGGGCGGGGCGCTGTGTCCGCCGGGGCCCGCGCGGCCCGGGGAGGGAGCCTCGTGCCCCACCCGCGCTCACGCAACAGGGACCCTTGAACACGGTAACTTCTGAGAAAACAGGCGGACGCTTGGGAACAGCCGGTGTTAGCCGCCTTTTCCCACGCATGCTTATTAGCCCAGTCAGTCAGCTGCTAGTGCCGGGGGCCGCGCGTGGACCGAGAACGCTGGGGCGGCGGCGCGGGGCAGGCGCGCACCCCAGGGCAGGTCCGGCTTGGTCTCGGCTTCTGGTCCTGAGAGGCAGTGGAAGGGGCACCTGGGGAGACCCTCAGCTGCTGCAGTGTGGGAGTGAGCAGAGGTGGGGGAGCTTTTCCTCGCGTCTGTGTTCGGCCTAGCAAGTACTGGGAAATCAGGTCGTGTTTGTAAGGAAGAGTTGTGAAAGCTTGCCGCGGAACTGCACGGAGCCCACTCCCGCGGGGCCGCGTGCGCTGGAGGACACGCCTCGCGGTGCTAACTGCAGGACTCGGGGATTCTGGGCTCTCAACTAGCGTGTACCTCCTGGAGGAGCAGAACCCCGCGCTTCAAAGACTCCGACAGTAGCTCCCCGAGCGAGCCGTGAGGCTCCTGGCCCCTGGAGCCGGGCAGGGGCCGCTCCCCCGGCGGGAGGGAACTTCCTGCCAGGAAAGAGGCTCCCGGCAGCCTCCCAGTCCCCGTGCTGAGCCCGGAGGCTCTGGAATTCCCAGGGAAAAGGCTGCTCCGGAGGGCATCCGGCGGCACGTTTCCCGGGGAGGAGCCTGGGAGCCGGTCCACAGGGTATCGGGCCTGAGCTGCGGAACCGGCGCTGTGGACAGAGCCAGCCTGGCCCCCTTCTGGCCTGGCTGCCTGGAGAAATGGATTTGCTTCTCTGAACTGCAGCTGCTCCTGTGACTGGGAGTGACAGAGGCGCTTGTGTCACCCGGTGGTTCTGAGAACCCAGCCGAGGACGTGCGTGAGGAGCGGAGCGCCGGCTGCACGTTCTTGTGCTTCGTTTCCCATCATGGGGCCGCGTCCTCGGCAGCCGGGCAGACGTTCTTACCTCCCCCGCTCCCCCGCCTGCCCACACACAGACGCGCAGTGCATGCGTAGACATGGCACACAGACACGCAGTGCACACAGACATGTGATGCACAGGACACGAGCACACACATGCAGTGCAAACAGCACATGTGAGACACAGGACATGTGCACGCACAATGCACAGACATGTGATGCACAGGACAGGAGCACACACAGTGCACACACAGACACGTGATACACAGGACACAAGCACACACAGTGCACACACACGTGATACACAGGACAGGAGCACACAGTGCACACACAGACACATGTGATGCACAGGACAGGAGCACACACAGTGCACACACAGACACATGTGATGCACAGGACAGGAGCACACACAGTGCACACACAGACACATGTGATGCACAGGACAGGAGCACACACAGTGCACACACAGACACATGTGATGCACAGGACAGGAGCACACACAGTGCACACACAGACACGTGATGCACAGGACAGGAGCACACACAGTGCACACACACACTTGGTGCACGCATGTGTAGACTCACATCCTGAGAGAGGTGCTACAGCACTAGTGCTGTCTCTGGCAGATGAGTTCATGGACCCAACGATTGGACTAGAATTTGAGCCATCGTGCATATTAAAACACAATATAAATAGGCAAGGCATATAAGGAATACTTTCCCTGCACTGTTTTTAGGCTTTCTCTACGTCCATAGAAATTGCTCTTAGTATTTTACTATGTTCGTCTTCCAAGTCCCTTAGAACTCTCCAGCCGCGGAGCTACTGGCAAGAGTCGGCTGTGTGGCGGTGGAGGCTTGCCCGAGTGCCACAGCTCCACGTGAGTGGGGGCGGTGCTGCCGGCTGCAGGACACCACACAGGGTCGTAGTGGACACCTGCATCCCCCACGAGGACTTAGCCACGATGCTTCTCAGCACTAGAAACTGGGTGCTTTGTCAAAGCTCCTGCCTCTGGGTAACACAGCACCTGCTGGATTTCTAAGGAAAGTCCAACAATCCATTAATCCTAAGTGCAATCCAAAGACCGTTCTCCAACCAGCGCACCTGCTACTGAGAGTCCTCCACAACTACGAGGGAAGACAGCCTGGGTCCAGACCCAGCATGAGCAAAGGCAGCTTGTGACTCTCTCTCTCTCTCTCTCTCTCTCTCTCACTCACTCAAAGGTTATTTATCTATTTGAGAGGCAGAGTTACAGAGAGAGGGGGAGAGAGAGAGAAAGGTCTTCCATCCACTGGTTCACTCCTCAGGTGGCTGCGATGGCCGGAGCTGCTCCGGTCCAAAGCCAGGAGCCAGGAGCTTCCTCCAGGTCTCCCACGTGGGTGCAGGGGCTCAAGGACATGGGCCATCCTCTACTGCTTTCCCAGGCCATAGCAGAGAGCTGGATTGGAAGTGGAGCAGCCGGGACTTGAACCAGCGCCCATATGGGATTCCAGTGCCACAGGCAGAGGCTTAGCCCACCATGCCACTGAACCGGCCTGTGGCCATCTCTTGCACTCTTGAGTTATAGGGGCCATAGCTCTGGGTGCCTTTTACAGTTTCGAGCCAGTGGTTTGTGTTGTGTGTCCAGCATTAGTGTCCATCAGGTGCCTTTGAGTTTCCAGTTCTGACTTTGACTCCTAGAGCCCGGGTTTCAACAAGACTGGGTGTTCTCTCTGTCACTGTGACTTCCCATCCATTCTGTGGGAAACTCTTCCACTCAGGTTCACCCCACATTGCAAAGGTCTAAGCCATGGTGCGTTTCACAGATGGATGCATTCACAAGTCGGTGTCGGGCTGCAGAGGCTGGAAGCCCCCACCTGCCACCCCCACAAAACTGGGCTGGCCCAGGGATTGGGTGGCCGAGGGGACTTGTGCGAGCAGGCACAGTACTCGGGAGTCCCCCGCCCGGTTTCCTCTGTGGGTTTGTTGCTGGAGGGAACATTCCTGAGAGGAGGGAAGGGGAACTGGGCTGCGTCTTAGATAAGGTCGGCATGACCCAGGCTTCCCGGTCCTGCCCCCTTTGATCTCAGAGGAGAGGCAGGCGGAGGGTGAGTGACGGGAGCAGGCAGCTCTGTGCCCTGAGATGCTGGAGCGTGAATCACGGAAGAGTTCCAGCTGCCGCTCCTCTGTGGAGATGCACACACATGCACACACATGCACACACATGTGCACACACAGGCCCAGGCCCAGACCCTGCTCACAAGTTCCCATGTGTTTTCTAAATCAAACTCATTAAGTTTTCAAAAGAGCTCAAAATCTGGGTAACCAAGGGAGTAGAAAAGATTGAGTGGCTCAGGGGACTTGGGCTGGGTGGGGGCCCTGCGTCCCCAGCCAGGTGGCACAGAGGGGTCTCTGGGCCTTGCCCCCTCTTCCAGCCTTGCCTCCTGCTCAGCTCCCTCACAGTGTGAGCCCCTGCTTGCTGGAGCTCCTGCGTTCCTGCTCCCAACACCGCCTTCGCTGCCTCCTCTAGTGCCTGCCCCTCACAGGTACAGTCTTTAAGGCAGAGCTCAATCCTGTGCACCGCAGGGCATCTTACAGGGCCCAGAAAAGAATGGCACCGGCTCTAAGGGCCCCTGATAGCTCACGTGAGCTGCTGTCCCCAGCTAGCGCCTGTCTCACATCACAGTCGCCCTGTGTCTTTCTCCCTTGCGCTCGGAAGGCAAGGCCATGACTCTTCCAATGCTGGGCCCAAAAAGGGTTTGCACATTGGGTGTAGCTCACAGGTGGAACATTCTGGTTCCTTGTAGTACTGAGGCTCCACCCAATAATGGCTCATCCTGGCTCATTCAGGCACTGTAGTAAGAGCTGTGCATAGGAGCTGGTGCTGTGGCGTAGCAAGTAAAGGTGCTGCCTGCAGGGCTGGTATCCCATATGGGCTGCTTCTCCTCTGATGCAGCTCTCTGCTGTGGCCTGGGAAAGCAATAGAAGATGGCCCAAGTCCTTGGGCCCTGCACCCATGTGGGAGACCTGGAGGAAGCTCCTGGCTCCTGGCCTCGGATCAGCGCAGCTCTGGCTGTTGCAGCCAGTTGGGGAGTAAACCAGCAGATGGAAGATCTCTCTCTCTCTCTCTCTCTGCCTCTCCTCTCTCTGTGTAACTCTGATTTTTCAAATAAACAAAATCTGGGGCTGGTGTCCTGTATGGGCACTGGTTCAACTCCCGGCTGCTCCACTTCTGATCCAGCTCTCTGCTGTGGCCTGGGAAAGCAGTGGAAGATGGCCCAGTTCCTTGGGCCCCTGCACCCGCGTGGGAGACCCGGAAGAGACTCCTGGCTCCTGGCTTCGGTCTGAATCAGCCGCGCCGCAGCCACAGCCGTTGCAGCCATCTGGGGAGTGAACCGGCAGATGGAAGACCTTCCCTGACTCCCTCTCTGTAACTCTGCTTTTCAAATAAGTTACATATTTTTAAGAACAGTAAATAAGACAGCCCGGTACATTTGGCTGCTGTTGTCACCCCCGGTATGCACCTGAAGAAACTGAGGTTATGTAAATTACCCCAGGCAGTTCTGCTCGCAGAGATCCCGCTGTCCCCCCTGGAGAGACGCACGGGTCTGAGACACAGCCTCCTGTGGAGCAGACACTCGGGAAGCTCGGGTTAGATGGGCCCTCCGGAGTCTGCCAGAGGTCCGGCTCTGGAGAATCTGCCTGAAAGAGGCAGGCCCTGCGCCCTTGACCACGCCTGCCCCTCCCAGGAAACCTCTGACCTCAGCAGTCAGCTTCCCCAAGAAACTCAGCTCCCAGGAGGGACCCTCTGCAGCTGGGGCACAGGGCTTTGGACTCAGCAGAAGTTGCGTCAGGAACAGGCTCGTCCGTGTCGCAAACCAGAGCAGGGGCAGAAAGGACGCCTGGAGTCTCACCTGGGCGTCAGCGCTGGTGCTGGCCAGTGCCGAGGGTCCTGTGACGCCAGCCCCACAGCCAGGCCTGCAGGTGCAGCTGCGCAGACTCGGGCAGGGCATGGTGGGCACCCCGAGTGCCTCTTGGTTCCTTCACAGCTTCACTGATGTCTACAGCCATAACGTCACCTGCCGCAACCCCACATCCCTTTTGTTCTTAAGGTTTATTTAAAAGAGTTACAGAGAGCGAGAAAGAGGTCTTCCATCTGCTCGTTCACTCCCCACATGGCCAGAACTGAGAAGACCCGAAGCTTCTTCCAGGTCTCCCACGTGGGTGCAGGGGCCCAAGGACTTAGGCCATCCTCTGCTGCTTTCCCAGGTGCACTGGCAGGGAGCTGGATTGGAAATGGAGCAGCTGGGACTCGAACCAGTGCCCACATGGAATGGCGGCACTGCAGGCCAGGGCCCCAACCCAGCATCCCATCGGTTACTGCCTTTGGTAAACTGCTTGGGCTAAGAACTTTGAGTTGCTGGTGGCATTTCTCGGGGGTTTGTTGTAGTTTTTCTGTTCTTAGCTTTTCATCAGCTTCTCTTCATTTGTTCAGTTCTGTGTCTGTGACACGCTTCCTCACACCCATGACACGTTTCTACATAGTGCAGGGTCCTGGAGCGGCCTTGGCGCCTGACTGCCTGATGCCCATGGTTCTGCGTGGTGGTTCATCTCACCACGTCGCATCTGACAGTGAGGAAGTGAAGCGACACCGTCCACCAAGCGCTTTCCTTTCATATTCGTTGGCTTGGGTCATTTTTAAAACTAAGTTACATTATGACATCGATGAAAATGCTGCCACTCAGGCCTCCCCTGCCTTGTGTCCCTGGGACGCGGGACTGGACACCACCCACCTCCTAGGAGGCAGCGTCCCCTGCGTCCTCTCAGCACGGGGCGGAGCTGGAGACCCCCAGGAGCTGCAGGATCTAAAAGGCAGTACGATTAAGTCAGGAATGATAAACTGAGGGCTTTTGTTGTCTTAAATCCGAGGTCTTGGGGTGGGTCTTACACGGAGTCAGTTTACTTAGAATCGGCCTTAAAAGGCGGTGTGAGCAGGTGCAAGTGGGAGGGGCCCGTCCTGGAGCATGGCTCTTCTGTCTAAGCACCGCGATAACCGATTGCGCCCCTGGAGCTCCTGCGCAGCTCTCCTCTGGAACAATTTGTATTTATTTGCGAGACAGAGACCGAGCTCCCGGCTGCTCAGGTGGCCATGGCGCCAGGGCTGGTGCAGGCCAAAGCCGGGAGCTGGGGACTCCATCTAAGTCTCCCACGGGAATGGCAGGGACCCAAATACTTGAGCCATTACCTGCCGCCTCCCAGGGAGCATGTTGGCGGGGAAGCTGGAATTGGAATTCCAGGCGCTCTGACGTGGGGTGGGAGCATCCCAAGTGGCGTCTCAGCCTCCGTGCTGCACGCCTACCCCCGTTGACTAGCTCACGTTTGATCATAAAACGGACTCAGCGTAAACTTCACCATGGGAGAGGAATCATCCCATCTTTACCCCCTTCCTCTTTTATTTATTTCTTTAAAGATTTGTCTGTTTGAAAGGCAGAGTTACAGAGAGACAGGACAGAGATCTTCCATCTGCTGGCTCACTCCCTAAATGGCTGCAGCAGTCAGAGCTGGGCCTGGCTGAAGCCAGGAGCCTGGACTTCCATTCTGGGCTCCCACGTGGGTGGCAGGGATTCATGCATGGGCCCTCTCCCACTGCTTTCCCGGGTGCATCAGCAGGGAGCTGGATGGGAGGTGGAGCAGCGCCCCCAGAGGATGCCTGCATCGTAGTGCCGGCCCAGCCTTCCCCCTCGGGCATGCCTTCCACCTGCACACAACCTGCACTCACCAAGCGGCAGCTGCGAGAAGGAGCTGATTGTCCTGGAGAGTGTGTGTTGGCCTCAGTCCTCAGCGGCGGGGCCGCGGACTTCAGCTCGAGTGAAAAGCTTGAAAGCCTCAAATCAGCGTTTGCCAAAGAGGAAAAAATAAATGCATTGGTGCTTAGGGGAAGGAAGTGTTATTTTTATAGTAGGAGTCTACGTTACATATTTAAACAATAGGATGCTTAAAAAAGAAAACCTTAAGAAAATGTAAAAATAAGCCAGTTTCCTCTGAAATATTGTGTTATTTCCTTTATGAAAAAAATCTGTCAGGGCCAGCGCAGTGGTGTACTAGGTAAAGCCTCCACCTGTGTGCTGACATCCCATGTGAGCACAGGTTTGAGTCCCGGCTGCTCCACTTCTGATCCAGCTCTCTGCTATGGCCTGGGAAAGCAGTGGAAGATGGCCCAAGTGCTTGGGCCCCTGCACCCGCATGGGAGACCAGGAGGAGGATCCTGGCTTCTGATCTTCTCAGTTCCAGCTGTTGTGGCCATTTGGGGAGTGAACCAGCAGATGGAAGACCTCTCTCTGTCTCTACCTCTCTCTTTCTGTAACTCTGCCTCTCAAATAAATAAAGCCACATTTTTTAAAAAAAGAAAAAGATTCTGTCAATGCCTATTTTTTTTGTTGTTAAATTTTTTTTTGACAGGTAGAGTTACAGACAGTGAGAGAGACAGAGAGAAAGGTCTTCCTTCCGTTGGTTCACCCCCCAAATGACTGCTAGAGCCGGCGCTGCGCCGACCCGAAGCCAGGAGCCAGGTGTTTCTTCCTGGTCTCTCATGCGGGTGCAAGCACCCAAGCACTTGGGCCATCCTGCACTGCCCTCCCGGGCCATAGCAGAGAGCTGGACTGGAAGAGGAGCAACTGGGACTAGAACCGGCGCCCATATGGGATGCCGGCACTGCAAGGCGGAGGATTAACCAAGTGAGCCATGGTGTCGGCCCCAATGCCTATTTAAAAATAAAAATATTTGTGCTTTAAAAAACATGGTTGACTTGCTTTTCATAAACAATTTTAAGGCTGATTCATTTATTTGAAAAGGCAGAGCGATGGGGAAAAAATGGGAGACAAGGTCCTTCCATCTGTTGGTTCACTCCCCAGATTCCCACAGTAGCCAGGGCTGGGCCTGGCTGAAGGCAGGAGCCTGGAGCTTCCTTGGATCTCCCATGTGAGTGGCTAGGCCCAAGCACTTGAGCCATTACTACAGCCTTCGAGGCACTCTGGCAAGGAAGCTGGATCAGAAGTGGGGGAGCTGGGACATGAACCAGCACTGCGGAGTGGGATCCAGGCATCCCAAGCAGTAACTTAAGCTCTTTCTTTTTTATTTTGAAAGAAAAAAATGACAGAGAGAGGGAGTGCTCTCCCGTCCACTGGTTCGCTCCCTAAATGGCCTCAACAGCCAGGGAGCAGTGAAGATTCCATGCCCCTATTTGGGCAGGAGAGCAGAGCGTCACCCTGTGATGCGCCTGACAACGGTACACTGTCAGCTCAAGAGGGGAGACGGTGGACGGCACCTGGGCAGTACTCAGACACGTCAAGGTGGCGGAAGTGGAGAAGGACCGAGGGATGCATGCGTTAGAAGACATCACAGCTCTGGACAGCCCTGTGTCAGCAGTGGAGATCTTAGTGTTAACTTCCTGATTTTTTAAAAAAGATTTTATTTATTTATTTGAAAGGCAGTTACAGAGAAGCAGAGGCAGAGCGACAGAGGTCTTCCATCTGCTGGTTCACTCCCCAGATGGCTGCAACAGCCAGAGCTGTGCCAGTCTGAAGCCAGGAGCTTCCTGCAGGTCTCCTACGTGGGTGCAGGGGCCCAATCACTTGGTCCATCTTCCACTGCTTTCCCAAGCCACAGCAGAGAGCTGGGTGGGAAATGGAGCAGCTGGGACTGGAATTGGCACCCATATCGGATACTGGCCCTGCAGGCTGCAGCTTTACCCACTAAGCCACAGTGCCAGCCCCAACTTCCTTATTTTTTTTTAAAAAATTATTTTTATTTATTTGAAAGTCAGTTACAGAAAGAGAGAGAGATGTCTTCCATCCGATGGTTCACTCCCCAAGTGGCCACAACAGCCAAGGCTGGACCAGACCAAAGCTAGGAGTGAGGAAAACTTCATCCAGGTCTCACACATGGGTGCGGGGGCCAAGCACTTGGGCCATCTTCTGCTTTTCCAGGCACATTAGCAGGGAGTGGGACTGGAAGTGGAGCAGCTGGGACTCAAACCAGTGCCTATATGGGATACCTGTAGTATGGGAGCAGCTTAGTCTGCCACACCAGAGTGCCGTCTTCCTTAATACTTTGCTTATTTGAAATACAGAGAGAGCTGGCGCCGCGGCTCAATAGGCTAATCCTCTGCCTGCGGCGCCGGCACACCGGGTTCTAGTCCTGGTCAGGGCGCCGGATTCTGTCCCGGTTGCCCCTCTTCCAGGCCAGCCCTCTGCTGTGGCCCAGGTTCAGTGGAGGATGGCCCAAGTGCTTGGGCCCTGCACCCCATGGGAGACCACGATGAGCACCTGGCTCCTGCCTTCGGATCAGCGCGGTGCGCCTGTCACAGCGTGCCATTCGCAGTGGCCATTGGAGGGTGAACCAACGGCAAAGGAAGACCTTTCTCTCCGTCTCTCTCTCACGGTCCACTCTGCCTGTCAAAAAAAAAAAAAAAAAAAAAGGAAAGAGAGAGAGATCACCCGTCCCAGGGTTCACTCTCCAAATGGTTGCAACAGCTGGAGCTGGTCCAGGCCAAAGTCTCCACTTAGGTCTCCCACACGGGTGGCAGGGGCCCAAGCACTCTCCCAGGCCCGTTAGCAGGGGCTGGGTCTGGAGGGGAGGAGCCAGCTGGTGTGGGAGGCTAGTGTCAGGCAGCACCTGCCCCTGTGGGACCACAGTGCAGCCCTGGTGATGCTGCTCGGTGGATGTGAACTTGGGCTTCATACAGCCTTTTCTGTGTGTTCTGCCAGTCTCCTTCATCACTCACGTTTTCTAAGTGGTCATTACTGGCACACATTGTCTATAGATAATGGTTGTTTTTGTTCAACATTTATCTTTCATTTTCTCCTTGTCTTACGACAGTGGTGAAGGCCTCCCGTCCAGTGTGAGCAATATTAATCTGCGTTCTCTGGACTGGAATAGAGGTACATTTAATGCCACACCATTTGGGCAGGAGAGCAGAGCGTCACCCCTGTGATGCGCCTGACAACGGTGCACCGTCAGGCTCTTTGGAGATGTGGAATTTTATTGTGTTCTTTCATCATGTTGTGAGAGGGTCACTTTAATCTAACCTGGCAGTATAGGTAGTTTCTTGTTTGGATTATGTGGAGTTTATATTCCTGTGGTAAATCTAATTAAGAGAATGTATTCATCCTTCATGTACTTCACGATGTAAGTTTTGTGTTTCTTGGTTTTTGTTTTTTTGTATTGTTTTGTTTTGTTTTGTTTTTTTTTAGTATTTTTGCAGCTTTGCTCCATGGTGTGCTGCAATTGTATTTAGAACTAACACCGTGGTTAGGTCAGATTCCTGGAAGGGGTTGGGAAGACTTGTTACCATATATTCCTGAAGCTTTCGACAGCACAGCAGTGGCTGAAGCCCGCAGGTGAGCTGCACACAGCTGGCCTTTCCCCAGACCCCAGTTTCTGCTGTGGTTTCTGTTCTTTGCCTTTTTTTAAAGGATTAGCCTGTTGAGCCACGGCGCCGGCCTATAAAGATTTATTTATTTATTTGAAAGAGAGAAAAGGAGAGGCAGAAAGAGAGAGAGGTCAGTCTTCCATCCGCTGGTTCACTCCCTGATTGGCCACAACAGCTGAAGCTGCACCAATCCGAAGCCAGGAGCCAGGAGCTCTTCCAGGTCTCCCACGTGGATGCAGGGGCCCAAGGACCTGGGCCGTCTCCGCCGCTCTCCCAGGCCACAGCAGAGAGCTGGATGGGAAGTGGAGCAGCCGGGACTAGAACCGGCGCCCATCTGGGATGCCAGCACTGCAGGTGGCAGCTTTACCCGCTGCGCCACAGCGCCGGTCCCTCTCCTGTTATTCTCACCGCGGATTCCTTCTACTTCACTGGGGTCCTCAGTGGTTAAGGCTACATGGTTTTCTTGGTTTGGCTCTTACTATTCTTTTCATTGGCCTTGTCAGTTCCTTCTCTATGCTTACTGAGATATATTTCATTATATTTTCCTCCAACTTGTTGAGCAGAAAGCGTGACTTTTGTGTTTTCTCTCAACACTTAGGCATCTAGAGCTTCTCTCCTTCAGGGGAACAGGTAGAAGTGCGCCGGTTAGCCTCTGAAGACCCCCAGAGGACAGCAGCAGAGCCCGCCGGCCCTCAGCGACCCCGGGCAGCCACTGCGGGCCTCAGCGCTGCCTCTGCGGTCCGCTGCAGCTCCCCAGAGGTCGCCGCGCGCCGCCGCCCCTCATTCCACAGGGATCTCTAGTCTACCCGTGCTGGTGTCAGGAGTTCACGTCTGTGCCTCCGTCCTCCCAGCCTCAGACACGCTGCCGAGGGGAGGCCGCGGCCATGTTCCGGTCGTGTAACTACTGCCCACTGCTGCCCGCGGAGGATGTAGGTGTTGATGCGTGGCCTCTGTGAGCCTTTCTCCTGTCCTGAACGCGAATTGCCTCCTCCGAGCATCTGCCTCCATCTTCTCTGTGCCGGGCTCCCAGTTTGTCTCCAGTGCCCCCACAAGTTTCTCCGAATGCCCGACCACTCGGACAACGCCTGGTTTTGTTCTCCTGCACAGCGTGTGCAGCACGCGGCCATGGCAGAGCGCAGAGACTGGTGGCTTACACACAGCGGAGATGTTCTGAGGCTGGAGGTGCAAGGCCACACACCGGCAGGTCCTGAGGCTGCTGGAGCTGCTTCCTGCTTCAGGGATGCAGCCTTCTGCTTTATTGAACGTGCTGAGTTTACTAGAAAGCTGGGGAGGCAGGAGGAGGAGACAGACAGACAGAGCTCTGCCCTCTGCTCATTCACTCCCCAATGCCTGCGACGGCCAGGGCTGGGCTCCGCCCAAGGGGGGCGCTGGGAGCTCCATCCGGGACTCCCACATGACTGGCAGGAGCTGCATTCTTGAGCCATCACCGCTGGTCCCAGAGAAGGCATTGGCAGGAAACGAGTCAGGCATCCGAGCTGGGACTTAAATCCAGGCGGTCTCATGTAGGTCGAGGTCACCCCATGCTGGGCCGAACGTCCACCCGCCCAGGCCTCCTTCAGGAGGGCGCTGATCCCACACCTAGGGCCCCCCGCCGACTGCTCCGCCTCCGGAGGGACCCCTTTTCGCAGTGGGGGTTGGGTCTCTGCGCAGGACTTGGAGGGGGGCGGAGGGGCACGAGCGTCAGGCCGCAGCATGGCCAGCTTCCTTCTCCAGCGTGGACAGCTGCTCCCCAGGCCTGGGGGACAGCTGTTCCGATGGGACAGTGCGCTGTCATGCCTCTGCTTTCTGGCTCCCGTGTGCATTGTGTGGACGCCTAGTAGCGAGCGTGGGAACCGCTGGAAGAGCTGAAGTCCACCACGGCTGCCAGCTCCAGGCCCCTGGCCTCCCGGCCTCCGCCTTCTGAAGAACGGCTGGTGTGGGGGCTGTGCCCCGGCGTGCTGGTCACTCAGCGCCCGCCGCCCTTCTTCCCACGCCCACACCTCTGCCAGCAGCACATTCCCACGCGACACGCCGTGAGTACTGCCTGTGTCCTGCAGACGTGAGCAGCCACACCGTCTTCCCGACCGGGAGATCGCCGTCTTGGTCACTGCATCCGTCCCCGAGTGCCGCCCTGCCCGTCCCGGTTTGCTCAGCACCCGCTGCTAGGCACTCCCGACAAGTGAAGTAACTCCCCCATCGGCACCTCCATGTGAGATGGACGGGAAGGGGGCGGGAGGTTGGTCACCATGCGTAAATGCGTGCGTAGGACAAACCTGCACAGCCACTGCTGCCAGTCTCTGCAGGGGGGCCCCACCCACTCCACAGCACGGCCCCGTTCCTCTGACCCTAGGCAGCCCCACAGCTGGCCAGGGTCGTTCCCAGGCAGGGTGACCAAACCCTTGTCTCGGGGTCCCCGTGCCTTTGTCGGTCCTGTCCACAGCGGTCCGAGGAGCACACCCAGGTCCAGACCGCCATTCCCTGGCCCGGGGTGTGCCGTCACAGTCGGCTGTCTCAGCTGTGTGCAGAAGACGGTCTCAAGGAGGTGAGATGGCTGACTTCCTATTGAAGCGCCCCCGGGCCTGCTGCTTTGTGGGGACCTTTCAGGTTTCCCGCCAGCGACAAGGAGCGTGGTTCCTGTAGGGTTTCCTGAGTGTCACTCGGCCACGTCACCTTCCAGGTTCACACTCCCCCTCCCCGTCCTACCCAGCCGATCGTGGATTGTGAACCTCACGTCCCCACCATCGCCAAAGGGGAGTGACACATCTCCTCGGGGGTAAAAAAAAGACAGGACCGCCGGTTCCCCGGTTCCTCATGCCTTACCTGTTGCCACGCATGTGCGCGTGTGCCCCTCTGTAGGCATGAAGCTCGCCTGGCTGACGGATTTGTCTCTGGTGGACGGCACGGGGATCTTACTTCCCACGAGCCAACAGAGTGGCTCCCGGCTTGTCTGTCCAGCCACTGCGGCTTCCCCTCTGCACTCCGAGACGTCCAGACCAGCAGAGTGGCCGCAGCTGGGCGTGATCATGGCAGGGCCACTGCCCCAGCTGCAGGAGAGCCCCCGTCTCGCACCAGATCTGCGTCCGTCCGTTCCTCTCTCGAGGCCAGCGAGCACGGCTGGGACGCGCAGGTCGCGGCACCAGCAGCTCATTGCCTCACTTTCTCTCTGCTGCAGGGAGCACTGGACAGTGACGTCGTGCTGTGGGTGCTGGGGTGGGCCGTGCGGCAGCCGCGTGTGAAGGGTAGGGAGCGTCTGGGTTGGGGCCAGCGTCTGCCTCCCACCTCCCACCGGCACGTGGGCCGGCCCAAGGTCTGTGCTCCGCAGCTCTGAGCAGACGGCCCAGCGGTCCCAGTGTGTGCTCTCATGATTCCACACAGTCGCTTGTTAACAGTGGAGCACTTGGTCATGCACGTGACTGCCCCATGAAGACCAGGTTTCCCGGCTTCCCTTTCTGCTTGACCTCACGGTGAAGTTCAGGGAAGGGACTTGAGCCTAAGCAGCGTGCAGTTGTCAGCGCGAGTGGGGCAGGGGGCTTCCCCTCCCTCTTCCTCCTCTTGGCTGAAATGTGGCCCTGACTGGGAGCCGCAGCATCTACCTCGAACCACGCCAGGAAGTCCAGGCAAGCAGCGAGAGGCGGACACTTGCAAAGCAGCGGGGAGATGGCGGAGCCTCCAACGCTGAAGCTGCCGAGTCGGCCTGGATTCCTGCTGGGGTTCTAGAAAACCGCTTCACTGGATGACGGAGGCAGGCCGCCAGGCAGGTGTGTTCCTTCTCCTGGTCACTCCCCGAGTGCCTACAAGGGGCTGCGCCAGGCCAAAGCCAGGAGCCAGGGCTTACTGTGCTCTCCGGGGTGGGTGGCAGGGAGCCGAGCACTTGAGCCATTTGCTGCCAACCAGGCCGTGCGTTAGCAGGGAGCTAGGTCGTGGTGGAGTCGGGACTTGAACCCAGGCACACGGATCCCGATGCAGGCGTCCCAAGCAGCGGCTCACCCTTCAGCCGCTGGGATTTTCACAGGAGGGATTCTGCTTTCTCGAGGCCACTGCTCTTCCTGTGCAGCCTCAGTTGGGGGAGCCCATTTCTAATGCTGTATCCGTGGAGCTCATGCCCAGTGCTGGCTTGGCTAATCTGTGCTTGAGCCCATTAAACACCCACTGGGCTGGGGCTGGAGAAGGAGCTGGCTGGCCCACAGAGGTCACCTGTTCAACTGATTAGAGATCGCTAGCTGGTGACAGCCAGAGCACGGACCTTCCTGTGCTGAAGTCACCGCTGGTGTTCCTCGGAGTCCAGCCCCAGAGCTCCTCCAAATCCCTGTCACTGATGCGCCATTCTTGCACGCAGTGCACACTGTTCCCACGCCCCTGCACTCGGCCCCTGCCGTCAGTCACTGTCCATCTTCCAGGAAGGTGGCTGGGTGCAGGCCTGCTCCGTGCCAGTGCCGCCATGTGTTACACATTCAAGGATAAGTCAGACTTTTCCTGCCTCAGCTGACTGGCGGCACTGGACTTGGATGACGCTGCCTGGGGACCGAGGGAGGGGCCGGTGCCCGGTCTGAGCACGTGCGCTGTAAGCCTCCCCCGGGGCTCAGAGGGCCTGCTGTGGACCAGGCTCAGGGTGGCTCCGTGTGGCGGTGGAATGCACTGGTCACACCCAGGGGGACACTGGGTGGATCAGATCTGAAATGCCCAGCTGGTGATGAGTAACGAGGCTAATCGCCCAGCGATTGTCAGGACGCGATAGCTGGTCGGAGGGACTTAGGGGGAGGGGAGCGGCTGTTTGCTGGAGAGAGCCTGCGCGATAGGGTTGGAGGGTGTTGACACAACACCCGTTGAGGCCGGTCCCTGCATGGTGTGTCCTCGGCCTCGGGGACACAGCCTGGAGCAGCTGTGGCCTTCCCGCATTCGGGCCTCACTCAGCGGTCAGTGGCCTCAGTGAGAAGTCAGGGCTGTGCACGCACTTGGGGCGCACGCTAACCCCACAGTGCAGTGAGCCCCAGAAGGGTCCTGCCTTCCCCAGGCAGACTGCAAGGTGCAGCCTGGTGTCGCCGCGTCGGCAGGGAGCGTCCTGCCTACGCGAGCAACTGGAACCCAGTGCTGGCCCACGTATGGAGGCCGCTGGTGACCGCCCTTCACAGGGGTGGCAGGCCGTGCACTTGTGGGGGACAGCGGCCGCTCTCGGTGCACGTGACATCAGCCAAGATGATGGGGGGGTGCCGTCCCCTGTACGTGGAAGTGGCTCCGTCTCGTGGTTTCAGCTGACACAGACCAACGGTGCACACAGGAGGGGGTGCTTGGTCAGTTTGGTCCTCGTTCAGCTTGTGATACGGAGACCTGTTTGTCCAGCACATGCCAAGGTCAGGTTTAGTGAGGGGATTTGTGTCGAGACCCACTGTGAACTAGACCTGACCAGACTCTGCTGAGTGGGTCCCCAGGGACTGTGGCAGCTCAGAGGCGCCAGTGTGGGGCCGGTGCTGTGGCATGGTAGCTAAAGCTGCTGCCTACAGTTCCAGCATCCCATATGGGCGCTGGTTCAAGTCCCGGCTCCTCCACTTCCCAGCCAGCTGCCTGCTAATATGCCTGGGAAAGCAGCAGAGGATGGCCTGAGTCCTTGAGCACCTGTACCCTCATGGGAGACCCAGAAGAAGCTCCTGGCTTCGGATCAGCCCAGCTCCAGCTGTTGCAGCCATGTGGAGAGTGAACCAGCGGATGGAGACTTTTCTCTCACTCTCTGCTCTGCCTCTCTGTAACTCTGCCTTTCAAATAAATAAACAAATCTTTAAGAAAAATCCTCGCCAGTACACTTATATCTGTGGGTGACGCGGGGCTGGTCTGGATAACTGAGGGTTTCTGGGGTGGCACTGTGATGACGTAATGACAGTTCGGGCGCTCTGCTGTCTGGTTTCGGCAGGTTTGGTCTTGTAGATTACACAGAGCCTGCAGGTCCCCTTGATCGGTTAACAGAGATGGGGACTGGAAGGCTTCCCACGCTCTCTCAGCTGCTGTCCCCCAGTCCAGGGCCCCCCGTCCTGTGCTCCAGTTACCCAGCCAGGCTCGGCCACTTGGATCACGGGACACCACTGAGCTCAGGGAGCTGCCAGCCTGGGGAAGGCAGCCGAGTCAGCCCCTCTCGGGACCAGCACCCTCCTGCAGCCGTGAGACTGCTCGTGCCCACAGGGGAGTAGCCCTCAGGGCTCCTGATGAGGCCACACCCACAGCCCTGCAGTCCTGTCTTAGGCTTGTCCTGCGTCAGGAGAGTTCCTGGGAGGGAACTGCCCCTCTAGGGACTGGGGAGTCGCGGGGACGTCAGGGTGATGGAGATGGGGATGTGGCCAGCATGTGTTGGCAGGGGCCAGAAACAGTGACTACAGCAGCTCACGGACGGCCCCACACAGACGCGAGCTGTCCGGCACCCACATAACGTCCAGTGTCCCCAGAAATGGCGCTGTCTCTACGCCCTGCCTATACTCTCCGGGACCCAGGACCTAGCACACTGAGCACGGGGACACAGGGTTTGGTGAGGTTTGGTTGACACGGAACGTTTGGGGTGAAGCCACGTAAGCAAACGTGCTGTCCGGTGTGCTGTCAGAGCCTGGTCACTCTGGGAGAGTCACGTCATGCAGCAGTTACCCTCAAGACCACACCTCCATGTGTCCGCATCTGGAACCACGGCCAGAGTGATTCCACGCGCAGACACGGCCACGGGGCTTGTGTGTCTTCCAAGTGGAGCTAAGCATACACTGAATTACTCATTCTTTCGATCACTCCCGGGTGGCACAGCTGGGATGTTGTGTTAATTTTTAAAAGATGTATGGCGGGTTATCTAAATTACAGATTTCATTGGAGAATAACATAAAAAGGGTGTTACCAAAAACATTATGGTGAAAAGGAGACATTGGAAAGGGTTGAGGACTAGTGTCTCCCATAACGCCAAGGACTGCCTGTTTCCTCAGCACGGCCACAGCCTGAACTGTTCTCACCTATCGGGTTCACTCACCTGTTCCGGAACCTCACCTACCCACTGATAGACCCGCCCAGTCTGAAGTGACGCTCGCCCCTGCTGAACACCCCCCCGCCCCCGCCCCGGTCACATCAGCTTGCACTCAGCAGGGCTGGGACAGCACAGCACCTGGGAGCAGCCAGCAGCCCAGTGGCTTTGCCTCCTGCGTGCCACCTCTTTTTTATTTTTTATTTTTTTTTAAAGATTTATGTTACATATTTGAAAGTCAGAGTTACACAGAGAGACTCCCATCCGCCGGTTCACTCCCCAATGGCTGCAATGGCCAGAGCTGCGCCGATCCAAAGCCAGGAGCTTCTTCTGGGTCTCCCACGCAGGTTCAGGGGCCCAAGGACTTGGGCCATCCTCCACTGCTTTCCCAGGCCACAGCAGAGAGCTGGGTCGGAAGTGGAGCAGCCGGGACTCGAACTGGCGCTGCAGCCGGGGCTTTAACCCGCTACCCCAAGTGCCGGCCCCGTGTACTACCCATAAGAGGTATCGCGGTAGACAGGACACCAGAGCTGCCAAAGTGCTCTTACGGGACTGGAGGGTGGGTCGCTGGGGGCTGCACTCCCAAGGCCCAGGGAACTGCGGTTTTCTGAGAGTACTTTGCAGGGGAGGTGTCTGTTGGATTTCACAGAGGAGGACAGAGAACCCGCCGTCTTCCGAGCAGCGCCCCGGGTGATTTTCTGAGGCCGACTCGGCCACCCTGGGGGGGGGGGGGGCTGTCAGTCACTGGCATCTGTGGACCGCCCTGTGCTCCGCCCGAGCTGGGCTGTGCCACCACATTGTCTGCCAACTGACAGCCCAAGACGCTGCTCCGTGCCCTGTTCTGGAGTTTCTTCATGGCCCACGCTTAATTTTTGTCTCTTTCCTTATTTCTCAATGAGGTGAAATCATTCCAGACTTTGTCAAAAGCAGTGGCATTGGGGTATATATATAATATTTAATTCTTGGGGCTGGCTCAGCAGGTGAACGCCCTGGCCTGAAGCACCGGCATCCCATATGGGCACCGGTTCGAGTCCCAGCTGTTCCACTTCCAATTCAACTCTCTGCTGTGGCCTGGGAAAGCAGTGGAGGATGGCCCAAGTCCTTGAGCCCCTGCACCCACATGGGAGACCTGGAAGAAGTCCTGGCTCCTGGCTTAGGATCGGTGCAGCTCCGGCCATTGCAGCCATCTGGGGAGTGAACCAGTGGAAGACTCTCTCTGTCTCTCTCTCTCCCTCTCTCTTTTTGCCTCTCCTCTCTCTGTGTAACTTTGACTTTCAAATAAATAAATCAATCTTAAAAAAAATTTAATTCTGGACCACACCTAAATGTTTGCTAATTGAACTGTAAGAGAATTTGCATCCACAATGTGCAAGACACTGGGCTGTGAGGTGTGACAGACCCAGAGGGAGCTGACAAGCACCTCCACGCCCTCGGCCTCTCCCATTGTGCAGGTAGGAGTGCGAGGCAGGCAGTGGGCATCGTTGCCCAAGGTCGTGCACCAGTCCGGTCTCCACCAGGCCAGCTTCCCACCACGTCCCGCTAACTAACGGTTCTCAGCTCGAACACTTGCCTCCCTCCCACTCGCCACCGTGGAACTGTCGTGGTCAGCTGAGAAGAGCCCAGAGCCCAGAGCCACCTGTTCCGAGTCTTCCCCGCAGTGACGCAGAGTGGGAGACTTGCGCTTCTTTCTCTAGACCTTCGATCTTCCTCTCCCTCCCCCACCCAGGTGGGGAGTGCGCTGGGGCTCTCATGCTGTGTGAGTCCTCTTTCCGTCTTCGGCACCCACGCCTGACTCACTGACGACAGGGACTCGACCCATGGTTCACACTGGGCGTGGGCCCCAGGACCGCTTCTGTAAGAGAGTGGAACGTTACTCCGCTGTTCACACCAGGGACTGAACTGTGGAAGGGCCAAGTGGCTCACGGTGTGTTGTACACGAGTAGCGAAGAAGCAGATCTGGATCTGGAGTTTCTTATCACAGAACAGGTTTCCCCACAGATAAGCTCACACAGAAGAACACACAGACGGGAGGGGGGCGCATGGCCCAGTGAGGAGGATGCTGTTCGGCACTCGGCTCCATGGACTGGGGCAGCAGGGTTTGAGAGCCAGTCCCTCCGCTTCGGCACTGGCTCCCTGCCCCTGTGCACCCTGGCTGGCAGCAGGTGATGGCTCAAGTGCTTGGGTTTCTGCCACCCATGGGGGAGACCCGGATGGAGTTCCGGGCTCCTGGCTTCCGCCTGGCCCAGCCCTGGCTGCTGCAGGTGTTTGGGGGTGGGAGGAAGCAGCAGATGTGAGATCTGTGTCTTTCTCTCGCCCTCTCCTTCTCTCTCTCCCCATTCTGCCTTTCAAATACATTTTAAAAATAAGTAAAGGAGACCAACAATAAAACAGCCCCACCGAAGACCGAAACGAAGATCCTTAGTGCAACCTGAGGGATCTTCAGACACGAGGCGTCGGCTGTGTGTGCCTGTGAGTCCGTTCCGAGCAGCAGCTGCGGAGGCCCTGCTGTTCTGTTTCGCACACCTTATCTTGGTGCAAAGGCCGCATCCTCCCCCGGGACCGAGGGCGGACGTGAGACGAGCGCAGAGGAGTGGGCTTTGGCTCGAGGAAGGAAGCAAGGCCGCCGCCAGGGCTCCCACGTGCCCCCCACACGGCGCGGCGGGCCGGAGGCAGCGGGCGGCGGTGAGCGGGTGGCGGCTGCTCCCGCGCTTTCCCGCTGCTGTGCCAGCATGGCTGCAGCCGGGTTCTCAGCAACAGAGCCCGCAAACGATGGCCCAGGGGCCCGAGAGCCCGAGGTGCGGTGATCCGGGTCCAGCATGGCGGGGACTGCTTCTGTGCCTCTGCCGCTGGCTTCACCACGCTCGGAGCTGACCAAGCCGGAAGCCTTGGGTCACCCCCGGCCCTGGTCAGTCCATGGCACACACACAACACACAGAGCACACACACACAACACACAGAGCGCACACACACACATGCACCCTGGTCCTCGTCAGTCCATGGCACACACACCACACACAGAGCGCACACACACAACACACACACAACACACAGAGCACACACACACACATGCACCCTGGTCCTCATCAGTCCATGGCATACACACCACACACAGAGCGCACACACACAACACACACACAACACACAGAGCGCACACACACACATGCACCCTGGTCCTCGTCAGTCCATGGCACACACACAACACACAGAATGCACACACACAACACACACACAGAGCACACACACACACACACATGCACCCTGGCCCTCGTCAGTCCATGGCACACACACAACACACAGAGCGCACACACACAACACACAGAGCGCACACACACACATGCACCCTGGTCCTCGTCAGTCCATGGCACACACACAACACACAGAGCGCACACACACAACACACACACAGAGCACACACACACACACACATGCACCCTGGCCCTCGTCAGTCCATGGCACACACACAACACACAGAGCACACACACACAACACACACACACAGAGCACACACACACACATGCACCCTGGTCCTCATCAGTCCAGGGCACAGCCTCTGAGGAGACTCACCTCTCTCTGCGCATGTACACACACACACAGCACACACACACACTCTCACACTCACTCTCACACACACACCCCGGGCTGAGCTGTCTCCCAAGGACATTGCGCCTCCCTCAGCTGCCCTACCAACGCCCGGGGCATCCGTTTTCCGGAATCCGAGGAGCTGCGCTACAAGCGGGGTCACTGTCGGTGTTGCGGGGGCTCTTGCCCATCTCGGCTGGGGACAGACGTCAAGATGACAAGGCACACCTCGGAGTGACGTCTTTACAACGAGTGTCTTAGGGGGCATCTCAGAGCAGTGTCCGGTGTCCAGTGCTCACAGGGACCCCAGACGGGGGCGCCCTCCACGGCTTGCCCACTTCATCTCCACAGGAATGCTCAGTGTGGCACCGCAGCCAGAGGACGCGCCCAGAAACCACACCTCTGAGCCCCGAGCCACCCCGTGGGGCCCAGGGCTTGGCGTCCTGTGGCTGTGGTTGACTCCATGAGCTTTCTGGGTTCCCAAGGAGCTGCTTCTCTGTCTTGTGAGGGTAGTGATGGTCAGGTGGTAACCAAATGGGCTTATTCAGAAACAGTTCAGGGGCCGGCGCTGTGGCGTAGCAGGTAAAGCAGCACCCACATCCCATATGCATGCCAGTTCAAGTCCCGGCTGCTCCTCTTCCGACCCAGCTCTGCTGTGGCTTGGGAAAGCAGTGGAAGATGGTCCAGGCTGGCACCGCGGCTCACTAGGCTAATCCTCCGCCTGCGGCCCGGGAGTGCAGTGGAGGATGGCCCAAGTGCTTGGCCCCTGCACCCCATGGGAGACCAGGAGAAGCACCTGGCTTCTGCCTTCGGATCAGCGTGGTGCGCCAGCCACAGCGGCCATGGAGGGTGAACCAACGGCCAAGGAAGACCTTTCTCTCTGTCTCTCTCTCTCTCATTGTCCACTCTTCCTGTCAAAAAAAAAAAAATGGAAGGTGGTCCAAGTCCCTGGGCCCCTGCACCCGCGTGGGAGACCCGGAGGAAACTCCTGGCTCCTGGCTCCTGGCTCCTGGCTCCTGGCTTCGGATCGGCGCAGCTCCGGCGGTTGCAGCCAACTGGGGAGTGAACCAGCGGATGAAAGACCTCTCTCTTCTAACTCTGCCTCTGCTCTCTCTGTGCAACTCTTTCAAATAAATAAAATCTTAAAAAGAAAGAGTTCAGTGTGTGTTCGTGTCCCACAGCTGACTTGGGAATCAAGTGGGCTCGTCGTCAGTCCTCGGGGTTCCTGAGACGTCGCAGGTTCACCCGCCGTCTCTGCTCACTGCAGGCCGTCGAGCACGCGCCGTAGACCGGGCAGCGTGAAGGCAGAGCTGCTGGGGGCCCACGGGGCTCTGTGCAGACGGCTGCCCTCTGTTCTCGCAGGGTGGGAGGGAGCGAGGGCCCCTTCGCCTCCTCTGAAGGCCAGAATGCCAGCAGACCAGGGCACCCTCGCGACCTCCTCTCCAGACCCTGCGCCCGGGCGAGGGCCGCAGCCCAGGCGGCGGCGGGGACCTGTGGCCGGCAGCCACCCGGCGCGTAGGCTGCTTCCTTGCAGCGCTGCGGCTGTCAGGCGCGGCCCGGCTTGCGAGTTCCTGTTTCCCATCCTGGACTGTGCTTCCCTCACTTGGGCCTTTGCTGTGGCCGTGGCCGCGGGCTCTCGTTGCGATGCGTGGCGAAGTCTGGGGAGGGCCTGTCCCTCCTCTGCAGGAGGCCGTGAGGTCTCTGGCTGCCGTGACGTCACAGAGGCCCTTTGTGTGGGGCAGAACAAGGGAGCGGTGGCTGCAGCAGCACAGATGTGCAGACGCTCTGCAGAGGGAACAAGGGGGCCTTATGCTGAAGCCCCGGCGACGCTGAGTCCCGCCCTCGGGGGTCCTCGGGGTCCGCTTGCTTCCTGGAATGACTCCATGAGGCCAGTTGGCCTCGGGTGGATCCTGCCTCGGGAAGAGGGGGTCGTGCACACCCAGCAGAGGTTGGAGGCGAAAGGCTCGGCAGCGAATGGTCACGACTTGAGTTGAAGTTGGTCAGATCAAAGCAGGTGCCCCGCGCTGGACAGCCAGCGCCCCCCACAGGCGGGAGGGCCCCCGCCCTCCACAGCTCGCAGGCAGCCCAGCAGCTTCGCCCGCCGCCCTTGCTGCCCCGGCCCGTCCCGGCAGCACAGGCAGAGCCCACGGGGGTTTGAGCGTCGACTTGTAACTGGAATGATTCCGGCTGCAGCCTGGGAAGAAACCGATGCGCATCATTGCTGGTCTCTACACAGTCATTTCTTCCGTCACAGAACACAAACTTGGGCTAATGATGCTTGTACAGTGGTTGCAAACTATTTTTTAAATTTTTATTTATTTGTAAGGCAGAGAGAGAGCGAGAGCAAGAGAGAGCCAGACATCTTCCATCCACTTCCATTCACTCCCCCAAATGCCTCAGCCAGGGCTGGGCCAGGCCAAAGCCAGGAGCCCATCACCAGCGGCCTCCCAGGGTGCACATTCGCCGGAAGGTGGAACTGGAACTGGAGCCGGGACTGTAGCCCAGGCTGTGATGTGGGCTCTGGTGTGGGCTGTGATTGGGCTCTGGTGTGGGCTGTGACTGGGCTCTGGTGTGGGCTGTGATGTGGGCTCTGGTGTGGGCTCTGGTGTGGGCTCTGGTGTGGGCTGTGATTGGGCTCTGGTGTGGGCTGTGATTGGGCTCTGGTGTGGGCTGTGATGTGGGCTCTGGTGTGGGCTGTGACTGGGCTCTGGTGTGGGCTGTGATTGGGCTCTGGTGTGGGCTCTGGTGTGGGCTCTGGTGTGGGCTGTGATTGGGCTCTGGTGTGGGCTCTGGTGTGGGCTCTGGTGTGGGCTGTGATTGGGCTCTGGTGTGGGCTGTGATGTGGGCTCTGGTGTGGGCTCTGGTGTGGGCTCTGGTGTGGGCTGTGATTGGGCTCTGGTGTGGGCTCTGGTGTGGGCTCTGGTGTGGGCTGTGATTGGGCTCTGGTGTGGGCTGTGATGTGGGCTCTGGTGTGGGCTGTGATTGGGCTCTGGTGTGGGCTGTGATTGGGCTCTGGTGTGGGCTCTGGTGTGGGCTGTGACTGGGCTCTGGTGTGGGCTGTGACTGGGCTGTGATGTGGGCTCTGGTGTGGGCTGTGATGTGGGCTCTGGTGTGGGCTGTGATTGGGCTCTGGTGTGGGCTGTGACTGGGCTCTGGTGTGGGCTGTGATTGGGCTCTGGTGTGGGCTCTGGTGTGGGCTGTGACTGGGCTCTGGTGTGGACTCTGGTGTGGGCTCTGGTGTGGGCTCTGGTGTGGGCTGTGACTGGGCTCTGGTGTGGGCTGTGATTGGGCTCTGGTGTGGGCTCTGGTGTGGGCTGTGACTGGGCTCTGGTGTGGGCTCTGGTGTGGGCTGTGACTGGGCTCTGGTGTGGGCTGTGACTGGGCTCTGGTGTGGGCTGTGACTGGGCTCTGGTGTGGGCTGTGATTGGGCTCTGGTGTGGGCTCTGGTGTGGGCTGTGACTGGGCTCTGGTGTGGGCTCTGGTGTGGGCTGTGATTGGGCTCTGGTGTGGGCTGTGATTGGGCTCTGGTGTGGGCTGTGACTGGGCTCTGGTGTGGGCTGTGATTGGGCTCTGGTGTGGGCTGTGATTGGGCTCTGGTGTGGGCTCTGGTGTGGGCTGTGACTGGGCTCTGGTGTGGGCTGTGATTGGGCTCTGGTGTGGGCTCTGGTGTGGGCTGTGACTGGGCTCTGGTGTGGGCTCTGGTGTGGGCTGTGATTGGGCTCTGGTGTGGGCTCTGGTGTGGGCTGTGACTGGGCTCTGGTGTGGGCTGTGATTGGGCTCTGGTGTGGGCTCTGGTGTGGGCTGTGATTGGGCTCTGGTGTGGGCTCTGGTGTGGGCTGTGACTGGGCTCTGGTGTGGGCTGTGATTGGGCTCTGGTGTGGGCTGTGACTGGGCTCTGGTGTGGGCTGTGATTGGGCTCTGGTGTGGGCTCTGGTGTGGGCTGTGACTGGGCTCTGGTGTGGGCTGTGATTGGGCTCTGGTGTGGGCTGTGACTGGGCTCTGGTGTGGGCTGTGATTGGGCTCTGGTGTGGGCTCTGGTGTGGGCTGTGACTGGGCTCTGGTGTGGGCTGTGGGCCCCCAAGCAGGGTCTCAACTGCTGTGCCCAGTGCCCACCCCTGCACCATATTTCTATTGTGCCTCAAAGATATGGGTTTTTTTCTAAAAAATATTTATTTATTTACTTGAGAGCCAGAGTTACAGACAAGGAGAGGGAGAGACAGAACAAGGCCCTCCATCCGCTGATTCACTCCCCAAGTGGCTGCAGTGGTGGCGCTGGGCCAGTCTGAAGCCAGGAGCCGCGAGGTTCCTCTGGGTCTCCCACGTGAGTGCGGGAGCCTGAGCGCCGGGCCATCCTCCTCTGCTCTCCCAGGCTGTTACCTGGGAGCTGGATTGGAAGTGGAGCAGCTGGGACTTGAACTGGCACCTATATGGATGCCAGGGCCCCAGGCGGAGGCTTTACCCGCTACACCACAGTGCGAGCCCCCTGTAAGATCTTATTTATGGGCAGAACATCTGTGCAGAGATCCACGTCCCATCATTTCTGATGTACTTGTCAACCCCAGGTGACAGTGGGATGGTCCTGGTGACCTGAAGCTTGGCCCTTGCAGATCTCCAAGTGATGGCGAGGACAGAGAGGCCACTCCACGGTCAGATTGCCCTGCAGGAGCTCAGCTCTGGGTCTCTGATCCCCCCAAGCCTCTGCTTGCACGTCTATGCAGCCACGTATCTCCCTGGATTATGGCAAAGATTGAGTGAGTTAATATAAACCGAGCACTTAAAATGTCGCTGCTACACAGAAAACGCCAAGGGAGCACTTGTGCCTGCTAGCATCGAAGAGCTGGGTGCCAGTGTTAGATGTCTTTAAAAATACCTTCATTCATTTATTACCCACTTGGAAGGCAGAGAGAGGGACAGAGAGAGACATTCCACCTGCTGGTTCACCCCCGAATGCTGCCCACAAGTGCTGAACTCCATCCGGGTTTCCCATGTGGGTGGCAGGGCCGAGCTCTTAGATCTGCCTCCCGGGATGCACTGGTGGGAAGCCGGCGCCGGGAGCGGGGCTGGCACTTGTCATCAGAAGTCAAGAAGAACCTGTAATATCACATAATGTGTGTAAAAGAAATGTCGCATGAGCATGTGAGTAGAGAGAAAACTCACGGCCAATTCGAAATCCACTCGTGCTTTTACAAAACCTGTTCTTTCCCTGGCGTGCCGAGGAACCTTCAGGGTAGGAACGCGTGCACTCAGAGGGTGTGTGGCGAGCAGTTTTAAAGACGAGGCGTTGAAAACCTCCCCTCAGAGCTCAGGAACAAGACAGAGGCGTCCTCGCCTCTCCCTACCCGCACTATACCAGCGGCCTCGCCGGTGCAAGTCGACGAGAAACAGGACTTACAGGAATTTAAACTGGCAAATGCGAAGCAAAGCTGCAGAGGCCCTGATCGTCCGGTGGAAACTTGAAAAGAATTCACAGACTATGGAGAACAAGGGTGAGTCTCGCAAGGTTGTTGGGTAGTTGGACAGAAGACCAGCACAGAAACATCAACTGTACTCCACGTTCTAGCCACAAACCGTGGGCTAAAGAAGCACATACCAGCCACACACTAAATGAAAGATGTGCCGTGTTCTGCAGAGCAAATTAGATTCCTGAGCGCACCTACAGAGGCTGAGGAAGCAGACATCGCACGAGGGAACACGAGGGCGTTGTTTCTCCCGAAAGCATCGCATAGATTTGATGCAGCCACAAGCGAAATGCGTGGTCGCCTCTTTCTGGTGGAAACTGAGAAGCCAGCTGAAAATTCTAAAGGTCAATGGCAGCACAGAAGGCCAGAGGGGCCCAGCGCAGACGCTGGGGCATCTAACCAACTGGACGTCGAAGCTCACACCATGGAGCCAAACAGAGCCCTGCAGCTCTTGGTGGGGAGGTCGCGCTTCGAGGAAGGAGGGAAACCCAGAGTGGCTGCCCCCGGCACTGTGAGGATGCAGCTTGGCCTCCACCCCACACCACGCAGGACTCAGCTCCTGCCGGGTGCAGACTGACCTGTGACAGGTGAAACCAAATCCCAGGGTCATCGCTGCTGTGGCGGGCAGACCAGCCGTGCGTTAAGGTTAATAGAGTGAGGTAGAAATTTAGTCCTGTTACGAATGGTGCCTGACGGCCGGGGCTCTAAGATGTGACCAGGCTGCGTTAGGCTGTAGGGGTGGACCCCCATGGCCAGCTCCCATGGCTGGACAAGGAGAGGTCACACGGGCACGGATGACAAGCGTGCCCCCTGCCTCTCTGCTCCCCAGCTCCCCCGGGGCCTTGCTCTGCGCATGCTCCACAGCCCCTGGGCAGTGGACCCCAGAGCTGTAGGCTGTAGTCCACTCCCTCCTCATGGGTGTCCTGTGCTGGGCACTTAGTCTCAGTCACCAAAGGCTGGCGGGCGCATGGGGGGTATCCAGATCCTTGAAGATTTCTGTGTATATGTTTTTAAAGATTCATTTTATTTATTTGAAAGGCAGAGTTAGAGAGAGAGAGAGAGAGAGAGAGAGTGATTCCATCCACTAGTTCAGGCCTCAAATGGCTACAGTTGCCAGGGCTGGGCCAGGCTGAAGCCAGGAGCCAGGAGCTCCATCAGGGTCTCCCACGTGGGTGCAGGGGTCCGAGCACTTGGGCATCCCCCACTGCTTTCCCAGTTGCATTAGCGGGAGCTGGGTAGGCGGTGGGGCAGCGTGGCCTCCAGTCAGTGCTCACATGGGATGCTTAACCCCCCCCCCCCCGCCATAGCGCTGGCCCCAAGATTTCTTAAATGAGAATACAAACAGCGTTAACCCTCGAGTTCCTGCCTGGATTACACTAAAATGGGGAGTTTTCTTCACATATTATGTGTTATTTACTACGACGAGGTGGTCGGAGAGAGGTGGAGGACGGAGCGTGCGTAGCCGATGAGCTTGAGGACCCTTGTGGAGGCTGGGGCTCAGTTCACAGCTCTGCACTTTTGTGAACACCTGGGTATCCCCATGATAAAAACTGAGGAGGCAGAGGGCAGGCAGGCGGCGTGGGGACACGCGGGGCGGGAGGAGGGGCCTCATTGGGGCTGCAGCTCAGCCGGGAAACTAGTAAGACAGAAGCGGCATTTCTGGGCAGGAGGGCGGGCGGGCAGGCCCGGGTTCTGCGCCGTTTCTGAGCTGGCAGTGGGCGCGCAGCTCTCTGAAGCACTTTGGGCTTCTCGCACTTTCCGTAGGTGAGCTGTGTGTCAGTGACGTGCGCTACAGCCAGAAGGGGCTGGCTGTGTGTCAGTGACGTGCGCTACAGCCAGAAGGGGCTGGCTGTGTGTCAGTGACGTGCGCTACAGCCAGAAGGGGCTGGCTGTGTGTCAGTGGCGTGCGCTACAGCCAGAAGGGGCTGGCTGTGTGTCAGTGGCGTGCGCTACAGCCAGAAGGGGCTGGCTGTGTGTCAGTGGCGTGCGCTACAGCCAGAAGGGGCTGGCTGTGTGTCAGTGACGTGCGCTACAGCCAGAAGGGGCTGGCTGTGTGTCAGTGACGTGCGCTACAGCCAGAAGGGGCTGGCTAGGAGAGCGGCTCTGGGGACTGAAAAATTAGCTCACATTGTCCTGGGGAAACATCTTGTCGTTTAAATCTGTGTATGTATCTGAGGGGAGGGAGGGCTTGAGAAAGAGAGGGCGAGAATCTCTCCCATGTGCGTCCCAATCACTTGAGCCATCCCTGCTGCCCTCCGGGGCGTGTGTTAGCAGGAGGCCGGGTCAGGAGCCGAACCCAGGTATTCCAGTATGTGATGTGGACGTCTTAACCCTAGGCCAAGTGCCCATTCCTAAGACAGCTCGTTTTAAAAGATTTTATTTATTAGAGAGGTAGAGTCACAGAGAGAGGGAGAGACAGAAAGGTCTTCTATCCGCTGGTTCTCTCCCCAAAAGGCCTCAACGGCCAGAGCTGGGCTGATCTGAAGCTGAGGACCAGGAGCTTCTTCTGGGTCTCCCACGCACTTGGGCCATCTTCTACTGCTTTCCCAGGCCACAGCAGAGAGCTGGATGGGAAGAGGAGCAGCCGGGACATGAACTGGCACCCATATGGGATGCCGGCGCCACAGGCAGAGGCTCAGCCTACTATGCCACAGCACCAGCCAGATTGGTTGCTAAAATAAATAAAAGTGGAGCGAGAGGCAACAGTCAGTTAGCATTTGCTCAGACCACACGTAAACAGGCGCTGGGCCCTGGCGCTCTGCGTCATCCATGGTGCCTTCAGCTGGAAACAGGTGAGCTCTGGCACAACCCCGGGCCATCCCGCTGCCACAGCTGTGAACAGCCACTCTGAGCGCCGCGCCTTCCAGGCGCCCTCTCCCCGGCCTGCTGCAGCCTGTGCCTCTGTGGTGGAGCGGTGCAGCGCAGCGGAGCGTGGAGGACGCCGACTTCAGTGACTGCGGGTCAAGGGGTCCTGATGCCGGCGTCCCCACCGGAACACCCGGTCAAGCCCAGCTGCCCTGCTGGTGGGCCTGGGAAAGCAGCAGGGGACAGCCAAGTGCGTGGATCCCTGCCACCTCGTGGAGACCAGGAAGGCGCTCCCAGCTCCTGGCTCAGCCTGGCCCAGCCCAGGCCTCTGCAGCCATCTGGAGAGTGGACCAACAGATGGAAGGTCTCTCGTCTCTCTGTGACCTGCTTTTCAAATGCGCAAATGAATCTTTTTAAAAAATGACTTTGGTTTTAGAATAACTGCTGTTCACAGTCAGAGCCAACTGCTTGCTAAGAAGGTCCAGTCGTGCACGATCCAGGATAGATAACCGTGCACAATCCAGGATAGATAACCGTGCACGATCCTCTGCACACAAAAGACCTTTATCTGCTGCTGCTCAGCTCTGGCCAACACAATAGGAAAACTTGGGAGATCTCAGTGGCAGATCTGGGTGGGGCTGGGAGTTGGGGGGATTTGGAAACGCTGCTTTCTCCTGTATTCGTACCAGGGACCTTCGGAAAGTTGGTAGAATGGAATTAAAAGAGTTCGTTTTGGTGCAAAAATTTTGAAACCCACGCATTTTTTTTTTCATTCTGCACATTTCCGTGTTTTGTGAAGACCCTGTGTGGTTCAGCGCCCCCCAGCTGTGACTTTCCGGGGGCACTGGGCTGGCTGGCGAGGGCCTTCACCTGAGTGTGGAGGAGGCTCACCTTGCTGCCCTGGGATCCGCACCACGCCCCTGCCGGCCGCCCGCGCCTCACAGGCCGGGTCCTGCGTGGGCCGCAGCCCTTTCTGCACCATGCATTTTTACCAGATTCTAAGTTCCCAGCTGATGACCTAAAAACCCAGGTGACAGGCGGGACCGAGGGGCTCTCTGGGGTCCACCGAGGGGCCCTTGGCTTCGAGCCCGACTTCCCCACCCACTCCAGTCCCATCGGGAAGGTGCGGAACCCCAGGCCGGCTCCCTTCACCCTCGGCTTCCAAGCAGAGGTCAGGAGGACTGAAGGCTGCTTGTCAAGGGGAAGGAAGACAGAGCTGCAGGTCTGGAAGGCGGATACAGACGTTCTAATTGTCCCCAGCACAACAGGCTCTGGGCGGACACCCTGGGGGGACACCCTGCCTGGCCGGCCGCCCGCCCCCTTCCGGCAGCCTGGCCTTGGACCCGGCTGCTCCGCTCAGCATCCTCCCCAGAAACCGCCGTGCGCACAGATCCTGAGGGAGAAAGCGTCTCTCTCTGGATTGCAGTAGCCTCTCGCGTGGCCCCTGCGTCTCGGCCCCGCTCACCTCTCCCACTATGCCGGGCACTAACAGGGCTGCGAGTCTCCCCGGAGCTTCGCGATGTCTGTTCAGACCGGGCCTTCCAAGCAGTCAAGAACATGTGTGGAAAAGGCTCTGGAGTTTTTCAAAACAGGGTGACTTTGGGGAAAAGGTAAAAAACAGAACCAACAACTTTCATACGCCCCTGCATAAAAACAAAAGGCCAAGTCTTTAGTAGGTCGCCTGGAATATTTATTGATCTGTAGGTATCACCAAGTGTCCAGTGTGTGTTCAGATCCCCAGACTGTCTGCCTAGGCCGAGCTCTGGGGAATCGGTCAGGTGCCCAGTGGCATCCGGGCCGGAAGCGGGCTGGACGGAGGGCAGGGAGTGGCGGCCAAAGCCCACTCACCGTTCCTGGCGTGCGCGCCCCCAGCCTGCCCGGACCACTTCCACCCTGACCCCTGCTTGTACGCCTTCATTTTCTCGTGTTAAGATACTTATGGGAGGGGATTTAAAAATACACGACGAATTTTTCAAAGATTGATTTATTTATTTGAAAGAGTTACAAAGAGAAGGAGAGGCAGAGAGAGAGAGAGAGAGAGGGAAGGAGTTAGGGAGAGAGAGAGAGAGGTCTTCCATCAGCTGGTTCACTCCCCAATTGGCTGCAACAGCCAGAGCTGTGCTGATCCGAAGCCAGGAGCCAGGACTTCTTCCAGGTCTCCCATGTGGGTGCAGGGGCCCAAGCACTTGGGCCCTCCTCCACTGCTTTCCCAGGCCACAGCAGAGAGCGGGATGCGAAACAGAGCAGCCGGGTCTTAAACTGACACCCATGTGGAACGCCGGTGTGGCAGGCGGCGGCCTTACCTGCTACACTACAGCGCTGGCCCCATACACAACAAATTTAAAACAAACGACACCTTTGTGTGTTGACTCAAGGTCCAAACAGCGCGCAAACTTCGTGTCACGCGGCACAGTGGCTTTGTGAGCTGTTCCCGGGAGTGGCAGGGTACAGAGCTGAGCCCAGGCCTCTCATGTGCTTCCTGAGCGCCGAGGAGCCGGGGTCCGAAACTGCAGCGTGAAGGAGGCAGCCGCGCAAGGAGAGGCGTGCACGCTGGTTTTGCCGTCTGTCTTTGGCTCCTCAGTACTGAATAAAGTCCTGAGCCTGTATAACCAGGAAGACGCATGAACACATTTGATAAAATATTTGTAGCTCGGGGCCAGCACTGTAGTGTAACCGGTTAAGCCACCACCTGTGATTCTGGATTCTGGCATCTCACATGGGCGCCGGTTCGAGTCCCAGCTGCTCCACTTCGCGTGCAGTTCCCTGCTAATGGCCCAGGAAAGCAGTGGAGGATGGCCCAAGTGCTTGGGCCCTGCACCCCCATGGGAGACCCGGAAGCAGCCCCAGGCTCCTGGCCTCGGCCCGCCACAGCCCACTGTCGTGGCCATTCGGGGGAGTGAACCAGTGGATGGCAGATCTCTCTCTCTCTCTCTCTCTCCCCCTTTAAATAAATAATAAGAACAATTTTTACACAACAGAGCTGCAGCTTTAGTTACAGCATCCTGTCTGTGGCCGCCGCCCTCCCGTGCCCTGGGGTGCTGCACTGAGACAGAGCACCCCTCTGCGTGGACGTGTGCCCGGGCAGTTTGTGACAGCCAGCACGGCTCCCTTCCCTGGGCGCGGGCTCAGCACCCACCTCAGGCCAGAAGTCCCGCGGGGCCACCCCCCCCCCCCCCCCGCCAGCCGCCTGCAGGCTGTGCATCCCTTGTTTGTTATCTCAATCTGCCATCAAGGCCCCGAAACACACACACACTCGCACACACAACCGTCACTCACACACCAACTCCCTCCCACGGACACCCAGACACAACTGCACTCCCTCAGCCACACCCACGTCCCGATGGACAGCTACCTTCCTGCACCGTGACCCTGACACGCTTGCTCACTGACGCTCACCCTCACACAATCACACTGACACAACCATCTCACACAATCACTGACACACAACCACGGACGCACTCAGCATCTCACTGTCACGCGCTGAGTCTCACACACCGTCTCACAATCACTCACACCATCTCACTGTCACATGCTCACACTCACCCTCACACACCGTCTCACAATCACTCACACCATCTCACTGTCACATGCTCACACTCACCCTCACACACCATCTCACAATCACTCACACTGACACAACATCTCACAACCACTCACTCACCATCACACTGACACAACCATCTCACACAATCACTGACACACAGCCACAGACACACTCACCACCTCACTGTCACACGCTGATGCTCACTATCACCCTCACACACCGTCTCAGTCACTCACACTGACACCACACCATCTCCCTGTCACACGCTCACTGACGCGCACACTCACACCCCCACACAATCACACTGCTGCACACCGTCTCACACAACACACACTCACCACCCCACTGTCACGCGCTCACTCAGGCCGCCCCCACCCCGGCTAACCCCGCGGGCCTAGTCCCCCACCCGAGCCCCGTGACTCAGCAGCCCCGAACAGGCCGAGGAGCGGGCGGGGACGCGCCCGGGAGGCCGAGGCCGCGCCCACGCCCGGGGCCGAGCGCTCGCCCCTCAGCCCCTCCCCAGGACCCCGCCGCCCCCGCCGCCCTCCCGGCATGCACCGCCCGCGCCCCTCCCCCTCGCGCTCCGCCCCGCCCCCCGCCCCTCCCCACGCCGAGCGAGTGCGGGCTGCGCGCGGGGCGGGCGCGGGGCCGGGCCTGCGCTCCTCCCTCCCTCCCCTCCCCCCCGCCGCGCCGACCCCACCCGCCTGCGGCCCCACCCCCTGCTCTTCCTCCCGGCGCGCTCGGGCGGGCGCGGAGGTCGGGCCGGTGGGCGCCGCGAGCGGAGGGCGCGGGCGCGGCGTGCGGGGCCGAGGCGGAGCGGCGGCGCGGACATGCGGGCGCGGGCGCTGTGGCCGGCGCTGGCCGTGCTGGCGGCGGCGGCGGGCTGCGCGCGGGCGGCCATGGACGAGTGCGCGGACGAGCGCGGGCGGCCGCTGCGCTGCATGCCCGAGTTCGTCAACGCCGCCTTCAACGCCACGGTGGTGGCCACCAACACGTGCGGGAGCCCGCCCGAGGAGTACTGCGTGCAGACCGGGGTGACCGGGGTCACCAAGTCCTGCCACCTGTGCGACGCCGCGCAGCCGCGCCTGCGGCACGGCGCCGCCTTCCTCACCGACTACAACAACCAGGCCGACACCACCTGGTGGCAGAGCCAGACCATGCTGGCCGGCGTGCAGCACCCCAGCGCCATCAACCTCACGCTGCACCTCGGTGAGCGCGGGGCGCGGGCCAGCGCAGGGGCAGCGGGGCCAGGGGACGGGGGCTGCGGGGCGAGGCGGGCGGCCTGGGCCTGCGCCCCTCGCGGCTGCCCGTGTCTGCACTGATCCTGCGTCCGGATGTCGACGCGGGCTGCCGTGCGTGGCCGCCAGCGCCCCCGAGTCTTCGGGCCTTTCCCAGGGGCGCTGCCGCGGGGTGGGGCTGGAAGTTGTGCGCGCGGACCCCGAGGGGCCGGGTGGCCGGCAGGCCGCAGGCCCCGGGGCTCCGGCCAGGGCTCGGACTTGCCTGTGCGGGAGGGTCCCCCCGTGCTGACCCTGACCAGGCTGAGCCTGGTGACCTGGTGCGGACGCTTCGCGCAGGGGCCGGGGAACTGCGGGCGCAGCCCTCAGCGGCTTGGGAAGATGGAGGCGAAATGACCCGCTGGGTCCGGGTCGGAAGTGGTGTCCTGGAGGTGGGAGGCTAGGCGATGCCTGCAGCCCGCTCCCTCCCTCTCCCCCTGTCCCTCCCTCTCCCTCTCCCCCTTCCCTCTCTCTCCCTTCCTCCCCGCTCTCCCCCCTCTCCCTCTCTCTCCCACCTTTCCCTCCCTCTCCCCCTTTTCTCTCTCCCCCTCTCTCCTCCTTCTCTCTCCCTCTCCCTTCCTCCCCCCTCCCTCCTTTCCCTCCCTCTCCCCCCTTTCCCTTCCTCTCTCTCCTCTCCCTCTCCCCCCTTCTCTCTCTCTCTCCCTCTCTCCCCCTTCTCTCTCTCTCTCCCTCTCTCCCCCTTCTCTCTCTCTCCCTCTCCCTTCCTCCCCTTTCCCTCCCCCCCCTTTCCCTCCCTCTCCCCCCCACCTCGCTCAGTGACGGGGTCCAGGCTGCGCTGCCCGGGCCTGCAGTGTGTGGCCAGCAGGCCAGGCTGCGTGCGTCCCTGTGTTTTGATTCTCAGCGAATTCCCTTCCTCCCTGCAGCCCCTCCCTGGGCTGCCGCTGTTTCCCACGGAGTCAGGGACCGTGTCGGCCGTGTGCAGCCATTGGCTGGTTTCACATACCCTCGGACAAGTGATGCGTGCTTCCCAGGGTCCCCGGGCCGCGTGCAGCCCCACCGGCCTTTCTCTGGGGCAGACCTGGAAGGGAGCGTGGTCACGCCAGCCGGGTCAGGCCACGCGGGACCACGCGGCCACGCGGGAGTGGTTACTGAAACACGTGTGTTTCAGCCACGTTTTCGTAATACAGATGAAACAGAGCGTGTAAGGACACGGAGGCCAGGCCGCTCAGTCACTCGCCCTTCAGACGTGGCCCACGCAGGTGCAGATCCACGGCCAGTCGTGCCCACGGGGCAGGCGTGCTGTGGCATGGACGCCTGCGGGGAGAAACCTCGGCCAGGCACCCCCGCCCAGAAAGTCTTTCTCATCCTGCCCCCGGCTTGCGGGGGCTCCCTGCTGGCGTGGAGGGAGGCTGGGCAGCGGGCAGTCATTGCCTCTTATCAGGGGGCTGATTGGGGGACGGGTCTGGGACTTGGAGGAGGGTCCTGTCCCTGCTAGAAGCAGATGAAGCAGAAGGCAGACCGGAGGCCAGGGTGAGCGGCGCCCGAGCCTGTGGGCGTGTGCAGGAGGTGGACGGAGGGAGATGGACGCCCAGCGCGTTCTGTTCCCGGCCCTCGCTGGGCCCCCCCCAGTCCTCACAAGGTGGGTGTGGCTGTCGCCGAGCCGCTGACTTCGCTGGTATTCCAGGGCCCCGGGGACACTCTTGCCATGGCCTCCTGAGGCCTGGTGTGCGACTGCAGGTTTCAACTTGAGTCTGCAAGTGGCCGCCCGCAGTCCCCCGGCCTCCCGCCGGCTCCATGCTTCTCAGGCATGCTGGGAGAAAGCCACCCCGGGGCGGGGGCAGGGCCCTCACCCGCCTGTGGGGAGCAGTCTGAGGCTGAGCCCTCAGGAAGTTGGGGTGCCCTCTGCTGAGAGCCCTGCCCCAGCCCTTGCTCTGGAGGTGGTGGTCACGCCTCCCATTGTCCTGGGCAGGGGCTCCAGGGCCGCTGCCTCCTCCTCCTGCCGCCTCCTCCTCCTCCTCCTCCCACCCCCCCCCTTGTCTCTGACAATCTCTGAAGAGGCTCTGGGGGTTTCTCCAGAGCCACTCCCGGAGGCCTTTGCGTCCCTGCTGGCTGAGAGAGGCCACCGCCTGGGCTTGTCCTGTCCCTGTCCTCCCAGGTGCCACGCCCCGTCCTGGCCTGCAGGCTCTGTGTTGCGTTTCTGGGTTTGCCGTTCTCCAGGGCTGGAGAGCCGCTGGCCAAGGTCCGTCTGGGTGTCTGAGGCCGTGTCCGTCAGTCCCGTGACCCAGTTCAGCGCTGTTGCGTGATGGGCAGTGGAGCTCCCGCTGCCTCCCGCACCGTGCTGGCCGCCTCTGACCAGGGCTCCGCTCCCTGCCTTCCTGCTGACCTCTGCCCCCTGTGGGCTGTTGCCTCCTGCACCGTGCTGGCCGCCTCTGACCAGGGCTCCGCTCCCTGCCCTCCTCCTGACCTCTGCCCCCTGTGGGCGGCCTTTTGCCCCGGCGGTGGCAGTGCTGGCCGCACTGGTGGGCGGTCCTTCTGCTGCCCTGGCCACAGGGCGGGAGCGGATGGTGATGCTCCTGACCCCTGGGGCTGGCCAATTTGAGCATTTATTTATTTATTGTTCATTTCAAAGGCAGAGGTACAGAAAGAGAAGGAGAGAGGGGGAGAGAGAGAGAGAGAGAGGTCTTCCATCCCCTGGTTCACTCCCTACATGGCTGCAGTGGCCAGAGCTGGGCCAGGCTGAAGCAGGAGCTTCATCCGGGTCTCCCACGTGCGTGCTGGGGCCCAAGCACCTGGGCTACCCTCCACGGCTTGCCCAGGCTCATTCGCAGGCAGCTGGATCGGAAGTGGAGCAGCCGGCACTGTAAGCAGAGGCGTGGCCGCCTGCTGCGCAGCACTGGCCCGGAACTGGCCAGTTTGGATTCTTCTAATCAGCATTTTTGTTTCTGTTCTTTTATTATTATTATTTTTATCTATTCCAAAGGCAGAGAGAGAGAAAGGCCAGGAACTCCATCTGGGTCTCCCACGGGGGGGGGGTGAGGGTGGGGGGGGGTGGGGCCCACATCCTTGGCCATCACCTCCATCTCCAGGGTGCCGGGCAGTAGGTCAGGAGCCTGAACCCAGGCAGCCTCACGCATTTGAGCGGCTCCAGCCGCTTTGCCACACGCCCAGCCCTTCAGACCCGGCTTTGGAGTCTGTTTCTGTCCACGCCGGCTCTTCGGTCTCGTGAGATGTTAGCGGCTGGTGTGGCTGATGCGAAGTGTGGCGCGTGGTTTCATTTCTGTCAGAACACAGTGAGGCGTGGAGCCGAGTGGATCAAGATCTGGCTGCTCGTGGGAGAGACCAGACTGCTCTCAGGCATGGCGGGAGCCTGGGCGAGTGTCCTGTGGAAGCTGCTCGTGGGTTCTCACGTGCATATTTGCTTCTGAAGTTTTAACGTCAGTTTGTTTTTTTACGTGAGCACATTTTATGTAAAGCACACACGTCCGTGCACACACGTCACACGTGCTTCCATTGCTGAGATCGCTTTTTTTTAAGATTCATTTATGTATTTGAAAGGCAGAGTTACAGAGACAGAGAGCGAGAGGAGAGGGCTTCCATCTGCTGGTTCACCCCCCCAGATGGCCACAATGACCAGAGCTGGGCTGATCCAAAGCCAGGAGCCTGGAGCTTCTTCCAGGTCTCCCACGTGGGTGCAGGGGCCCAAGGACACAGCAGAGAGCTGGATCAGAAGTGGAGCAGCCAGGACTCAAACCCATGCCCATGTGGGATGCTGGCAGTGCAGGCGGTGGCCCCTGAAATGAACTCTTGAGGGGTCACCAGGCAGGTGAGGGGACGTTGCAGCAATGTCTCTGTTAAGTCTCCGTTGGGGGAGAGAAAGGCAGGGCACCCCCAGGCAGAGAGGCCAAGGACAGGTAGGCCCAGCCCAGCCCAGCCCAGTCCCATTGCTCTCCCGCTGTGGTCGGGGTCTTGGAAAAAGTGTCACTGCTTACAGCAGAGCCGTTGTGTACTTTTACTGCTTAGAGTTCCTGAGAAAACTGAAAATGAGGATTAATCTGTGCAGAGGGTAGATTGCACAGTGCTGGGTGCTGCTCCTCACTGGGTGCTTAGGCTGTTGAGTGCTGTTCCTCCCTGGTGCTGCTCCTCACTGGGTGCTCAGTGCTGGGTGCTGCTCCTCACTGGGGTGCTCAGGGTACTCAGTGCTTGGTGCTGCTCCTCACTGGGTGCTGAGTGCTGGGTGCTGTCCCTCACTGGGTGCTCAGTGCTGGGTGCTATCCCTTGCTGGGTGTTCAGTGCTGGGTACTGTTCCTCACTGGGTGCTCAGTGCTGGGTGCTGCTCCTCACTGGGTGCTCAGTGCTGGGTGCTATCCCTTGCTGGGGTGCTCAGGGTGCTGAGTATTGGTGCTGCTCCACACTGGGTGCTCAGTGCTGGGTGCTGCTCCTCACTGGGTGTTCAGTGCTGGGTGCTGTTCCTCATTGGGGTGCTCAGGGTGCTCAGTGCTGGGTGCTGTTCCTCACTGGGTGCTCAGTGCTGGGTGCTGCTCCTCCCTGGGTGCTCAGTGCTGGGTGCTGCTCCTCACTGGGTGCTCAGTGCTGGGTGCTGCTCCTCACTGGGTACTTAGGGTGTTGAGTGCTGGGTGCTGTTCCTCACTGGGTGCTCAGTGCTGGGTGCTGCTCCTCCCTGGATGCTCAGTGCTGGGTGCTGCTCCTCACTGGGTGCTCAGTGCTGGGTGCTGCTCCTCACTGGGTGCTGAGTGCTGAGTGTTGGGTGCTGTGAATGCCAGTCACTGTCGCAGGACCTTTGTGTGGTCCTGGTGGCATCTACAGGTGGAGAGGGGTCAGTTCCCTCAGGCCTCGCACCGGCCAGTCCCCTGTGAGCCAGTGCTGGGCCCTCCGTGGGTGTGGGCTCCTCCTGGGCAGCCTGCAGGAGCTGCAGGGTGGGGCAGGGACCAGCACCCGCGGTCTCCGCCCCTCCTTTGATTCCTTGTTCCAGCTGTGCGGCTGCTTCCTGTGGCCCTGCAGTCAACACTGGAGCTTTGTTCTCTGCATTTCTGTTTTATCCTCTTGTGCTGTGACACTGGTGGGGGAGCAGATCCCTGGGTGACTGGGCCAGGCCGGAGCAGGAGCTTCTCCCGGTCTCCCCAGGGGTGCGGGCCGCTGCTTTCCCAGGCGCGCCAGCAGGCGGCTGGGTTGGGAGTGGAGCAGTCTGGCAGGGTGGGCACCCCAGGGCGGCTGTGCCCCTTCTGTAGCGAGGGGAGCAGGTCCTCACTGCATCTGGGGCGCTGTGGTGCAGGGCCCTGGGCTGAGTCCCCCATGGGGTGCCGGCCCCGTCGCTGGGATGGCTGACTTCAAGATGCAGATCAGCCTCGTCCGTGGACTGGTGTTCACGGGAGCACCTGCCTGGTGCGGGGGAAGCCTGGGGGAGTCTGGGGAGCTGGCGGAAGCGGTGGCACTGGCTGGCGCTCTGTGGTTCCTGCCTTTCGCTGGGGCCTTGGGGGGCGGGGCTTGAGTGCTGAGTGACACGAGGCAGGCCCAGCCCCTGGGGGGTGGCTCCTTGGAGCGCAGATGGGGCACCCGGCGCTCTGCTGCCCTGCGTTGGGGGGTGACCTGCACTGTGGGGGTGGGGACCCGGACTGTGCCTGCGAGAGCTGCAGCTCTGTCCTCAGTGGGCGAGTTCGGGTTTCGGGTCCTTGTCGTGGAGTTGTGGTTAACGCTTCTAGGCATTCTGAGGCATTCACTGGGTCTCAGAGCCGAGGCCGCGTCTGTCAGCGTCCACTCCAGGAGCAGCGCCCCGGCCTGTGTCCCGAAGGCGGCCGCATGGCTCACCGCCTCCACCGCAGTGCCTGGAGGGCCTTGCTTCTGGTGAGAGCCAGCCCTCCCACTGCTTCTGCTCTGCTCAGGCCTGGACGGCACTCAGCCACCAGGGCCTGAGCCGCCTCGGCCGAGGGCGCTCAGTCCTGTGTCCCAGAGCCGCCTCTGCCCAGGGCGCTCAGTCACCGTGTCCCAGAGCCGCCTCTGCCCAGGGCGCTCAGTCACTGTGTCCCAGAGCCACCTCTGCCCAGGGCGCTCAGTCACCGCGCCCAGAGCCGCCTCTGCCCAGGGCGCTCAGTCACGGTGTCCCATAGCCGCCTCTGCTGAGGGCGCTCAGTCACAGCGCCCAGAGCCGCCTCTGCCGACAGTGCTCAGTCACTGCGCCCAGAGCCGCTTCTGCCGACGGTGCTCAGTCACCGCGCCCAGAGCCGCCTCTGCCGACCATGCTCAGTCACTGTGTCCCAGAGCCACCTCTGCCGACGGTGCTCAGTCACCGCGCCCAGAGCCGCCTCTGCCGACCATGCTCAGTCACTGTGTCCCAGAGCCACCTCTGCCGACAGTGCTCAGTCACGGTGTCCCATAGCCGCCTCTGCCCAGGGCGCTCAGTCACTGAAGCCCAGAGCTGCCTCTGCCGACGGTGCTCAGTCACTGTCCCAGAGCCACCTCTGCCGACGGTGCTCAGTCACCGAAGCCCAGAGCTTCCTCTGCCGACGGTGCTCAGTCACTGTCCCAGAGCCACCTCTGCCGACGGTGCTCAGTCACCGAAGCCCAGAGCTGCCTCTGCCGACGGTGCTCAGTCACTGTCCCAGAGCCACCTCTGCCGACGGTGCTCAGTCACCGAAGCCCAGAGCTGCCTCTGCCGACGGTGCTCAGTCACCGCGCCCAGAGCTGCCTCTGCCGACGGTGATCAGTCACCACGGCCTGAGCCGCCTCTGCCCAGGGCTCTCAGTCGCCGCGCCCAGAGCTGCCATGGCCAATGGCGCAGTCACTGTGGCCCAGAGCCGCCTCTGCTGACGGTGCTCAGTAACCGAAGCCCAGAGCCGCCCCTGCTGACGGCTCAGTCACCGCGGCCCAGAGCGTCTCCGTCTCCATCTCCATCTCCCTTACCCAGGCCCAGGCCTCCTGCGTCCACCTGATTTCCGTGTTTGCAAGTTTGTGAATCGGCCGTCCCGCGCCCCCTGCCTCTCTGGGCTGAGGCTGACCCCAGGCCGACGCGGCTGCAGGGGGTTTTTGCTGCTCCAGTCCCTCAGGAACCTGGGACTCAGCATTGGTTTTTCCGTTCAGACAAACCCGAAGCTCCTCCTCCTGGAACCTGGAGCTTCACAGGTGGGCACTGGCTGATCACGCCCTGCCCCTCTGCTTCCCGTAGAGACACGCTAGTACACATGTGTTCCTGTGAGTGTGTGGCTGGGTCATCACCCCGCCTGCCCATACACGTGTGTGCCTCTGTGTGCGTGTGGCTCCATCACCCCGCCTGCCCATACACGTGTGTGCCTCTGTGTGCATGTGGCTCCATCACCCCGCCTGCCCATACACGTGTGTGCCTCTGTGTGCGTGTGGCTGGGTCATCACCCCGCCTGCCCATACACGTGTGTGCCTCTGTGTGCGTGTGGCTGGGTCATCACCCCACCTGCCCATACACATGTGTGCCTCTGTGTGCGTGTGGCTGGGTCATCACCCCGCCTGCCCATACACGTGTGTGCCTCTGTGTGCGTGTGGCTCCATCACCCCGCCTGCCCATACACATGTGTGCCTCTGTGTGCATGTGGCTCCATCACCCTGCCTGCCCGTACACGTGTGTGCCTCTGTGTGCGTGTGGCTGGGTCATCACCCCGCCTGCCCGTACACATGTGTGCCTCTGTGTGTGTGTGGCTGGGTCATCACCCCGCCTGCCCATACACGTGTGTGCCTCTGTGTGCGTGTGGCTGGGTCATCACCCCGCCTGCCCGTACACGTGTGTGCCTCTGTGCGTGTGGCTGGGTCATCACCCCGCCTGCCCGTACACATGTGTGCCTCTGTGTGTGTGTGGCTGGGTCATCACCCCACCTGCCCATACACGTGTGTGCCTCTGTGTGCGTGTGGCTGGGTCATCAAGCTGCAGGCTCTGCCTTCCCTCCTGCTGGGGAGGCCGGTGGGTGGCCCCACTGCCGTGCTGGGCGTGGGTGCCCCCTTGTTGTTGGTTGCTGGAGTTCAGAAGCGTGGGCCCCGAGGGCGGCTGTGCGGCTCTGGGCAGGTCCTCGCTGCATCCCCGCGCGGCCGCCCGGCCTGTGGTGGGCGTGGAGGCAACGCCCGGGCTGAGTCAGATGCTGTTTTTGATTTTCCACTCACCAGCAGGGACTGGGAAGTGATGCAAATAGAGATCCTAATAGAGGCAGGAAAATCTGTCGCTGTCGGACTTCCAGAAACGGGGAGGGCCTAGTGGTCACAGCGCCCACGGCCCACACTGGAGGGCCTGGGTCGCAGCCCTGGCTCGGGTCGCAGCCCTGGCTCCGCTCCCAGCGCTGGCTCTGCTGATGCAGCCCTGGGAGCCAGGGCAGGTGCTCGCGTACTTGGGAGACCTGGGCTGAGTTGCCGGCTCCCGGCGTCCACCTGGTGTAGTCCCCGCTGTTGTGGGCATTTGGGGAGTGAACCAGAGCTCTCTCGTCTGCCTTTCAAGTTAAAAAGAAGATGCAAATGGCAGGTTGTTGGCAGTGTCAGGTGTTCTCTCCGGAAGCGGAGACTTTGGACCCTGGATCATCACATGTGGCCGCTACAATCTGTGTCCACGGTGCACGCTGAATCTCTGGGCAGTGGGCTGGGAGGCGGGGCCTTCAGGGGTGCCTCCCATCCTCACCACGGGGTGGGCCTGCTACAGCGGTGAGGGCGAGCCCTGCTGCTGGGCCCTCCGGTGCCTGCTGCCCCTGGGACGTGGCAGGACACCCTCGCCAGCCACTGGACCGCTCAGCCGGCAGAGCGGGAGGCGGGCACGTTGCTGTCTGTAAATTACCCCAGTGGGTGGTGTGCCACGTGGCGCCCACGGGAATGGCAAGATCTGGTGCGTAGGAGTGGAAGGAAGGTGTCCTGAGTGGATCCTGGTTCGCGCTGCTTAGTCTCTTGGCAGGCAGCCGCAGGTGCGGTTGCCCTGGGTCGGCAGTTCCCTGTGTACCTGCTCCTGCTCGGCCCCCTCCCGTGCCCTACTCTGGTGGGGGCTGTGACGTGGCCTCCCAGTGGCCCGGCTTTTTGTGGTGGTGCTTTGAGTGGCATGCTGGGATTGATGCAGCGTCCTGGAGCTTTGTGGAGGTGGGCGGAGCAAGGGGCCGAGGATGAAGACTGGGGGGGTCTGAGTGTGTCCTTGGGCTGCGTTGGTCACGTGACCACCTCTGTGGGGCGGTGGGGTTGGGGGCAGCTCCGTGTGTAGCTTGGAATTTGCAGTCAGCACTCCAGGTAGGTGCGTGGGATAGAAAGCCTGCTGGCCGCTGCATTCTTAGGGTTTTCCGGGTGAGGAACGTCTGGGAACATCTGTACCGCAGCTGAGGTTAAACTTGTTTACTTTATCAGGACTGCTTTGGAGGCGCAAACGGGCGTGGCTTTGCTGTTGCCAGCGTTTGTGTGCCAGCCCTGGCGGATGGGGGCCCCGCAGCTTTGTGGCCATTCCGCCAAGGCTTGCGCAAACGTGCAGCCCCGCTGCGGCCCCGTGCCCGGCACTGACCCTAGTGGTCTGTGCGGAGCCCCGCGTAGGCACCGGCCCTGGCGTCTGGGGAGGCAGGCCCGTCTGCAGGGCCGCACGTGCTCCTGTGTGTCTGCCCAGGGCGGCGCGCTCTCTGCCTTCACTGTTGGGGCCCTTGGGTTGGGAAATCCGTTTGGCAGCAGGTTTTTGTGTGACACCGGTGACCCCGGGCTGACGTTTCTGCGGGGAGAGTGGAGGCAGCTTGTCCCTGGGCGGGGGCTCCGGAAGGAGCTCCGGAGGTGTCATTCCCATCCCCAGGGCCGTGTGGTTAGGAAATGCCGGGAGGCTCGGGTGGGCGGCCCTCTGCCGGGCCTGACTAAACAGGCTCTGTGTTTGATTCGCGGCGTCACCAGGGTCCCTGTGTCCCCTGCCCTCTGCTAACACACAGCTGTTCCGGCTCGCATCCCGTCGTGTCCAGCTGCCCGGTGGCTTCCCCAGGCCCCTTTTATGGTGAAGAGAGGACGCGGGAGATTGAATGCCGAGCGTGTGCTTGTTCAAACAGGAAGTCTCGGGAAACAAAGAAGGGACAGGAAGGCATCCGCAGGGGACCGTGCAGGCGGCTCTGGGCTGCGCGCCCAGCTCCCAGCCCAGTGCTTAGTGCTAGTGCTCGGGGAGAAGCGGGTTGTGGCGTCGGTGGCAGTAACCACAGGAAGGGACTCCGTCTCTGGGAGGAATGGCCTGGGTGGCACTGCGGCTGAGCCCTGGTGGGCAGCAGGTGGGCACGGCAGGGGCCCAGGGGCTGGATTGACGCAGTCTTGACTGCTGAGCGGTGGCGGACGGGGAGACCGAGTCCCAGGCCCTGGGCTGGCTCTCGGAGCCCAAGCACAAGGCGCTGCAGAGGCCGCACGAGCGTGGCCCTGACGTCCGTGTGGCGGCCTCCGAGGGTCCTGCCGTCCACATGGGTCCTGATCCTGGAAGGTTAACAAGCGGGAGGCCTGGGTTCGTGGCACATGGATGCCTCGGCCCGGGCTCCGGGCTGGCCACCCGGCCTGGGCACTGGCTTCCCTGCGTGTCTGCCCACCTTCTTGTCGTCCCTGTGGGCTGGTGGAATTTCACCTGCCACGGGCACTTGGCTGGTTCTGACCCTCCTGCACCTGTGCGCCCCCTGCCGGCTTTATTTCCAGACCTCAGCACATGCCTGGCTGGGTGGGAGCGGGGAGCCCACTGCTGACAAAGGGAGCCCGTCAAGGACAAGGGGAGCCTGCTGCCGACAAGGGGAACCCACCAAGGACAAGGGGAGCCCGCCGAGCACAAGGGGAGCCTGGTGGTGTGCCGACATCATCCACTCGTCCAGTGAGACTCATGGGCCTGCGCCAGACCGCCCAGCGGCCATGTCCTGGTACGATCCTGCGGCTCAGGGACTGACCCAGCTGGGCCTCCAGAGCTTTTCTCCTGACTTGGCGTTCCCTCACAGGTGGTAAATCCTCTTTTTTTTTTTTTTTTTTTTTTTAAAGATTTATTTTACTTGAAAGGCAGAGTTACACACACACAGCAGAGGATAGGAGAGAGGTCTTCCATCTGCTGGTTCACTCCCCAAATGGCTGCAATGGCCAGGGCTGGGCCAGGTGGAGGCCAGGAGCCTGGAGCTCCATCTGGGTCTCCCACGTGGATGCAGGGGCCCAAGGACTTGGGCCATCTTCCACTGCTTTCCCAGGCCATAGCAGAGAGCCGGATCGGAAGAGGAGCAGCCGGACTAGAACCGGTGCCCATGTGGATGCCGGCGTCCCAGGCAGTGGCTTTTACCCGCCTCCCCACAGCGCCCTGGCTCTGAGCCCTTTCTGGACTGAGAATTAACCCTGTCACGCAGCAGCAGGTGACGGGGGACGTCTGTCTTCCCTGGCTGCCCCCCTCACTGCTCTTCTCCCACGTCTGTTTAGGTTTGTGTTGCCGTAGGCGCCTCTGCGGGCGTCTTCGCCGGCGTGGCTGTGGAGGGTCGCGCCGGCCTGGGACCTCCGCTGGCGGTCGCGACTCAGCAGCTTTTTTCCTTCGTCATTCTTGACCTGAGCAGAGTCCCTCACCCTTCACCCAGCCATGTTGTGTTGTCCTCTGGATTTTATCATCCCCGTTTATCCCTCACGGCTGTGACGGAGCTGGTGTGGCCCTCGGAGGTCCTGCGCACCTGTTGCCCCCCGGATCTTGTGATGTGTCCTTGTCTTGTTTCCCTGCCTGGCGCATTGTGCACTGCGGCTGGGAGCCCGAGCACTGCTCGGTCCGGGAGCAGGGGCGCTGGGTGGCAGGGGCGCTGGGTGGCAGGGGCACTGGGTGGCAGGGGCGCTGGGTGGCAGGGGCGCTGGGTGGCAGGGGCACTGGGTGGCAGGGGCGCTGGGTGGCAGGGGCACTGGGTGGCTGTCTTGCACCGAAGACTCGGTCTGAGCGCCACGGCTCTGGGGGTCTCGGGAGGGCTGTGGTCGCTGACCCGGCTTGGCGGGGGGTCAGGTCCGCGTCTCAGAACTGCAGGTGTCCTGGACGGCAGTAATGGCAGGCCTGCCTGAGGGGGCGGGAAGAGCCGAGCCAGCCGAGCCAGCGGGAGCTCTGTGCTCTCCGGGGCCGCGGGGCAGCTGCATGCCTTTCTTTTTTTAGGAGCAGTTTCTCGCGCAGCCCTGGGTTCTGTCCGACTCCTGTAAAGTCCCGCGGAGTTGGTATTCTGAGTGCTCTGAAGGGAAGTGAGGCTCCCTGACGCCTCCCTTGTCCCCCGCGTCACCTGTGTGGGGTGAGAATCCCCCAGCGGTTTCACAGAGGCTGGAACTGGCCCGGGCCCCCCGGGGCTGCCCGGCGTGGGGCTGTGGGTGGAACCTGGCTGGCAAGGGTGCCGAGACACAGAGCACGGAGCTGCCGGTACAGCCCCCGCCTCCTTGTCCTGTGCATGATGCTGAGGGCGGGCGTCCTCTGTCCCGTCTCTCCTGGGTGGCTGGGCCACTTCTGCTGTGTGCCGCCACCGGACAGGGCTCCCAGGCCTGCCCAGAGCGGACGTCACCCCACGCCTTGCTGCCGTGTGCTCAGTCCACAAGTCCCCGGGGCTTGTGGCCTTAGAAGTCGCTCAGCTGGCTGCCTCGGTTTGCACGTGGCTGAACTGAGGCCCGGGGAGTGGCAGTGGCCCGAGGTTGGCCGTCACTGCAGATGGGCGCCCACCTCCACGTGAGAGCCCAGGCCAGAAAGAAACACAACAGGAAGCCACGCAAGCCCGAGCCTCTCCTGGGTTGGTGTCCTGTGCCCAGCCCTGCCCCTGTCCTGCCTCAGTGGGTCGGGGGGTATTTGAGCCATGCTCTTTTATACAGTCTCAACACGGGATTGATTGTGCTGGGCCCAGCGCTGCGGTGCAGGGAGTTAAGCTGTCACTTGCGCCTGCTGGTATCCTGTGTTGGTGCACCGGTTCTGGCCCCAGCTGCTCTACTTCCGATCCGGCTCCAACGAACGCTCCCGGGAAGGCAGCAGAGGCTGGCCCAAGGACTTGGGCCGCTGTCACCACGTGGCAAAGCTGGATGGGGCTCCTGGCTCCCGGCTCCTGGCTGGCTCAGCTCTGGCCGTGTGCCTCTTTCTCTGCCTTTCAAATAAATGAATAAATCTTTAAGAGAAAAAGATGGACTGTCGTATATTTACCAAGCACCCACTGTGAGCTTTGTGTCTTCCAGGATGGGAGCTGGGAGCCCTGGGGAGTGAGGGGAGCTTGTGCAGCGCCGAGGTCTGGGTCCCCTCACCTCCTCGTCCCGGGGAAGGGTGTTGGGTGGTGGTAGGTGTTCTTATTCTGAGGCCACAGTGGTGCCCACCACATCGCTCTCTGGACGGGCCAGAGCCTCCTGTTGCAGCCTCCCTGTCTGGGCACCGTCTTTGGCGTCACGACAGGCCAGGCTCCAGATGGACCTCTTGTCTCTGTGTCCCTGAGCCGTGGAGACACAGCAGAGGCAGCCTGAGTGGGTGTGATGCAGTATGCCACCGTCGCTTACCCTCTGTTGCTGTTTCTTTCTCTGCTTGTATAAATATCTGTAGACATCAAATGTGTTTTTGATGGAAGGAAGAGGGATCTGCTTTTGTTTGGCCAATAATAGCGGGCTGCATCTCTTTCTAAAAATAAGTTGCTGGGTATTTCCAAGCCTTCTAGAAGGAGGCGCCTCATTCCCTTGCGATGTGGGAGACCATTTATTTTTTGTCTGTGATGTAGTTTTCCAAAAGTGCCAGTACCGGCGGCTTCACTTCTATTCTAAACATGGCCGTTCCAGGTCTGGTCTGAGGCCTGCTCTGGTGTGTGTGTGGATGTGGGGGCGTGGCTGACAGCATGTCACACCTGCGGCCCCGGGGCCTTTGCCTCTGATGCACCCCCCTTCCTGGCGGGCGCACGCTCAAGTCTGGTCCCGCTTCTTCGCCGCCGCTGGTTGATGGTGGAGACTGGTTCTGTTTACTCTCCCTGGGGAGCCCTCGCTGACGTGAGAGTGATGGGTTTTGTGAGGGGGTCTGGTGTGTGTGTGCGTCGTTAGAAAACATGCGGCTGGCAGCCATCTTCCAGTTTCCTAATTCAGATATATCTTTGCTGAGTTCCTATAGCGACTTCTGTCCCCGCAGGTAAATATTTCATCTCCACTCATACAGCGCTTCTTGTTAGCCAGATCATCTCCCAAGACTGTTTATGTAGCCTGGAAATAGTTCTTGTGTCTGTGGGTGTCCTGAGAACCTTCCAGAAAGCATCCAGGAATCTGCCCACCTACTTGGTTTCCCTGGAGGGACAGAGAAGGTGATTAATGCAGGAGACTCTGTGGGCACGAGGGCACACGCGTGTTTATGTTTTAAAGGAGGGCCCGCCAGCCACAGCCTGAGCCCGACAAGGTGTTCTCTGCTGTCGCTTTGCTTCCCTAATGGTGAGATTTGCTCCCAGGGTCTTGCAGAAGACGCTCAGGAGAGATCGCTGGGCTGGGGCAGGACCCACGCTGCTGTCTGGCGTGGCCGATAGCTTCCGTGGCGCTCCCTGCAGCCACGGGGAGCAGCATGGCCTCCCGTTCGTTTGTGTCTTCCCTGCTGTGAGCTGTGTTTGCAGACAGGGATTGTGACCGTTGGGTGTGGCCAGCCCAGGAGGGGTCCTGAGTGGGAGGCGGGCAGTAGTGGGAGTGGCCCTCGAGAGCCCCTCGCAGTTCCTCGGCTCAGCCCGTTTCCCGAGACTCCCCCAGCAAGGGTGGGTGACTTGCCGGGGTGAGTCAGCAGCTCTCTGTGGCCACCCTGAGCGCTTCCCAGGGTAGATGGACCAGAGAGACCAGGGCAGTGCCAGGTGGGACGAGGGGATCCATCAGGAACCGGGGAAGCCAGGAGGGACGGGGGACTCCCAGCGCCCCTGCAGGGCAGAGCTGAGAGCCTGGCGCCTGAGCATGTCGCCCTGCGCTTCAAGCTCTCCTCCTTGACACCAGCACCGCTCCCGCTCTGTGCTGACTCCTGCCGGGCCTGGAACTCGGATGCGCTGCCCTCCTGTGCTCTGCCAGCGCCATCCAGTCCCTTCTGTGGGCTCTGTTGCCCAGGCACCAGCCCTTGCCTTCCCTGCTGCTGCTGTTTCGCCACAGTGCCTGTGAGTGTCCAGCGTGTGTCTGCACGGCTGACTCACTCAGTCGCGCTCGAGGATGGGGCCGAGGCACGTCTGTTCAGACGCCTGCAGGTGCCTCTAGATGCCTGCACGACCGGGTGAGTGAGAGAAGCAGAAACAGAGAGGCTCGCCTGAGCGGCGCCAGCGGGACATCCTTGATTCCCAGTCTGAGCAGCAGCGTGACGCTGCAAGTGACGGGCCGCAGTCAGGACGCAGGCGTGTGCGTGTGACACAGAATCCTGGTGTCTGCGCGCGAGCACGAAGCATGACGAGGCGTGGATGGAGTCCGTATGGAGACACGCCATGCACGCCAGCACTCCGGTCAGAGCATGTCAGTGCGGCCTCGCACACTGCCGGCCTCACGCGGGACTCGGCTTGCGCCATGGTGGGGACAAAGCCCAGCTGTCAGCACTCCGGTCAGAGAATGTCAGTGCGGCCTCGCACACTGCTGGCCTCACGCGGGACTCGGCTTGCGCCACAGTGGGGACAAAGCCCAGCATGTGAAGGTGCCATGGTTTTGGTGGGACGCGGAGGGGGCTGGGTAGGGGCCGTGCGCAGCAGAGGCTTGTTCCAGACAGAGACAGAAGACGCACACCCAGGTTGAGCCATGTGACAAGAGGGGCCCCTGGAGCTGGCGGCGGGGGAGGCAACGTGGTCAGAGAGCAGAGGGCAAGGTCACCCGGTGGCCAGAGGCTTGGGCCGGAACAGTGGGTCAGGTGACCGCTGCGAGACAAGGCCGGAGGTGTTCACAGCACACACAGCCTCCGCTGCCCTGCTCGGCAGCGCCTCCTCAGTCCCGCGCACGCACGGGGCTCGCAGTTTGTTTTGCCAAGGCCGCCCCTCATACTCCAGGAGTGCAGTTCTCTCCGCCTGAATCCTGAACCTGCACCGAGGGCTGAAGAGGAGCGGAAGTGCCCTCAGCAGCCGCCCTGCTCTGAGCTGTCGGGGCTTCTAGGAGCTGCCCCCCCCGGGCCCCCGTTCGGCTGCCCGATCTGAGTTCTGTCCGGCCCAGGTGTCTCTGTGAGGTCCCTCTCCGCGGGTGTGAAGAACGGCAGCAGGAGTTCCGGGCAGACGTGGGTTTGCTGTGAGTTTCTGTGTTGATCGAATGGACCAGTTCCCTGGACGTGGAAGGGAAGGCGGTGAGAGCTTTCCTGTCCCCGGCCAGGCCGCTCAGATGTGGCTTGTCTCGCCTGCGCGCAGGGGCTGGTTGAGTACCTGGACGAGCTGCCTTATTAGGGAAACTAAGGCCGTGGGCCGCTGCTGCCACTCCTCTCTGCACGACTGAGCAGAGTGTCTTCTCAGGACCCCTGTCTGCTGTTTGCCTCTGCACATTGGTAGCAGAGCCCCCTGCCCAGAGAGAGGGGTGCAGTGGGGCTTCGCTGTGTACACATACTGCACGCGGTGCACTGGATTTCATCTGTGGATTCTGTTTGCAAAACACAAGTTCAAAGTCATGTGGATATGAAAATTCTAACAGCTACTTTCTGGCTGCATCAATATTATTTACGATGTTTTCTTGTCAGAACACGCTGAAAGTCCCATTTCGGGTCTTTAAACCAGTAGCTTTCTGAGCGGCTTGTTCTGAATTTCAGGGTAGCATTCGGCTGCACTGATCCAGAAAACCTGAAGGATTATCAGTAAGCACTTGGGTTAAAGTTGATTGCCAGGCCCGTGGGGGGACACCCGAGTTCTTGCAGTTGTGCCCAAGTACGCGTTCCTGCCCATCTCGGCGTCGGGGGCCTGGAGCTCGCTTGCTCAGCAAGATGGGCCAGTCGGTGCTTGTGTTTCTTCCAGAGACAGGCAGTGAAGGAAGCTTAGCAACAGGAGTGATATTTTAAAAGATTTATTTATTTGAAAGGCAGAGCAGGAGAGAGAGAAAGATCTTTCATTCGCTGGTTCATTCCTCAAATGCCTGCAACGGCCAGGGCTGGGCCCAGCTGAAGCCAGGAGCCTGGAACTCTGTCTGGTCTCCCACGTGGATGTCAGGGCCCAAGTACTTGGATCACCTTCCACTTCCTTCTGAGGTGCATTCTTAGGGAGCTGGTCGGAGGTGGAGCAGTGGGGACTTGAACCGGCACTCGTACGGATGCTGACATGCTAAGTGGCAGCTTAACTCACTGTGCCACAACCCCAGGCCCAACCACAGTGATTTTTTTTTTTAAAGCTGTTGACATATTTAAGACAGCACGTTGCAAAAAGCAAACCCAGGTCTGGAAAAAAAAAAAAAAAGGTTGAAATTGTTATGTGTGAGGCCAGTGCTGTGGCGCAGTAGGTTAATCCTCCGCCTGCGGCACCAGCATCCTATATGGGCGCCGGTTTGAGTCCTGTCTGCTCCTCATCTGCTCTAGCTCTCTGCTATGGCCTGGGAAAGCAGTAGAAGATAACCCAAGAGCTTGGGCCCCTGCACCCGTGTGGGAGACCAGAGGAAGCTCCTGGCTTCGGATCAGCGCAGCTCCAGCCGTTGCAGCCAATTGGGGAGTGAACCAGTGGACGGAAGACCTTTTCTTTCTGTCTCTCCTTCTCACTGTCTGTAACTCTAACTTTCAAATAAATAAATAAAATCTTAAAAAAAAAAAAAAGAAATTGTTATGTGTGGGTGTAACCACCCGGATGGTGAGTCCTTGAAGGGCTGGCTGCCTAGTAACCCTGACACTTCCAGGGTGAGATCCGCCCTTCTGAGTGGTGCTGGCATCTGACATTCAGCATCGACTGTTAGAACTGACCACTGGCCACAGACACTGACCACTGGACCTGGCCATGAGAACTGACTGCTAGACCTGACCACTAGAATGTTCTTTTTTTTTTTTTGACAGGCAGAGTGGACAGTGAGAGGGACAGGGAGAAAGGTCTTCCTTTGCCGTTGGTTCACCATCCAATGGCCGCCGCGACTGGCACACCACGCTGATCCGAAGGCAGGAGCCAGGTGCTTAACCTGGTCTCCCATGTGGGTGCAGGGCCCAAGCACTTGAGCCATCCTCCACTGCACTCCCGGGCCACAGCAGAGGTGGCCTGGAAGAGGAGCAACCAGGACAGAATCCGGCGCCCCGACCAGGACTAGAACCCGGTGTGTCAGTGCCACTAGGCGGAGGATTAGCCTATGGAGCCGTGGCGCCAGCCCTGACCACTAGAATGACGAGAACTGGCCATTGGATCTGACCACGAGAAATGATGGCTAGGATTGGCCACTAGATCTGACCTTGAGACCCAACCACAAGAACCGACCACTGGATCTGACCATGAGAACTGGTCACGAGAGCTGACCATGAGACCTGTGTCTGCGAGTTGCCTTTTAGGGGCCATGTTGCTCCTGTGACCTTTCCTATCACAGTGCCCTCTAGGCCAGGGTCCCCCAAGTCTGCCTCCCTTGGCTTCTGCAGAAGCTAGCATGAAGGAGGCCCCCTGTCTCGTCAGCTCAGGCGATTAGAATTCAGTCAGCTTCCATATTGAAAGGGCCTGCCGAGTGCCAGCATGTGCTCATGCTTGATTCCCCGGTGTGGTTGTGTGAGATTGCTGTGCATTTTATTCCCATGATGCCTTGCTCATCCATCCTACATGGTGTAGTTTTTCCTTTTTTAAAAAGACTGACCTATTTAAGGCAGAGCTACAGAGTGAGTGAGTGAGAGATCTTCCATCTACTGGAGAAAGAGAGAGGTAGAAATAGAGATCAATCTCGTCATCTGCTGGTTCACTCCCCAAATGGCTGCAACAACCAGGGCTGGTCCAGACCAAGAGCCATGAACTCTGTCTGGGTCTCCCATGTGAGTGGCAGGGGCCCAAGTCCTTGAGCCATATTCTGCTGCTTTCCCTGGTGCATTAGCAGGGAGCTGGATCAGAAGTGGAGCATCTGGGACTTGAACTGGAGCTCATGTGGGAGACCAAGTGTCCTAGGTGGCAGCTTAACCCTCTAGCCACCAAACCGGCAACCTATGATACAGTTTTCTATCTTTTGTTGGATCTTTGCTTCTAATGTGGCTCATTTGTGGCAATTTACTTTTTTTTTTTTTTTTAAGATTTTACTTATTTATTTGAGAGGGAGAGACAGAGAGAAAGGTCTTCCTTCTGTTGGTTCACTCCCCAAATGGCCGCAGTGGCTAGAGCTGTACCGATCCGAAGCCAGGAGCCAGGTGCTTCTTCCCAGTCTCCCATGCGGGTGCAGGGGCCCAAGGACTTGGGTCATCTTCTACTGCTTTCCCAGGCCACAGCAGAGAGCTGGATCGGAATAGGAGCAGCCGGGACTAGAACAGGTGCCCAAATGGGATGCCGGTGCCACAGGCAGAGGATTAACCTACTGTGCTATGGCACCGGCCCTGTGGTGATTTACTTTGAATGACAGAGGCCTTGTATTTTTATTGTCAGGCTGTAACCATAACAGACAGTAATATGCAAAGGTTGAAATCCATTATTAAATTGTCAGAAGCCAAGTGGCTGAAGCTCAGCAGTGCACAGGGGCCGCTCGAGCTGAGGCAGGTGCATGCACCCTCTCCCTGTCATTGGGTGGGACAAGGTCAGCAGTGATAGTGAGCGCTCACTGCAGGTCTCAGACTGAGTTTACAGGAAGACAAGTGCGTGTGGTACCTAAGGAAGGGCACCATGATCAGAAATTCCACACGAGGAAGGAGAGTTTGTCCAGGGTCTGCATGAAAATGAGATAATTGTGAGCTATTGCAGCTGATGGTCCACATTTTACGTGTAATACATTGAAAATGTGCCTGTTGGTTCAGGCTTTCCAGAGACAGGCCCAGTGGGGTAAGTGGGATATACGTTGATGTACGCATCCCCCAGGGGTTCTACATACATCAGGAGTTTAGTTGGCTCACATGACATTGGGGCTGACGTGTCTGACGTTTGTAGGACAGGCCAGCAGGCTGGAGCTGGCGGAGAGTGGATGCTGCTGGCCTGAGTCTGGGGCTGGGCCTTTGGCCAGGGTTTCTGCGGTACAGTTTGGGACAGAACCCCTTCTCCAGGGACCTAAGACTTTGCTCTGAAGGCCGCTGACAGGACGAGGCCTACCCGCTGTGGAAGGTCCCTCGCTTCACTCGGAGTCGGCGGCTTCCAGTCAGTCCTGTCATGGCCCCATTTGTGGGACTTTGACGGTTCTGAAGCACGGGCTCTGAGAAGAGCGGAGAGTGCAGGGGCAGCGTGGACGTGAGCGCCACGCGAAGGACGTGGAGGTGGAGCTGGGTAGCGTGGGTTTAGTGTGCGTGCCTTTGGCCAAGTGTCTTGACCTCGAGTCTGGGTTTGCACATTTGTAAAGGTAGACGTGACCTCACCTGTCCTCCAGGGGAGCACGCCTGTGGGATGACTGCGTGGGAGTGAGTCTCAGCCAGGCTTCATGAGAGTTTGGGGCTCCCTCCAAGTCGTCTGCACAGTGCCTGGCGCGCAGGGGGTGCTGAGTGCATCCGGGGTGGTTTAAGGGGCACCTCTCAGCTTACTCCCTTTCTGAGGGGCTACAGTGGACGCACCGGGAGGGGTGAGACGGGGACGCGGGCTGAGGTGCTGAGCGGGGCTCGCTGTGCTCACAGGCAAGGCTGGCGTTACAGCGGAGTCTGGCCCAAGGGGACGCCGTAGCTCACGTTTCTGTTGGGCAGCAGCGTCTGCGAAGTGGGATCGTATTTTCCAGTAAGGCTTTAAAGCAAGTCACGATCTTACGTCCTTCATGCGCGGGACCTTGTCAGGCCCCGTGAGGACCCGGTGCTAGGCTCTGGGGTTTTTCTCAGAAATAGATCACCTTTGACCCATTACACTGTTCCGTTTTGCCTGGGCCCTTTGGCTTGGTCGGTGCAGTGTGAGAGCGCTCGTTCTCATTAGGAGAGAAGACCGCCGTACCCCCGGGCTGACCACTCCGCTGCAAAACTCAGTTGGCGCATCTTGCCGCAGCGCCCTGTCTGCTGGCCCCCGTGGCGTGGGGAGCTCGATGCCAGCGCCCTGCGGGCTCTTGCGTGGCTCGTGGGGGTGACCGTGGCCGTCGTGGTGTGGGGCACCATGGCGGCAGGGAGGACTTGCTAGGGTCTCTTGCATGGGTGCTGCTGTGATGAAAGCAAGGGCAGCAAGATGGCAGCTGTTCGCCCAGCTTCCCGGGGCCGGCAGAGGTCAGCCCCGCGTCGCTCCCTGTGACACCTGGCGCCGGGTCACGCTCGCCCGGGGGTACCGAGTTTCAGCACCCAAAGCCTGTTGCCTAAGTGCGCGGGCGCAGGATGACGCGGGACCCTGCGCACGGGTTTGTGGTGCGCTGGGGCGGCCGGGGCTGTCGCGTGCGGCCCGCCCCGAGGGCCCGCGGCGGGCTCCCCTCCAACGAAGGCTGGCGCCGAGCTAACCCACGTCCCCGGCGTGGGACAGCCCGTGGCACTTCGCCTCACGTTTTGCCAAAGAAGTTGGCGTGAACTTGAAAATCCCAACCAGGACGGTCTGGTTGAAGAGCCTCTCCGACGGCAGACTCCGAGAGGCTTTCCCGGCTGAGGAGAAAGCGCGGGAACACCCGGCGCGCATGCGCCCCCCTTCCCGCCACTGAGCGCGGGAACACCTGGCACGCATGCGCCCCTGTGCCCGCCGCTGAGGAGAAAGCGCGGGAGCACCCAGCGCGCATGCGCCCCCGTGCCCGCCGCTGAGGAGAAAGCGCGGGAGCACCCAGCGCGCGTGCGCCCCCCTTCCCGCCACTGAGCGCGGGAACACCTGGCACGCATGCGCCCCCGTGCCCGCCGCTGAGGAGAAAGCGCGGGAGCACCCAGCGCGCGTGCGCCCCTGTACCTGTGTGCCGCGCACGCGCAGACGCTGGCGGGCGGCTTGCTTTCCTCTCTCCTGGAGTCCCCTCATGACCCCGTCCCGTTGCTGCGTTCCTCACCTGCCCTTAGGGAGGCCCTGGGAGTTTCGGGGATCCCTACCCATGTCTGTCCCTGCTGCACACCGTGGTGGCGCCGGCCCGGGGTCTCCCCGGGTCCCTGCCGGCAGGGTCCCCGGCCTGGCTCTGGCCCAGTGAGCGCTGGCGCCGGGAGGCCTCGGGGCTGGCGGGGGAGGCCTTCCCCTGGGGTGACCGTGGGCGTCGTGAAAGTCACTGCTGACCTTCGCCCGGCTGAGTGCTTGCTTCTCTGTTTTAAAGCTGTGCGTGTGTGCCAGGCAGGTGTGCGGGGAGGCGGGGCCGGGACGCATCTTACACGCGCGCGCTGGCTCCGCGACATCTGGTGCTGCCCGGGCGGAGCCGGAGCCCGAGCCCCGTCCTGGTCCCGGAGGCGTTGCTTGTCCTCCCAGGGTGTGCGTCGGCAGAGCCGGAGCCGGCGAGCTGGGTGGTGGGCGTGGGCGTGGGCTGGGGGTGTCAGCCACGGCCGCACGTCCCGGCCTCGTGCCGGGCACCTCCGGGGCGCAGCGGGCAGTGTTGGCTCCTCGGGCTTGCCAGGGCCCTTGGTCACTGGCGTTGCAGGACGCCTGTGTATCGGCGGTTACATCAGGAGTCTGAGCTCCTCGGGGCGCTGCTTCTGACAGGGTGACGGCGACGGCTGCTCACAGGCGTGAAGTGAGCGTTAAAATGGGGTTCACGTCCTGAGCTTGTGCAGCGGGAGGCCCGGGAGAGGCAGACCCAGGCCCTGTCCTCAGGAGGTCCCGGCCCAGTTCGTGGTGCTCAGTCTCCTCTATCCCCACCCTGATGGATCTGGAGCAGGGCGTGGCGGGGCCGGGTTGGGGCTGAGCGTCAGTGGAGCACAGACCCCCGGGGGGAGGGGGTCGGCTGTGTGCCCGCAGCAGCCCTCTGAGGCCAGGGCTGCTCCCGGCACCCACGCCCTTGCCGGTCCCCTGTGCAGTCTGGGTGCCGTGTCCTGTAGGCTGTTTCTTTTTTAATATTTATTTGAGAGGTAGGGTTATAGAGACAGGGAGGGAGAGACAGAGAGGTCTTCCATCCGCTGGTTCACTCCCCAGTTGGCCACAACGGCCAGAGCTGCACCAATCCGAAGCCAGGAGCCAGGAGCTTCTTCCGGTCTCCCACACAGGTGCAGGGGCCCAAGGACTTGGGCCGTCCTCCACTGCTTTCCCAGGCCATAGCAGGGAGCTGGATCAGAAGAGCAGCCAGGACTAGAACTGGCGCTCGGATGGGATGCCAGTGCTACAGGTGTAGGCCCAGCCCACCACGCCACAGCGCTGGCCCCTGTCCTGTCTGTGGACTTTCTAAAGCAGGCTCTGAAGGTAGCCACCACTAGTGGGTCCTCATCTTCTACCAGAACCAGAACCAGAAGTAGAGCGAGGTGGGAAGGGCTCTCCAGGTAGACAGTGGGTGGAAGGAGGACGGCCTTGCTGAGGACGCCAGGGGCTGGGCTGGCCCCGTGCCCTACAGTGGCTGCTCAGAGTGATGGAGCGCGGGGGTGGGGGGGTTTTGGACAGGGCGGGACCCGCACATTCTGTTGGCATTTGCTTCTGCTCCTGGGTGCTGTTGTCCTGGCTCAGTGTGGCCCCGACGTCCGCAGCCTGGGCTGCCCTCAGTTCTGGGGGTGATGGTTGCACTGTGCTCCCTCCTTGTTGCCTGGGCCATGATCTCACAGCTGGATTGATTGGGCTACTTGGATCTCTGATAAAAGCACCTATTAAAGTCTTTTAAAGCTGTGGGTGGAGTCAGTGTTGTCCCTAGGTGAGAGTAGGAAGGGGTCACCCTTGACAGACGCCTTGTGTGAATAGGTGAAGAATCCTCGGCAGTGGCTGAGCCGCGGGGCAGGGGCGAGCTGGAGGACGAGAGCTCCTAGGATGGTGGCCGGCGGCCCTGCAGCCACGGGATCTGGCTGTTCTGCGCATGTGTGGGGGGCATTTGTGCCACCTGCTGTGTCCTATACAAAGTAACACCACTTTGCAAAGGCTGTTTGGGCGGGTCAGGAAGCCGGTTTGGGGGTGTCCCACAATAGCATGGCCCAGGAAGCCTCCCTTACAGCTCCCTGGTGCAGAGCTGGCGTGGGTGGGGTTGGCACAGGAAGGGGCTGCCAAGGAGCCTGGAATTGTGTGTGGAAGTTTGCCTGACGGGGAGGGAAGTGCTGACGTGTGTCCCGCGGCTGTTGCTCTGTGGGGTCTCACTTGGGCCTGGAGCCTGCGTGCAGACACAGGTGTGGGAGTGGCACTGGGTGCCCCACAGCCTCGGCACTCGGAGCCGGGGCGTGAGCTTTCCTCGTTCCTGTTAGTGCTGGGTGTGGTGTCGGCGTCGCTGCTGGGAGTTAGCTTGAGTAGCACAGACAGTGGGGTTGTACCTTCTTAAACAAGATTCATTTCCCAGGTGCTGCCGTGACTGGGGCTGTGCCGGTCCAAAGCCCGGAGCTTTATTTGGGTCTTCCACGTGCATGGCAGGGGCCCAAGCACTTAGGCCATCTCATCTCCCAGGGCCTTGCCGGTGTGTTAGCAGGGAGCTGGGCTGGAAGCAGAGTAGCACGTCTCGAACTTGTGCTCTGAGGTGACGTGCCGGCGTCACGGGTGGCGGCACCACGACGTCCACCCCTGAAGCAGGCGTCGGGGTCACGCCGCAGCTTCCGCCCAAGCGCAGGCCCTGGACGCGCGGCTGTGGTTGGCTTTGTGGAGTCTTTTTCTCCGTAAAAGTGACTAAACGAAGCCCACGCCCAGAGTCTGGCCATCTGCAGCTCATGCAGACTGCAGCATGGAGGTCGTCAATGACACTTCGTGTGGTGCCGTGAGAATTTGCCCATCTTTGTCTCTGGTTCCTGGCGCAGAGTTTCAGAAACCTCTGGAATTTTCCATGTAACAGGAACGTGTGTTCTGTGGATCGGTGACTCACGGTGGGCCCTCAAGGGCTTCAGTGGGGGCATGGTCACCAGGAAGACCCCGTGTGATTAGAGATTCGGAACTCTGCCACCGGGTCCCTGGGGAGGTGGAAATTGCCAGTGTCACAGCGTGGACACCCAGGCCACGGCGCCTCGGTAGGGTGACGCACTCAGAGTCCTCGGGGAGACGGCAGGGCCTCATGTCTGCTGCGTCCAGCCCTCTCCCTGTGTAGTTCTTTGCTCCCTGTTCCTGGTCTGCACCCTGTGCGATGTCCTGGGCAGTGTGGGGTTTGTGCTGACCATTGTCCCCGAGGGGCTGTAGGAGCTGCATGCTCACGGCCAGCTTGGAAGAAGTGCACGTGGCCCAGCGGCTCCACAAGGGCCGTGTCAGAGGACCAAGCGCCACACCTGCGCATGTGGCGGGGACCCCTGGTGGCTGGCGAGGCTCGGAAGTGCCGGACTGTGCCGCCACCGGCACACCTCCCTGATGATGCGTTGTTTTGGTAGGTCTCGGGTTTTTCCCAGTCAGGTGTGAAGCGGCATCTCATTTATTCCTGATTAAAAAGCCAGGCCATGGGACTATTTATTATCCTTACCCCTTCCTGCACTGGTCACTGTCTCCAGCATGAGGTCAGAGGCTGACCAAGGGTCTTTATTTATTTTATTTTTTTATTTTTTGACAGGCAGAGCTAGACAGAGAGAATGATCTTCCTTTTGGCTGTTGGTTCACCCCCCAAATGGCTGCCACGGCCGGTGCACTACACCCATCCAAAGCCAGGAGCCAGGTGCTTCCTCCTGGTCTCCCACGCAGGTGCAGGGTCCAAGCACTTGGGCCATCCTCCACTGCACTCCCGGGCCACAGCAGAGAGCTGGACTGGTAGAGGAGTGACCGGGACAGAACCGGCGCTCCGACCGGGACTAGAACCCGGTGTGCTGGCGTCGCAAGGCAGAGGATTAGCCTATTGAGCCACAGTGCCAGCAACCCTGGCTTCTATTTTTCTTATCCTTTAAATGCAGTGTTCTGCCTTCTTGCACATGTGTGTATATGCATTTTAGTGGCTTTTCCCCGGTATCTCAGACACAGGTTAAGATTCAGGTGTCGGGAGAGACTTTGTTGCGCCCTGAGCTTCCTGCCCCTGGGTATGAGGCGCCGGCTGAGGGTCTCCCACTGCAGCTGGTTCTGTGTTAGAGGCGCTTCCTGCTGCTAGCCCACTACATCGTGTGCAGTCCAGGGAGAGCTGCAGCCCGTGGACTGGCTTGCCAGCCACATTGTGAGGTTAAGGGGCGGAGCTCAGAGTTCACTAGCAGTAAAGACTGAAGCTGAAAAGAGAAACAGAGTAACAGAGTAAAAATGTGCATCTCTCAGGCTCTGTGGGAGAGCACCCTAATTTTAGAGCAGTCTGATTATTTTTAGAGAATGCTGGCATTGCCCTGTGGAAGCTGGCCTGAGACTGCTCGGCTCCTGCGCTCCAGCCCTGCTCCCCGGGGCCTGGTGCGTCACGAGGACAGGCCTGGGTGGGGACTGCTCCCACTGTCCTGACCACTGCCCTGTCAGGAACCGCACCTGTGCTGTTCTGTGCTGTGTGCACCATGGGTCATGGGTCCGTGGGACCACACCTTTGTGATCTGTGCCGTGTGCACTGTGGGGCGTGGGTTAGGGGAGCTGTACCTGTGGTGGTCTGCGCTGTGTGCACCATAGGACACAGGTCAATGGATCCACACCGTGCTGTTCTGTGCCGTGTGCACCATGGGGCGTGGGTCAGTGGACCTGCACCTGCCGTGGTCTGTGCTGTGTGCACCATGGGGCGTGGGTCAGTGGACCTGCACCTGCCGTGGTCTGTGCTGTGTATACTGGGACACAGGTCTGTGGAACCACACCTGCAGTGGTCTGTGCCGTGTGCACTCTGGGGCGTGGGTCAGTGGACCTGCACCTGCAGTGGTCTGTGCCGTGTGCACTCTGGGGCGTGGGTCAGTGGACCTGCACCTGCCATGGTCTGTGCTGTGTGCACCATGGGGCGTGGGTCAGTGGACCTGCACCTGCCGTGGTCTGTGCTGTGTGCACCATAGGGCGTGGGTCAGTGGACCTGCACCTGCCGTGGTCTGTGCCGTGTGCACTCTGGGGCGTGGGTCAGTGGACCTGCACCTGCCGTGGTCTGTGCTGTGTGCACCATGGGGCGTGGGTCAGTGGACCTGCACCTGCCGTGGTCTGTGCCATGTGCACTCTGGGGCGTGGGTCAGTGGACCTGCACCTGCCATGGTCTGTGCCGTGTGCACTCTGGGGTGTGGGTCAGTGGACCTGTACCTGCCATGGTCTGTGCCGTGTGCACTCTGGGGCGTGGGTCAGTGGACCTGCACCTGCCATGGTCTGTGCCGTGTGCGCTCTGGGGCGTGGGTCAGTGGACCTGCACCTGCCATGGTCTGTGCCGTGTGCACTCTGGGGCGTGGGTCAGTGGACCTGCACCTGCCGTGGTCTGTGCCGTGTGCACTCTGGGGCGTGGGTCAGTGGACCTGCACCTGCCATGGTCTGTGCCGTGTGCACTCTGGGGCGTGGGTCAGTGGACCTGCACCTGCCGTGGTCTGTGCTGTGTGCACCATGGGGCGTGGGTCAGTGGACCTGCACCTTCCGTGGTCTGTGCCGTGTGCACTCTGGGGCGTGGGTCAGTGGACCTGCACCTGCCGTGGTCTGTGCCGTGTGCACTCTGGGGCGTGGGTCAGTGGACCTGCACCTGCCATGGTCTGTGCTGTGTGCCCCACTGCCCTGCAGCCTCATGGACTTCAGTGGACGGACAGAAACTGGCCTTGCGAATGTGTGGACACCGCCATGGACACCAGTGTCTACATGGCTGCCTGGGGTCCTGCCGGATGGAGACACAGTCCTAGGCATTTCCTTTTCTCTATTTTAAAGGCAGAGTACAAAGAAGGAGAGAGAGAGAGGTCTTCCATCTACTGGTTCACTCCCCTACGTGGCTGCAGGGACGCAGGCTGGCCAGGCTGAAGCCAGGAGCTTCTTCCAGTCTCCCCCATGGGTGTGGGGGCCCAAAGACGTGGACCTTCCTCCACTGCCTTCCTAGACACATGAGCAAGGAGCTGGATTGGAAGTGGAGCAGCCGGGACTCAAACGGGCGACCAGCACTGCAAGTGGAGGCTTAACCTACTGCACTACAGCGCCGGCCGGATCCTGGGTGTTTTCTAACGTCAGGGACCTGTTCCGGGGGTGCTGTGAGGAGGCTGCAGCGCCAAGCTCCCCTCCCTGGGGGGTGTTTGAGGTGTCAGTGTACAGTTTTATTTAGGCTGGGGCCAGCATCATTCCCAGAGAGCTAAACAGTCATGAAATGTACGTGTGTATAACGTGGGCGCAGTGAGGGCACACATGCTCAGCTCGGGTGTGGTGAGGGAACACGCGTGCTCAGCTCGGGTGCGGTGAGGGGACACGCGTGCTCAGCTCTGGGCATGCAGTGAGGGAACACGTGTGCTCAGCTCAGGCGCAGTAAGGGAACACGTGCTCAGCTCTGGCACAGTGAGGGAACACGCATGCTCAGCTCTGGGCATGCATGAGGGAACACGTGCTCAGCCTGGGGTGTTAGTTTTTCCCACAGCAGCTAGTGGAGGCTCCACCGGTACTGTTAACTCAGTCCTTGGTCTGTGGCTAGGACTCCAGCGCCAGCTGCGCTCACGTGACCGGCAGCCGGCAGCGTTCGGGCAGTGCCGGCTCACGTTCTGCTGGTGCCTGTGGAAGGCTGGGCGTTTACCGGGTTTCTCAGACATTCCACGGATGCTCTTTCCTTTCGGAATGAACAGACTTCAGGGTTTTTTCGACTCACAGCCAAACAGTGGAAGCACGGTGGCTCACATCCTGCCCCTCCCCACACACAGTGCCACCCCTGCGGCATGCACCGTGGTCCTCAAGTCCCCAGTCCAGGCCGGCTCTCGTCCTGTGCGCTCTGTGGATCTGGGCGGTGGGCGGGGATCAGTGGCGGCTCTCGTCCTGTGCGCTCTGTGGATCTGGGCGGTGGGCGGGGATCAGTGGCGGCTCTCGTCCTGTGCGCTCTGTGGATCTGGGCGGTGGGCGGGGATCAGTGGCGGCTCTCGTCCTGTGCGCTCTGTGGATCTGGGCCGTGGGCGGGGATCAGTGGCGGCTCTCGTCCTGTGCGCTCTGTGGATCTGGGCGGTGGGCGGTGATCAGTGGCGGCTCTCGTTCTGTGCGCTCTGTGGATCTGGGCGGTGGGCGGTGATCAGTGGCCCTGGCCCTGGCCACACTGGCCTCTTCAGCATCTCTGTGGTCCCGCCTTTGAGAGCTGCAGCCGCACAGCAGGTGGCCTTCCCACATGGGTAACACGCGTGCGTGCTCCTCCGTGTCGACTATGTGTCTGTCACTGATGCTCTTGCCTGGGCATGGCCGTTTATTCACTCGCTTACTGATTGTGAATAAAGCTGTCCACACATACGTGTGCAGGGGTTTGTGTGTACGACACTCTTTAACCTGCTTGGCCAAGCCCAGCGTTGGGAGTGCGGAGTCTGGGCTGAAATGTTTGGTCTTGCAAGAAGCTGCCAGGCTGCTGTGAGTGAGGGCAGCGATGCTTTTGAGGCCTAGGGGCTGGTGCCTGGGGTGCACTTCTGATGACTTCCTTGTGGGTTTCAGTGTGCGAGAGACCCTGACGTGTGTGGGGGCAGGATGCGTGTGCACAGGCGGGTGGGGGCGGGGGTCTGGTGGAGGGCTCCCTTCAGGTTCCACACCTCGTCCCGGGGCTCGCTTTGTGTCAGTGGGAAGTGCAGATGCGCTGTTCGTGTGGGAGCAGCACTGGCACTCTTCCGTCACCTGAGTTGTGTGTGTGTTTTTTAAGATTTTATCTATTTTTTTAAGAGATAGAGTTACAGACAGAGAGGGAGAGACAGAGAGAGAGGTCTTCCAGCCCCTGGTTCATTCCTCAGATGGCCACAACGGCTGGAGCTGCGCTGATCAGAAGCCAGGAGCCAGGAGCTGCTTCCGGGTCTCCCACGTGGGAAGCTGGAATTGGGAGTGGAGCTGGGACTCGAACCCAGGGATTGCAATGCCGGATGTGGGCACCCGGAGCAGTGACTTCACTGCTCTGCTAAAGGCCAACCCCGATCTGCCTTTCAACATTTTAATCAGAGTAGCTGTACATCTACAAAACAAAAATTAAGAGGCAGTAATGCAAAGAATTGGCTTTGCTATTGTGAAGTAGGAATAAGATGAGAAGGGGGGAGTGGCTCAGCCAGGCAGCCATCCTGGGGAGAGGCCCTCCCGCGGAGCCGCTGTGTGCGCCCTGAAGTCTGCGGGTCCCCGTGTGAGATTCATCCTGGTACGCATGTGTGGCAGCCCCGTGTAGCTGTTTACCCTTTGCCATTTTAGAAGATTTTTAAAAGATGGTTTTCGCCAGCTAAATATGTAAAAAATTTAGGCCTACAAGGTGACATAATCAGTCTGCTGTATCAACTTTCATGTCTGTACTGAGTCTTTTTATTTTTTAAGGTTTATTTTTATTTATTTGAAATGCAGAGTTTCTGAGAGTGAGAGGGGGAGAGAGAGAGAGCTCTTCCAAATGCTGGTTCACTCCCCAAATGGTCACCATGGCCAGGGCTGGGCCAGGCCGGAGCCAGGAGCTTCTTCTGGGTCTCCTGCATTAGCAGAGAGCTGGATTGGAAGTAGAGCAGCCGAGACTCAAAGCAAGTGCCCATGTGGGATGCAGGCCTGTTGGGTGGCAGCTCCACCCACCGCGCCGCAGCGTTGACCCCTGTTCTGAGGCTGTGGCGTAGTTTTTGGTGCTTCCTTCTGCATCTCCAGTGCAGCTCATCATGGCCATCAGCAGGGTCCTTCAGATCCTGTCCTGCTCGTTTTTATGACTAAATGTGACACAGCACATTTGGAAATTGGGTGAGGTTGTGGTCACTGAAATGCCCCTCGGCCCCCCACACCACTCCCGTAACACGGCCCATTTCCCCGTTTGCCCCCTTGTTTGTGCCTGGAGTCTTCCTGGCACCACGTGCGCCCTTCTGCCTCCAGGTGTCCATCAGAGGCTCGGTGCCCACACGCTCAGCACTTCCCCGCGACTCCCTGGAGGAGTGACCTGTGACCCCCCCTGGAGGTGACCGTGACCGTGTGACTCCCTGGAAGAGTGACCTGTGACCCCCCCGGAGGTGACCGTGACCGTGTGACTCCCTGGAGGAGTGACCTGTGACCCTCCCCGGAGGTGACCGTGACCGTGTGACTCCCTGGAGGAGTGACCTGTGACCCCCCGGAGGTGACCGTGACCGTGTGACTCCCTGGAGGAGTGACCTGTGACCCCCCTGGAGGTGACCGTGACCGTGTGACTCCCTGGAGGAGTGACCTGTGACCCCCCCGGAGGTGACCGTGACCGTGTGACTCCCTGGAGGAGTGACCTGTGACCCCCCCTGGAGGTGACCGTGACCGTGTGACTCCCTGGAGGAGTGACCTGTGATCCCCCCGGAGGTGACCGTGACCGTGTGACTCCCTGGAGGAGTGACCTGTGATCCCCCCGGAGGTGACCGTGACCGTGTGACTCCCTGGAGGAGTGACCTGTGACCCCCCTGGAGGTGACCGTGTCCGTGTGACTCCCTGGAGGAGTGACCTGTGACCCCCCTGGAGGTGACCGTGTGAATCTGGGTGCTACTTGAAAAGCAGAAGCCCTTCCATGCATGTCCTCTGTCAGTTTCCAAAACATGCGTCATTTGGGGTTTCCTCAAGCTAGTTTGGTTTCCTGACGGGGATTTGTGGGAAGCCGGGAGTCCTGACAAGGAAGTTCAGGCTGTGGGGTCCACGCAGCTGCTCTGGGGCCAGCAGCGCCCCTTTGCATTCTACTCCGTGTGAATGTGCTCTGCACTCGTGCCGTCGGGGGGCCCACGTGCGGCCGTGTGTCGCAGCCACCCCAGCCTTCCTCACGGGCTCTGAGGGAGGGATCTGATCTCCTTCATCAGCTCGGGCTCGGGCGCCGCTGCTGCCCAACTCCTGCGTAGACAGGGGCTGTAGGTGCAGGTGGAAGGCTGGCCCCGTGCCCGGGTCCCCAGGGCCCCCCGGGACGGCCTTTTCTCTGTTCTCGCCGGACATACACTCGCACAATTGGGTCCACTTGACCCAGCCTTCTAGGTCCACTTGACCCGGGGAGGCTGGGGACAGCCCTGGGTGGCAGATACAGGATGGGTGCCCATATCTGAGTGAAGCACAGACGGGCCTGTCTCGTTCTCAGCTCCTGCACTGTGGCACGGGGCAGACGCGCCAAGCTGCATCTGCAGGAGGAGTGTAGGCCTGGGGCAGCTGCTGCGCTCCCCCACACAACCCCAGCCAGCGTGCTCCAGGGGCGGCCCGCCCCCGCGCCGGGCTCAATGGGGTCTTTGTTCCAGACCTGAGGAGGAAGCACAGAGCCCGCAAGGCTGAGCATGCCGGGCGTGCCGTCACTTCCACGCCACGCTGCCTCCTCCAGGACAGAGCCAAGCCCCCATCCTGCTTCACTGGGAGCCTGTCCCATGTGGCTTGGGCATAGGGAGCTGTCCCACGTGGAGCCTGTCCCGCGTGGCCCGGGGCACAGGCGGCCATCCCATCCACTGGGGAGCTTGTCCCGCGTGGCTCGGTGTGCGCAGGCAGCTGTCCCATCCACTGGGAGCCTGTCCCACGTGGCTTGGGCGCAGGTGGCTATCCTGTCCCGTGTGGCTTGGGCGCAGCAGCTGTCCCGCGTGGAGCCTGTCCCGCGTGGCCTGGGGCGCAGGCAGCTGTCCTGTCCCGCGTGGCCCGGGGCGCAGGCGGCTGTCCTAGCTGGAAACCCAGAGTGAACAGCTGCCTGAGGACCCTGAGCTCGGTCACTAGAAAGTCCCCACCTTGGAAACAGAGCCTCAGCCTGTCGCCCTGCACTCCTTGTTCCACACAGGCCACCTGCACGGGCACGGAGAACCCCCAGGAGATGTCTGTGGTCTGCCGCTGCGCCTCGATGCAAGCCGGCTGGCCCCGGCGGGTCACTGCGGCAGCGTAGGATGCAGGGAGGGGGTGAATAACAGGTGAACATGGGGAGCTAGACGGCAGAGGGGTGCCCCGCTCCTCCTCAGGGAACCAGCGTCGCGTCTTCATGACCTTGTCTCCTTGGGGCCTGGACCCACTCTGACTTCTGTATCCCCAGTGCCCCGTGGCGCACGGTATGTTCCAGGATGTGTTTATAAAACGTGAGTCACTGAATGGATGACCCGAGCCAGAGAGGCCCTCGCGGTCCTGTCTCCGGCTGCCGCTTTCACAGGCGGGCACTTCGTCCTAACGGGCGGCAGTGTCCCTCAGAGTAAAGCCGGGGACAGAGGCGGAGTTCTGGCCTTCCGAAGCCTTGGGGGCTTGTGAATGCAGGGGCAGGGAGTGAATGCGGAGCGGGCACTGCCCCGAGTCGAGGTGCCGTGTCCCACGGTGGCTCCTGACTCCAGCTTCCTGCTGATGCACCGTGTGGGCGGCAGCAGTGGGGGCTCAGGTAATCGGGCTCCTGCCACCCACGTGGGAGATCTGCGTGAGTTCTCGGCTCCGACTCGGCCCTGACCCAGCCCTGGCTGTTGCATGCGTGTGATGCGTGTGAACCAGAGGATCGGAGTTCTCTCTCTCTCTTTGCTTGTCAAATAGGTCATAAAAAAATGAGATAATTCCAGATACTGATAATCCCACGGAAAAAGTGCCACAAGCATGGGGCAGGGAAAGCTGAGCTTCCCAGTAAACGCCCCGTGTGCTCCCTTTATTTCAGTGGAGACCTGTGCCCACGCACAGGGGTCTCTGTCCATCTCCCTCAGAGAGGAGATTCCCTGCACACCTGTGGGAGTTGGCATTGGCACGTGGCCACGCCATGGCGGTTCTCATAGGAGCCGGCGCTGCTGGGGTGAAGTCGCTTGTGTGGGGCTGGAGGGTTCAGATAGAAGTGTGCTCCAAAAATTCATGGAAAAATGCAAATAAATGTATTTAGGTGCAAAAATTTCAGAAATCTATGCCTGATTTTTTAAAGATTTACTTATTTATTTGGAAGAGTTACAGAGAGAGAGAGAGAGAGGTCTTCCATCTGCTGGTTCACTTCCCAATTGGCGGCAACAGCCGGAACTGTGCTGATCTGAAGCCAGGAGCCAGGAGCTTCTTCCGGGTCTCCCACATGGGTTCAGGGGCCCAAGGACTTGGGCCATCTTCTACTGCTATCCCAGGCCACAGCAGAGAGCTGGATCGGAAATGGAGCAGTCAGGACTAGAACCGGCGCCCATATGGGATGCCGGCGCTTCAGGCCAGGGCTTTAACCCGCTGCGCCACAGCACCGTCCCCTCTGTGACCTTTGTAAAAAATCATCGGCAAGGCTGCCTGGAGACCGCATGTATGCACGGTTAAAACCTGCTGGTGCCGTGAAGTCAGGTTAGTGAGCTGGGACCAGCGTTTCCTACAGAGGACGTCAGATTTTATCAGACTTGAGTGATAATGGTGTGCCTGTTTAGTGATGCAGTCCTGTGCCGTGGTCAGAAAAGCTTGGAAAAGGCTCTTCTAGAGGGCCCCAGAAAGTACCGAGACACTCCTGGCCTTTGAGTAAGTCAGGCTCCGTTGAGGCAGGAGCGGCCCTCAGGAGGTGGGTGCTGTGGCTCGGACCAGGGGTGCTGTACGCCCAGCAGAGCAGCCGCGGCCCCGGAGCAACGCCCGGGAGACAGGTAGGGGTCTGGGAGGAGAACGGACCAGAGGCGGCGTGGGCGCTGCAGGTGCGAGCCTGGGGCAGTTTACGCTGGGGAGGCGAGGATGAGGATGTTTTCTAGGTGGGAGTTGAAGCCCAGCCTTTCAGACCTGAGAATGCTGGGTAGGAGCAGCCCCAGCATGGCGCCCACGCTGGATCGCGGGACCTGCGAGGCCGCCTCCGCGTTCAGCTGGGCTTCCAGCCGGTTTTCCATCTGCCTCCTGCCGCCTCTTCAGTCCCTAGGGAATGTTCCCAGGTGGGTGTTGCATACTGGGTCTCTGGCATCACTTCAAAGGAAGCCTGCAGACGGGCCGCTCTCGGAAGGTAAACAGGACGGTGTGCGGCCCCCGGCCGCGTCTGAAGAGCGTGCCTCCTGATAGTGCTGCTGTGTTTGCTCTCGCTGTGGGGGAAAAGCAGATGAAAAGTGCCGGCGTGTTTGAAGTCCTGGAGTGCGGCGCCCGCCTGAGGTACGCACGTGAGCCATTTGTCAGGAGGTGCCGTCTTGGCCCCCGCCCGTGCCGGCGGAATCTGGTGTGGGTACATTCATGAAATCACCGCGGAGCCATCTCACAGAAGTCCCTCATCGCTGCTTCCCAGTGGAAGAGAAATGTGAAACGAAGTCCCGAATGGTAATGTGCATTAGAGAGAGGGATTTAACTAGGGGAAGAACGCAAAGCCAGGCCCTGCCTGTGCCTGTGCCTGTGCCTGTGCCTGGCTCCCGGCTGCTCAGCTTCCAGTCCGGCTTCCTGGCAGTGGGCCTTGCAGGCGGCAGGGGGTGGCTCAGGTGGCCGAGTCCCTGGCGCTCGTGCAGAAGACTCCTGGGTTCCTGGTTCCCGGCATTGGCTTGGCCCAGCCCCAGCTGTTGCCGGCACTTGGGGGAGTGAACCAGCAGGTGGAAGATCTCTCTCCCCCTGTCACTCTGTCTTTAAAACCCATGAAGAGGGTTTTGTTAGAGGCCTGTTGAATCCATAACACTACATGCACCTGAAGCGTTGATTCACCTGGAAGTGGGGGCAGAGCTGCTTCTGAGAGGCGTCCACTCCGTGTGTCCTCACTGTGTAACGGCCACTGTGTTTACATCCTGGTTCCTGTGAACAGTAGGTGATCCTAGGTGGGAGCGTGTCTCGGCCATGTCTGGCCTTGTGGAAGTTCCGAGCCGACGCGGCGGCTGTGACAGGAAGAGCTCACTTCCCTGGACCACGTTGTCCGTGGTGAGCGCCGCAGCAGCGGGCGGACGAGGCTCCGCAGAAGCCGTTGCTGCTGTTCTGATGGCTGAGGTCAGGAATCAGCAGCCTTCCTCCGCACAGGCCCACAGAGTCCGTCTCCCGGCCCTGTGGGCCCTAGGTCTCCCACGGAGCCCATCTCCTGGCCCTGTGGAACCCCCAGGGTCTCCCACGGTTGCTTAGCCCTGCCTCGTAGGCAGAGCAGCCACCATGCCGGGCGGTGCCTGTGTGCCACGGAGGTGGTGGGTTCTGCGTTTGGCTGTGAAGATCACTCGCTCACCCCTGCGTCCCAGACTGAGCTGTCAAGGCTCCCTGCTCAGGTGAGAGCCTGGGAGAGCAGTGGAAGATGACCAAGTGCTTGGGTTCCAGCACCCATGTGGGAGACATGGAGGAAGCTCCTGGCTTCAGCCTGGCCTAGCCCTGACCTTGAGGCCATCTGGGGAGTGAACCAGCAGATGGAGGATTCTCTCTCTCTCTGTAAAACTGCCTTTCAAATAAATGAACGAATCTGTGTTTAAAGAGTGGAAGGAGGTGGGCTCAGGGACTCGGTGTTCCTATGGTGACCGCAGCAGCGTGGCCTGTAGGTCAGTGAGAGTGCTGGGGGACAGACGTCTGCGGCTCTTCATCTCCCAGCTCCCCCTCCACGCCCCGTCGTGGCCAGGGCAGCTCCTGGCACTTTTCCCCTGAGCCCTGTGTATTCTGTATGTTCATTAAAAAACAAGTTCCTGGAGTTCTCTGGAAAGTCAACATCCTGCAGGTCTCCACCACGCGAGAGGTTAGCTGGGCACAGGCCTGCAGACAAAGTGCACTGAAGCTTGGCTTCGCCGTTTGCTTCCCGGCCTGCCCCTCGCCCAGGAGGGTTGTCGTGGTCCCGTGCTGCTTTACTAAGTACCAGTGATTGTGGGGTCTGGGGGAGAGGAAGGTGGGACGGGAGCCTAGGGCCAGGGCCCCGGCAGAGGTGGTTTCTAACCCTCAGAGTGTTTCTCTGCGAGCCTGGGGTACAGGCCGAGCGGGCTGGAAATTTCCCCAGAGGAAAACGTACGGAGTTGGGTTCACACGATTGACATCTGTGTGTCCTGGAGGAAGTGGACAGTGCCTTCTGTCCACATGCGCTCTCTGTAGTCCACTCTATGTCCTGCTGTCTGCGTGCGCCCTGCCGTAGGGAAGTGTTTCCCCAATGTGACCGCCTTCCATGCTTGAGCTCAGGTGCAGGGGCCGCACCTGGAACCTGCCAGGTGGAGCTGGTGCAGATGAGGCCGAGCAGCTCTCCAGGGATGCTGCCAGCCAGGATGTGGGGACCACCAGGCAGGAAGTCCTGCCGGAGAGGCTGACCCCCAGGGGCCCCGGGTTCTGGACGTCTGGGCTCGGGACGCCCTCAGTGGCCCTGGGCCTGACCTTGCCCATGGACCCAGGCAGCTCTGGGAAACCCGCCTGCTGTCCACACAGGAGCCCTCGCTGTCCCTGCAGGTCCAGCACCACCTGAGTGCAGGCTGCGGCTGCGACTTGAGAAGCCGCCTCTCCTGAGCCTGTCTGCTCCCTCCGGCTACCCGGTTCTCCATAGCACAGCTCCTTGGGACATCGTCTTTATTGGCTGTGTTAATAGCTGTCTGCCTCCTGCCCCGCCCTGCGCACAGTCTGGATCATACCCGGTCATTCTAGCCGGCTTCTCGTAAGGTCAGCGGCTGCACTCGGGAGCCAGCGCTGCGTCTCTCTCTCCCCCCTGCGGGAGCGTTTGGCTCCGGAGTCCCTGCTGTCCCCCACTTCCCACGTCGGTGGTTGCTGCTCTCCAGCCTTCCTGGCCGCGTCCTCCCTGTGCCCCGTCTGTAGAAGTCCGTGACCTTGAGATGAGACAGCCGGTGACCCCAGGTCCTCCCTTGGCGCCCCCTCTCCCTGCTGCCGCGCTGCACAGGCGCCTCGTAACCGCCCACTTGACGTACGTCTCCACTCACTTCCCATGGGTGTCCCGCGCTCACCGTGTCCTGAATTCACTGCCGGTTTCCTTGTCTGGCCTCCGTGAATGGCGGCTGTGTAAACCAGTGCTACGTCCACATCCAGTGCCTCCATGAGCCCGGTCCGTTCTGCCCGCGGGTACAGCTGCACTCAACACTGCCCGCTGTTTCTCTGGCGGACTGCCCCGTCTCCCTGGATCATGGGAGAGCCCCCTAGCCGCCGCCCCGGCGTGCCCTCTGCAGCCTTTGGCTAGGGAGGGCAGAGCACGGCGCTGCCTTGTGTCGACTTCTGTGGGTTTTCACCTCGTTCGGCGTCAAAACCAAGCCTGAGTGTGGCCGCCGAGGCCCTACAGGACCTGCAGTCCGACTCCGCCCCTCCCCCAACACTCCCAGCTGGCAGGTGCTGCAGTTCTGACCCCTGACACTCCCGGCTGGTGGGAGCTGTAGCCTGACCCCTGACACTCCTGGCTAGGGGGACTGTAGCCCGACCCCTGACACTCCCGGCTGATGGGACCTTCCCCGGGGCCGCGGGAGGTGCTCTGCCCCTCTGGCCGACTGCTGTTTTTCTTGCTGGGGTCTCTGGTACCTCCCTGGTCAGGGAGACTGCCTCTGACGCTGCTGTGTCGTTAGTATGCAGATATATAATGCTGTGGTGAGTGGCGCTCTGTCCCACGCTCCCTGTCCCTGTCAGTCCACTGTCGTCTGACCCAGATTGTTTGTATGTTTTTGCTTCTGTCCCCTACTCACTCCTGCTCCCTGCTGCTCTGCAGACCCTGGGACCTGGTCTGTCTCGGTCTCCGCCCCAGCCTCTGGACGGGAGCAGCGGCTGGAGCGTGGTGGGTGCTCGGTAACCATGTATGTGTCCAGTGAATGGCTGAGCTTGGACTTGCATTGAGCAAGCCTGGTCGTGGCGTTAACCTTGACCTGGTGGTATGAGGACTGAGGAAGACATTTTAGCGGTAAGATGTCCCAAGTACCTGTGGTTGTTCCTTCTGAGGTCGGGGGCACAGACTGAGTGCTGGGGGGCAGGTTCCTTAGGAGCGAGAGATTTGCTGGCAGATGGACTAGAATGTTCTGGTCAGCATGTCATGGTGGGTGTTTGTGAGCGTTCACTCAGCAGGTGGCTGTTGAATAAGTACTGCACTATGGGTTAGCATCGTCACCTCATGTGTGAGGAGGGCACTGTTGGGGTGTGGTACCGGTCCAAGAGGGGAGGCAGTTGCCAGAGCAAATCTCGTGGGTTCTTTTTTCCTCAGCTCAGTATTGAAACAAAAAGTCGGGAAACAATTTTCAAAGAGGTGGAAACTTTGATTTGATTGGCAAGTGTCAGTGAAGCGTGTGGCCCGAGAGGAGAGCAGGCAGAGTGGCCGAGCGGGCCCTGGCTTTGAGGAAGCATCCCAGGTCTTTAAGGCATTGCTGTCTGTTCATTGGGTCATTCTTGGGGTGCCCATTGGACAGGGCAGGGTTCACATGCTGCATGTTGATTGGCTTTGGGCTCATGGAGACAGTGGGGGTCTCCCCTTAGGGGCTCAGCCCCCTCCTCTGCTCGCTGTGGGTGGACGACTGCAGCTGACTTGAAGATGTGATTAAAGCCACAAGGTCACACGTGCGGCACAGGAAGCTACAGTGGGGGAGAAGGTCACCCCGCATACATCTGCGGCCCACCGGCCCCAGCCCCGGTGACGGCCCCAGGGCACCGTGTGACTGCCGGTTACAGTCTCCTGTTGGCAGCCAGGTTATTTTCTTGTCGTCTCTTGCCACTGTAACGCTTCTGTTACAGGCGAACGCCGGCCTGTAGCCAGTAACGTGTGCGTGCCTGCGCTGGAAGCGTGTTCTGTGCGGTCACAGCGACCTTTTCCTTGTACGTTTGCGTGTGTGGCTTGTGTTTCCTTGCCTGTTGCTTCTGTGTTTCCCTGGTAACTTCTCATGGGGACAGACAGTGTGCCTCCCGTCAGTCCGTCCCCTGCAGTTGGAACCTGGACCTCGTGCAGCTGTGAGAACATTTTGTCCCAGCTCGGGGAGTGGGAGTGAGCACTGGCCGCGTGCCCTGAGCCCAGCGCAGGCTCCCAGGCCTGTCTGTGACCTACTAGCCTGGATCGGGCTGGCCCGAGTCCTGTGTACAGGAACCCAGGGCGAGTGAGGCACGGGCCCAGGTCCTCAGCTTGGGATTTCACCTGGGATCTTGTCTCTTGTGGTGAAGAGATCGAATGAGACGGCAGAGGTTCGGATGCATTTGTCTTGTGTTTTGCTAAAGGACAGTGCCACCGACAGTAACTTGCACCTATTTGAAGTTACCCTCCAAGGGTTAGGACTTCTCTCTGCTCACCTTCTGCCGACTCACCGTGTCCTGTAGCTGGGTCAGGTCGTGTGGCGGGAAGCCTGTAGCACCACGTGGGTGCCACCGGCCTGCTCTGCCTGGAGACGACGGGGAGGGAGTGGCGCCGTGTTCTGGGATTGAACGCTAAGTTTGATCCTCGGGAGAAAGTCCAGCTCCCCTAAGAGATTACAGGTTCCCCCTCCCCGCTCTGCCCTCTCTTTCAAAGTGGCTTTCCTCTTGGCCCGAGGTCCTAGCTGGGCTGTTGTTTTCACGGAGACCTTTGGCATAGAATGCTGTGAGCTTCCAAAAACTATAGAGCTGTCGTCGTCTTTGCTTCTTCATCTGCCCACTCTGCGTGTTTTGTGGTGACAGCCCGTGTCCCTGTCCCCGAGACGTGGGTGTGATGGGAAGCGCTGTAGCGTGTGCTGGGGACAGGGGGCTGCTGCAGCCACTTGTTTCTTCCTCCTGGAGGGGCGCTTTCTCGAACTGTGGGCTCCTTTGCTCGTGCAAAGGTCGCTTGGTTAGAAGCTGATGTTGGGGTTGGCATGGAGGCTGCCCCTCGCAATGTCAGCATCTCATACCGGAGCACTGGTTTGAGTCCTGGCTGCTCCACTTGTGACCCAGCTCCCTGCTGCTGCTCCTGGGAGTGCAGTGGAGGACGGTCCAGGTGCTTGGACCCCTGCACCCACACGGGAGCCCTGGATGGAGTTCAGGTTCCTGGCTTCGCCTGGCCCAACCCCAGCCATTGTGGCCATTTGGGAGTGAACCAGCAGATGGAAGAGGTCTTTCTAGCTCTGTCTCTCAGCCTTTCAAATAAGTAAACAAATGTTTTCCTAAAAATTTTTCAAAAAGAAGTTAAGGTCTGCAGAGTCGTGGGGACTCGCCCGCCTTGGATCGTGTCCTCCGCACCCCCCACCCCCATGTGCTTCCAGCTTGTCGTGCGGGGGGACTTCGTGAGGGCAGTCAACCTTGCACCTCGTGGTGAGTGCCGACCTTGCCCTCCAGCAGACACACGGCAGGGCTGAGAGTGGCCCGGGCCTGCTCCCTGCACCGTGTGTGTCTGCCGAGGCTCCCACGTCAGTGTTAACTTGGCCCCGAGTGATCCTAATTGCTGAGTCTCTGTTTGTGCAATCGGCTGCCGAGGTGAACAATAGCAGCTGGGGTGCAGCTGGACGCTCTGTCCTGGGAACTCCGTCTCCAGCCGGCACTTATGCCAACAAAATCGAGAGCGTTTTCAAAGAGCTGCTCTCCGTGACTCCTGTTTGTGTTAACTGTTTGGAGAGCCCCAGTTAGTAGCCTAAACAGGCGCCCTGTCTGCTGGCCTCGAGCGGCTTTGCTCAGGGTTTTGCATCTGGAAGCTCAGGTCTGGCCGCCAGGAGAGCTCTGCTCCCTGGTTTCCTAATTTGGTGCTGTGGCGCGAGCTGGTCATCTCCATTGTCTGTGGCTGAGCTGAGGAGGAGTTCGTTTCACAGGAGCCCCTGGAATTCCGAGCTGCACAGCACAGAGAGGCGCTTCTGTTCCCAGCGGTCAGTCCTGCCCGAGGCCCCCAGACGGGAAGTCCCTCTGCGGTCCTGAGATTAGAAGCCCTTTGCGTAGGCGGCCTCAGGATTCCGGGCCGGCCCGGCGTGGACAGAGGCTGGATTCTCCTTGGGCTCCGCCCCCTGCCCCCAGCGGGTGTGACCGGAGCAGGGAGCAGGAAGCATTCGCTCATTCTCTGCGCTGTGCTCTAAACATCTGCACTTGAGGCTTTTTGTTGACGGGAGGAATGTGCAGGCGGAGGGGCCGCGGTAGAGCTTTGGCAGGAGTGGCAGGCCGCCCTGCAGCGCGGGTCCAGGTCGGGCCCCATGTGCCGGGGCTGGCAGGGCGGCTGGACGGGCCGAGCGTGCAGTGGCTGGAATGCGTTCAGAGCCGTGCTCACGGGCGTCCCTGCTGTTGATGGGATGCGTCCCTGCTCGCTCCCCTGGGTGGTGATGGCACGCAGGTGCTGGGCCGGGAGTCCACGTGAGCAGCGTGCTGGCTCCCAGGTGGCTGCTGGATGAGCCCAGCCACGGCCACGGTCTTTCCTCGTCGCTTCAGCCTGACCTGTCTCCTGTCTGCCTCCTTGTTTACCCCTGCGGTAACCGGAGGCCCCTCGGCTCACTGTCCCCCGCGGCCTGGTGGAGGGTGCCGCTGTGGACAGGCACAGCTCCGCGGAGTCTGCACACTGCCAGGCCCCTCCTTTTCTGTGCCCGTCAAGCCCCTGTGCTCTCTGCAGCCTATAGTCCCTCACTTGGCTGTAGCCCTCGGCTCCTGTCCTGTGTCTGTTCTGGGATGTTCTGCATGGCAGGAAGCCACGGGGCAGCTTTCCCGCCATGGGGAGCCCCTGGGCTTCATCCCAGGTATCTGATACAGGATGTGGGTATGCCGAACGGTGGCCTGACCCGCCGAGGCACCGTGCCCCCGCTAAGCGTTCGGGGTGGCCACCCACTGCCTGTGGAAGGGCCCTGCCCTGGAGCTGAAGCCGCTCCCTGTCCCGCCCTCCGGCCGGTGCCTCCCACCTTTCTCTGCTGTCACCTGCCCTGAGCGAGCCCTCCTCTGCCCTTCATCCGCTGGACAGCCCGTCCCTGTCCCCGGGTGCGGATTCTGAGCACCCTCAGGTCCTGGGCTTAGCTGCCTCCTCCTCTCAGAAGCTGGCCTTGGCCTGGCAGGTCTGTGCCCCCAGGGTGGGGCGTGTCCCTCTGGTCAGGTCATCACTGGCAGCTGTGCCAACTCAGGCTGTGCACGAGGCGGCCCCGAGGGAGGAAGTGTCAGCCGCCACACGGATGCCGCCAGCTCCGTGTCCATGTCCAGCTCCGCATGGGCAGCTCTGAGAGGAGGCGCAGAGCCCGTGGAGGAGCCAGGCCGGCACCTGCAGGCCAGGCTGCCCTCTGGACATCTGCCTAGGGCTTTGTGGTGTGGCTGCTGGGCTGGGGTGCAGGACCCCCGGTCTGCTTTGCCGCCTCCTGCCAGCCCCGGCTGTGTCGGGGAACAGCAGAGGAGTGTGTGTGTGTGACGCACAGGTTAGTGGAAGCATCCCCACACCACCTGCGGCCTCCCACACACCACCCTGTGGCCTCACCTGGTTCAGACGGCATCCTGTCTCAACGTGGAGAAGGTGCTGTCGGGAGGTGTGTGACCCGGGCCTGTGTGGCCGCATCCCACATGGAAGGTCGTGTTTGTGCAGTGGCGGCTGCACCAAGTTGCCCCATAGGGTCGTGACCTCCTGCGTGAACACACTTGGCACCCAGCCCGGGATTTTCCATCAGACCTCGTGTCTGTGTGGAGCTTACCGTTAACCATGGTTGACCTTGCTGCAGAGCGGATGTCATGGGATCGGGGCTGAACTTGGGACCCGTGTCCTGTGTCTGGGCAGTGACCACCGGTCATGAGTCCTCGTGCCTGACACACCCTGTGCTGTGTGGAGACCAGGGCGTGGTCGGACGAGCCCAGCCTTGAGACCCGGCCTGGCAGGGCCCCCTTACCTGCTAGCTGTTCCTAAGGGGAGTGGCCTGCGTGGGTTTGTGGGAACTACCCTGTGGGCTCTCGCGGCCTCACACCATGCGCATTCTCTCTGCTGAGCCCCAAAACAGCCTGGGATGGGTGTGTCCCTCGTCCACCGTGTGGCTCACACCTGTGACCGTCTGCCCCACAGGCAAAGCCTTCGACATCACCTACGTGCGCCTCAAGTTCCACACCAGCCGCCCCGAGAGCTTCGCCATCTACAAGCGCACGCGGGAGGACGGGCCCTGGGTCCCCTACCAGTACTACAGCGGCTCCTGCGAGAACACCTACTCCAGGCCCAGCCGTGGCTTCATCCGCACAGGCGAGGATGAGCAGCAGGCCCTGTGCACCGACGAGTTCAGCGACATCTCCCCACTCACCGGCGGCAACGTGGCCTTCTCCACGCTGGAGGGGAGACCCAGCGCCTACAACTTTGACAACAGCCCGGTGCTGCAGGTGGGTCCCGGGTCGAGTGGGCAGCAGCGCTCTCTGCTCTCCAGGGTCCCTGCTGGTGACCGAGGGTGGCCGAGCACCTGCACGTGCATCCTACCAGGTGGGCTCGGCCGGGTTTGTCAAACCTGAGCGGCTCTGACTTTAGTCTCTGTCCCCGTCCTGACCTCTGGCGAGGGACTTGGCCAGATGTGGCCTGTCTCCTCATGGCCCCTCTTCCCTCTTTCTCTGAGCTGGCACCACCTCCCAGGCTGTCACCCAAGAGCATCGGCACCTGTGCCAGGCCCTGGTCTCTGGGTTTTCTTCTTCTGTGTTCTCTTGTTCTTTCTCTCAGATGGATTCTGCCATTCATGGACTGGTTTAGGTTTAATTCTTAATGGGCTGTGTGGCTTTGGCTGTGGCAACAGAGGGCAGTCCATTTCCCTGGGGTCCAGGACCCGCCCTTATGCTTCTGTGGCTAAGCTGAGCAGTGTGCGTGTTGGCAGAGGCCTTTCAGGAATGTGTCTAATGTGTCTCTTGTAGCAGAGAACAAGCGGCAAGGGTGCACCTGGCTCACGTGGCTGGCCACGCGTGTCTAGGACAAGCGGCAGGGGTGCACCTGGCTCACGTGGCTGACCACGCGTGTCTAGGACAAGCGGAAGGGGTGCACCTGGCTCACGTGGCTGACCATGCGTGTCTAGGACAAGCGGAAGGGGTGCACCTGGCTCACGTGGCTGGCCACGCGTGTCTAGGACAAGCGGCAGGGGTGCACCTGGCTCATGTGGCTGACCACGCATGTCTAGGACAAGCGGCAGGGGTGCACCTGGCTCATGTGGCTGACCACGCGTGTCCAGGACAAACGGCAGGGGTGCACCTGGCTCACGTGGCTGACCACGCATGTCTAGAGGAAGCAGAGAGTGCATAGCTGGCCCATGAGGCTGACCAGCTACCGGGAGTGTGCCGACATGCAGCAGTCAGTGTTCGTCTCCGCCTTTACCACGCTCCCCTGTGCTGAACGCTGTGCCGAGCCTAGGTGGTCAGCCGGTGCCGGCCCTCTCCTTGTCCCCCGTTAAAGATGAGAAACCCATAAACCCTAACTCCCAGCGCTTTGGGAAGAGGCGCTTCCGCGTGGAGAAGCTGCCGTGGGGGTGCAGCGGTGGGACGTGTGACGAGCACTGCATGCCGGGAGGATTGTGGTGCTGCTCCACCACCACCACCCCCCGATCCCGGGCTGCCTGGGGGTCGGCTTCTGGGAGTGCCCACAGGCTTACAGCGGGCTCTGAACTGGAGTGTGATGCACCACCCCGGATGGTGACGATTTAAATGGCGTGATTTCTGCATTAGCCTGGGCTCACCCCTGACAGCTCGGCGGGGGGCTGGGTCCCCCTCGCGAGGGTCTTCTGTCTGGAGGAGGCTGGACTGGCCGTCTTCACAGGGAGGTGGACACTTGCAGTGAGGGCAAGGCGTGGAGCACGAGAACTTATCCAGCCTCTGCTGGGTCACGTCTGTGGGTTCCCCTCCAGGCCAGGGTCAGTGTGGAGAGGGGTCACGCCTGGGGCCGCTGGGAGTGACCAACCCGCACGATTAGGGTGAAGGCAGCTGGCGCCCGGCACCAGGGGCTCAGCATTCACACGGCCGCTCGGTGGGCACTGCGGGAAGCCCAGTGCAGGTGCTCTGCCTGCTGGGCTTTGCAGTCGGCCTGGGGCAGTTCCACACCCAGGGCCAAGGCAGGCCCCACGGTTTCTGGAAGGGTCCAGACTGACATGGCTGCGCTGCTTGGCCTGGGCCAGTGTAAGGGTCTGTCGCTTTCTGTTCTGGGTCTGCTGCCCTCTGCCTGCAGCACACAGGGTCTTGAGGGAGGGACAGACGGTGCAGAATGGTCAAGGGAGGAGTGACCACAACAACATGGAGGAGGACAACCTCCCCTTCCTCTCCCCCTTTCCCTCCCTCTTCCCCTCAGGTACAGAGAGACGGGGAGGCCCTGTGGGTGGTGACCGGCAGGTGCAGAGGCATGGGGGAGGCCCTGTGGGTGGTGACCGGCAGGTGCAGAGGCGCGGGGGAGGCCCCGTGGGTGGTGACTGGCAGGTGCACAGAGGCGTGGGGGAGGCCCCGTGGGTGGTGACCAGCAGGTGCACAGAAGCGTGGGGGAGGCCCTGTGGGTGGTGACCAGCAGGTGCACAGAGGCGTGGGGGAGGCCCTGTGGGTGGTGACCGGCAGGTGCAGAGGCGCGGGGGAGGCTCCATGGGTGGTGACCGGCAGGTGCAGAGGCGTGGGGGAGGCCCTGTGGGTGGTGACCGGCAGGTGCAGAGGCGTGGAGGAGGCTCCGTGGGTGGTGACTGGCAGGTGCAGAGGCGTGGGGGAGGCCCCGTGGGTGGTGACCGGCAGGTGCAGAGGCGTGGGGGAGGCCCCGTGGGTGGTGACCGGCAGGTGCAGAGGCGTGGGGGAGGCCCCATGGGTGGTGACCGGCAGGTGCAGAGGCGCAGGGGAGGCCCTGTGGGTGGTGACCGGCAGGTGCAGAGGCGCGGGGGAGGCCCTGTGGGTGGTGACCAGCAGGTGCACAGAGGCGTGGGGGAGGCCCTGTAGGTGGTGACTGGCAGGTGCACAGAGGCGTGGGGGAGGCCCTGTGGGTGGTGACCAGCAGGTGCACAGAGGCATGGGGGAGGCCCCGTGGGTGGTGACCAGCAGGTGTACAGAGGCGTGGGGGAGGCCTTGTGGGTGGTGACCGGCAGGTGCAGAGGCGTGGGGGAGGCCCCGTGGGTGGTGACCGGCAGGTGCAGAGGCGCGGGGGAGGCCCCGTGGGTGGTGACCGGCAGGTGCAGAGGCGCGGGGGAGGCCCTGTGGGTGGTGACTGGCAGGTGCACAGAGGCGTGGGGGAGGCCCTGTGGGTGGTGACTGGCAGGTGCACAGAGGCATGGGGGAGGCCCCGTGGGTGGTGACTGGCAGGTGCACAGAGGCATGGGGGAGGCCCCGTGGGTGGTGACTGGCAGGTGCACAGAGGCGTGGGGGAGGCCCCGTGGGTGGTGACCGGCAGGTGCACAGAGACATGGGGGAGGCCCCGTGGGTGGTGACCAGCAGGTGTACAGAGGCGTGGGGGAGGCCCCGTGGGTGGTGACTGGCAGGTGCACAGAGGCGTGGGGGAGGCCCTGTGGGTAGTGACCAGCAGGTGCACAGAGGCATGGGGGAGGCCCCGTGGGTGGTGACTGGCAGGTGCACAGAGGCGTGGGGGAGGCCCTGTGGGTGGTGACCAGCAGGTGCACAGAGGCGTGGGGGAGGCCCTGTGGGTGGTGACTGGCAGGTGCACAGAGGCGTGGGGGAGGCCCTGTGGGTGGTGACCAGCAGGTGCACAGAGGCGTGGGGGAGGCCCTGTGGGTGGTGACCAGCAGGTGCAGAGGCGTGGGGGAGGCCCCGTGGGTGGTGACTGGCAGGTGCACAGAGGCATGGGGGAGGCCCCGTGGGTGGTGACTGGCAGGTGCACAGAGGCGTGGGGGAGGCCCCGTGGGTGGTGACTGGCAGGTGCACAGAGGCGTGGGGGAGGCCCCGTGGGTGGTGACCAGCAGGTGCACAGAGACATGGGGGAGGCCCCGTGGGTGGTGACCAGCAGGTGTACAGAGGCGTGGGGGAGGCCCCGTGGGTGGTGACTGGCAGGTGCACAGAGGCGTGGGGGAGGCCCTGTGGGTGGTGACCAGCAGGTGCACAGAGGCATGGGGGAGGCCCCGTGGGTGGTGACCAGCAGGTGTACAGAGGCGTGGGGGAGGCCCTGTGGGTGGTGACCAGCAGGTTCAGAGGTGTGGGGGAGGCCCCGTGGGTGGTGACTGGCAGGTGCACAGAGGCATGGGGGAGGCCCCGTGGGTGGTGACTGGCAGGTGCACAGAGGCGTGGGGGAGGCCCTGTGGGTGGTGACCAGCAGGTGCACAGAGGCGTGGGGGAGGCCCCGTGGGTGGTGACCAGCAGGTGTACAGAGGCACGGGGGAGGCCCTGTGGGTGGTGACTGGCAGGTGCACAGAGGCATGGGGGAGGCCCCATGGGTGGTGACTGGCAGGTGCACAGAGGCGTGGGGGAGGCCCCGTGGGTGGTGACTGGCAGGTGCACAGAGGCGTGGGGGAGGCCCTGTGGGTGGTGACCAGCAGGTGCACAGAGGTGTGGGGGAGGCCCTGTGGGTGGTGACCAGCAGGTGCACAGAGGCGTGGGGGAGGCCCCGTGGGTGGTGACCGGCAGGTGTACAGAGGCGTGGGGGAGGCCCTGTGGGTGGTGACCAGCAGGTTCAGAGGTGTGGGGGAGGCCCCGTGGGTGGTGACTGGCAGGTGCACAGAGGCGTGGGGGAGGCCCTGTGGGTGGTGACCAGCAGGTGCACAGAGGCATGGGGGAGGCCCCGTGGGTGGTGACCAGCAGGTGTACAGAGGCGTGGGGGAGGCCCTGTGGGTGGTGACCAGCAGGTGTACAGAGGCGTGGGGGAGGCCCTGTGGGTGGTGACCAGCAGGTGCACAGAGGTGTGGGGGAGGCCCTGTGGGTGGTGACCAGCAGGTGCACAGAGGCGTGGGGGAGGCCCCGTGGGTGGTGACCGGCAGGTGTACAGAGGCGTGGGGGAGGCCCTGTGGGTGGTGACCAGCAGGTTCAGAGGTGTGGGGGAGGCCCCGTGGGTGGTGACTGGCAGGTGCACAGAGGCGTGGGGGAGGCCCTGTGGGTGGTGACCAGCAGGTGCACAGAGGCATGGGGGAGGCCCCGTGGGTGGTGACCAGCAGGTGTACAGAGGCATGGGGGAGGCCCCGTGGGTGGTGACCAGCAGTTGTACAGAGGCGTGGGGGAGGCCCTGTGGGTGGTGACCAGCAGGTTCAGAGGTGTGGGGGGAGGGGCGTGCACTGAGCACTCAGGCCGTAAGACTCTCACTTTTCCCCTGAAGATCTTCGTGAGGGAGCGCGCACACGTGTCCCTCTCTGAGTCCGAGTGACAAGGCGACAGCTGGAGACTGAGGGGGTGGGGAGAGGGCAGGGTCTGACGCTGATTCCCTGTCCCCTGCGTCTCCTGCCCATCCGTCCGTCTCCTGATGTTTGCTGGGTTTTTCCTCCTGACAGGAGTGGGTGACAGCCACGGACATCAGAGTCACGCTCAACCGGCTCAACACCTTTGGAGACGAGGTGTTCAACGACCCCAAGGTGCTCAAGTCCTACTACTACGCCGTCTCCGACTTCGCCGTGGGCGGCAGGTGCGTGTGCCGGAGCCCGGGGCGGCTTTCCTTCCTGTCTCTGCCTTGTGCTGGAGCAGCTTGTCCTGGCCAGCGCCATGGGGGTGTCCCCAACCACCTCGGTGCAGGGCGCCTCTTGGTCAGACCCTGCAGCGGTCGCTCCGAAATGAAAAGTGCGGGCAGCACTGACACAGCGCCGGGCTCAGGTAGAGAGTGGGGCTGGAGCGAGGCCTGGAGGAACAGGAAGGACTGGACGGAGGCGGCCGGGGGCGGGCAGGCCCGAGTGGACACTCAGAGAGCACAACCCTGCATGCGGAAAGTCGCTGTGAGTTTGTGGCATTTTATGATTTTCCATTTGAGGCAGAGGCACAGAGCGCTCCTGTCCCCGGCTTCACACCCTAAATACACAGCAGCCAGGGCTGGGGCCAGACGGAAGCTGAGACCTGGGAACTCAGTCCAGGGCTCGGTGTGCATGGCGGGGACCCGGGCACCTGAGCCCCACCCCTGCCTCCCAGGGTGTGCGTCAGCAGGAGGTGGGGTCAGGAGCCGTGGCTGGGCAGCGAACCCAGGCCCGTTTGTAGAGTTTGGAACTGAGGTGACCGGAGACCCTAGACGGCAGGCTGCCTGTGTGCACCACGGGTCCCGAGCAGAGAAGCCGTCTTGCCCGCGGAAGTCCTTGGGTGGGTTAAAACTAGTGCGAGCTGGGGGCAACCTCAACCAAAGGGAAATCGAGTGATTCTTGGAGTGGAGTGCTGGCCTCTCCCTGCCGGGGCCCTGTCCTGCAGGTGTCGGGGAGGAGGCACCGGCAAAGGCTCTTGAGAGGTCAGGAGGTCGGAGTCGAGGGGGCTGATGGGAGGGGATGACGGACGTGGGTGTGGGACGGCAGGTCACAGCGCCAGCTCAGCTGAGAGCCAGGGTCCAGCCTGGAGCGCACCTGGAGCCTGATGGCGTGCAGGCGGCGGGAGGCGCTGCTGTTCCATCCTGTATGTGCATCAACACCCTCCCGACCCTCGGGGGCTCCGCCTACACACCTGAGGGGTGCCAGGCTGTCTGCACCTGCAGGTGGGGGCGCCGAGGCGGCGTCGCGGCAGAGGGTGCGGGTGCCGCCCAGACAGGCAGAGCTGGCGCCTCCACCTTCCTGGGGTCCATCCGCTGGAGGCGAGGGGCCCCGGCGGGCAGCCGGGCCTCAGCGTCCCCACCCCACGCTCCCCCCAGGTGCAAATGCAACGGCCACGCCAGCGAGTGTGTGAAGAACGAGCAGGACCGGCTGGTGTGTGACTGCAAACACAACACGCAGGGCGTGGACTGTGAGAAGTGCCTGCCCTTCTTCAACGACCGGCCCTGGAGGAGGGCCACGGCCGACAGCGCCAGCGAGTGCCTGCGTGAGTGCCGGGGCGGGGGGGCGCCCGGCGGCCAGGGTCCCTGAAAGCCTCAGCGCCGTGGGCGCCCAGCGAGACGACCATTCAGAAGATGGCTTCTCCAGATGGCTTTCCCTTTGATCTCACTGAAGAGTGATTGGTCTGAGAGGCAGAGAGGGGCGGGCACACAGAACCCCTGTCTCCCGATCCACTCCCCAAATGCCCACTGCGGCCAGGCCTGGGCCCAGCCAAAGCCAGGAAACAGGAGCTCGGTCTGGGCTCCCACGTGGGCAGCAGGGACCCAGCCACTGGAGCCATCGCCGCCGGGAGCAGGGCTCCTGTGCGAGGTGGGACGTGGGCGTCCTGGTGGCATTGAGCCGCCAGGCCTGGGCCCGACCCCGCGTCTTGTTCCTGACGGCCTCCCCTGCAGCTGGTCAGAGCAGACTTCCTTTCTCATCCTTTCTTTCTTGCAACAAGCCCCGATTTGCACATAGCTGTCACAGCCTCCCCACGGCCCTGAGCCCTGGCTCGCGCGTCCTGCCCTCCCCGTCTGCACTGTGCCACCTGGGGCTGGCCCTGTGTGGTGAATCATGGCGGGCAAAGGAGGGGCAGCTCCTGCAGCCGGTCAGGCCTCTGGGTCAGCAGACGCCTGTGCCAGGGAGCGCTGTGCCCGGTGGGGTCGTCTGTGAGCCTGTCCAGGAAATGACATAACAACAAACAAAACTGACCGGCGGCCTGCCACACCAGGGACGTGGGCGAGGACTGAATCCGTTCTCGGCCTTCTGGTGTATCAGGCTGCGGGGGCCTGCGGTGGGGACGTGACAGCTGCCTCCTCTGGGGAGGGAGCCACAGTCCTGTGCCCACTGGGCCGGGACAGCAGGGGCCTGGGTCCTTCCACGTTGTGGTCTCAGAGCACCAGGCCTGTGGGAGATGGAGGTATAGCTACAAGGAGACCCACGAGGGGAACTCGGTGATGGAGAGGGGGCCGTAGCTCTGGGAAGGACCGGGGCTGCGAGACCTGCCAGCAGCCCTTGGCGATTTGAGGTCTTGAAGAACTGCCCGGGAAGGAGAGGCAGTCGGGTTTTCCTTAGGAATAGCCGCGCTGCGCCGGATCCAGCTTTGCTCGGCGCTCACACCGCCACGTGTGCCTCAGGCAGGGTCGGGAGTCCTGGGAAGACCACCCGAACGCACAGGCTTGCAGTGCCTGCATGTCCTGGCCCTGGACAGGGCCCCACGGGGACGCCCTCTGCTTCCTGTGATCCAGCCCCCATCTGCGGCGGCCCCCGGGGCCCCCAGAGTGGATCACCGGGAATCAGGCACTGCGGAAGTCAGCGTCTGAACTGGTTCGAATCCTCTGAGGCCCGGGAGGTCGAGGTCAGGTGAAGCTTGCGCGTGACGTGGCGCCCGCGTCTCAGGTTGCAGGAGAGAAGCCCTCTGCTCCGCTCACATGTGAGCACCTGCCTGGACGGGCTGTGGCCGAGCACGGGCGTCCCCGCGTCCGGCAGTGCTGGCTCCGGGAGGCGGGCCTTTCCCAGCAGTGGTCATGGGGGTGCAGACACTGATGCCACTGATGCGGGCGCCGTCCGAGGCGTGGTGTCGAGGCCCTGACGGCGCTCTCGTGCCTTGGCCCACAGCCTGTGACTGCAGCGGGCGGTCGCAGGAATGCTACTTCGACCCCGAGCTGTACCGCTCCACCGGCCACGGGGGCCACTGCATCAACTGCCAGGACAACACCGATGGCGCCCACTGCGAGAGGTGCCGGGAGAACTTCTTCCGCCTGGGGAGCAGCGAGGCCTGCTCGCCGTGCCACTGCAGCCCGGTCGGTAAGTGCAGGCCCCCGTGCCCGGGGCTCAGCCACCTGCCTCGTCCAGCCAGGGTGAGCTTTCCGACAGTGGCCCTGTGTGGGTCCCTGTGGGGGCGGCCGGGGCAGCGGCTCTGTAAATAACTAGTAACAGGAAAGCAGGACCACTTGAGCCTGACCCGCGAGGTTCTGGCTGCTCTGTGGTTGTTTAGTCCTGCCCTCCTCGGAGGCCGAGCGGCTCTCAGCAGGGGCGTGTGTCCCAGCTACTCGGCACTCGGTCCCTTCCCCTCGACCAGGAGTTGGCCTGACTCGCGCTGCTCCTGTCTGCAACACAGCTGGGGAGAAGGGACAGGGCCTGTGTGCCGGGCCGTGCCCTGCTCTGCAAACTGGAAGTGCCAGCCGCTTAGCCAAGTGCCATTCTCAGGGTTCGGATTGGAAGGCCACCTTTTCCCACCCAAGAGCATCTGGGGACTCTGTAGCTTCCCCAGCACGGCCCTTGGTGGGCGATGCTCCGCCCCCTGCCTGTGGGCTTTCCCGACCTTTCTGGCCGGATCTGCGGCTGACCACAGCCCCTCGGGTCTTAGGTTCTCTGAGCACACAGTGCGACAGCTACGGCCGATGCAGCTGCAAGCCAGGCGTGACAGGGGACAAGTGTGACCGCTGCCAGCCCGGGTTCCACTCTCTGACCGAGGCGGGATGCAGGTACCGTGTGCTCAGCCCCAGGCCGCCGTGTCAGGGCTCGTGGGTTTAGGCGGGGGCGGGAACGCTTTTCCCCCAGAGGTTGTCGCGAGGCTCAGGGCTCTGGTCTGCGCGGAGCTGTCGGTATCTGAACACACACGGTGCTGCCCGTGCTGTGCGTGTCTCCTCAAAACGCTGCTCTCCCGCCCACGCCCCTGCTTCTGTCCCGGCTCCCCCCGCAGGCCGTGTTCCTGCAACCCGGCGGGGCAGCACCGAGGAGTGCAACGTGGAGACCGGCAGATGCGTGTGCCGCGACCACGTGGAGGGCTTCGCCTGTGAGAGGTAGAGCGTGTGCCGCGTGCTCTGTGTGCCTGTCCCAAGGAACAGGGACAGACAGACAGCTCCGTCTCGATCTCCTTCAGATGCAAACCTGGATTCTTTAACCTGGAGTCGTCGCATCCCGGGGGCTGCACACCCTGCTTCTGCTATGGTCACTCCTCCGTGTGCAGCAGCGCCGTGGGCTACAGCGCGCACGACGTGTCCTCCACCTTCCACACTGGTAACGCCGGCCCCGCCTCCCCAGCTCCCCTGCAGGGTTCCGGGAGGATGCTTGAAGGGTGGGGCTTTTCTTGGTTGGGGGCTTTTGGGCGTTTGTAGTAGGGTCACCTTGCGCTGTTGAAGGTCATGGCTTCCTCCGTGTGGAAGCAGACTTGTGGTTGTGAACCAGAGGCTGAGCGGTGAGTACAGCTGCTGTGTCAATCAACAAAGCGGAACGCAGCGTGGGTGTCCGCTCCGTTCCTGCGGGGCCGCGTGCGGCGTGCGCAGCGTGTGCCGGGCGTGCCAGGTGTAGCAGGCGGCCTGTGTCCCTGCAGACCAGGAGGGCTGGCGTGTGGAGCAGAGGGACGGCTCCGAGGCCTCGCTCGAGTGGTCCTCGGCGAGGCAGGACATCTCGGTGATCTCAGACAGCTACTTCCCCAGGTACTTCGTGGCACCAGGTAAGTGCAGCTGCCCCGCGCCCCGCGCCCCGTGCTCACACCCTTGCCTCATGCCCCGTCTGTCTTGCAGCCAAGTTCTTGGGCAACCAGCTGCTGAGTTACGGCCAGAACCTGTCCTTCTCCTTCCGCGTGGACAGGCGCGACACCCGCCTCTCCGCCGAGGACGTCGTGCTCGAGGGGGCCGGCCTGCGCGTGTCCGTGCCCCTGATCGCGCAGGGCAACTCGTACCCGAGCGAGACCGCCGGGAAGTACGTCTTCAGGTGAGCGCCGCCGGCCCTGGGGCGCGTGGGAAGGGGCCCTCCCGACCTCGGACGGGCTTGGGCAGCCAGCGCAGGTGCCCGCGGGGAGACAGGCCCCGCCCCTCGCGGTGACCGCCCCGCCCTCCCCCGCAGGCTCCACGAAGCGGCCGAGTACCCCTGGCGGCCCGCGCTCTCCGCGTTTGAGTTCCAGAAGCTCCTCAACAACCTGACCGCCATCAAGATCCGCGGGACCTACAGCGAGCGAAGTGAGCGCGGGCGGCACTGGCGCCAGGGGCCGGGGAGGGCGGGCGCGGCCCGCAGCCACGCCAGCCGGATTCCCCGTGCAGTGCTGGCCGGCGCCGGTGGAGACGGCTCTGGTGTGGGTGCAGGCCGCCGGGTTGGGACTCCCACTTCCTTGCTCCGCGGACGTCGACGGGAGGAGGAGCTGCTCATTCCTCGTGAACATCTGTCACAACACGTCTCTGAACGGGCCTTTCCGTTTCCTCCCGCGAGGGCTTTTTGAAATGGGGACGTTTCTCTGGCAAGGGAAGGCTGTGGGGGGAGGGGACGTCAGAGCCATGGTGGCGTCAGCGTAGCGTGCTCTACGTGGGTGTGTTGGTGTTGGAGGGTGTCCGATGAAAGTGTGTCACAGGCAGTGAGAAGTAGGGGCCTGGCCTGGGAAAGGCTGGGGGTGCAGGGTCGGGGGAGGAGTGTGAGTGCAGGGGTGGTGGGCAGAGGTGGGGGTGCGGGGTCGGGGGAGGGGTGTGAGTGCAGGGGTGGTGGGCAGAGGCTGGGGGTGCAGGGTCGAGGGAGAGGTGTGAGTGCAGGGGTGGTGGGCAGAGGTGGGGGTGCAGGGTCGAGGGAGAGGTGTGAGTGCAGGGGTGGTGGGCAGAGGTGGGGGTGCAGGGTCGGGGGAGGGGTGAGTGCAGGGGTGGTGGGCAGAGGTGGGGGTGCAGGGTCGGGGGAGGGGTGTGAGTGCAGGGGTGGTGGGCAGACGTGGGGGTGCAGGGTCGAGGGAGAGGTGTGAGTGCAGGGGTGGTGGGCAGAGGTGGGGGTGCAGGGTCGGGGGAGGGGTGTGAGTGCAGGGGTGGTGGGCAGAGGTGGGGGTGCAGGGTCGGGGGAGAGGTGTGAGTGCAGGGGTGGTGGGCCACAAGCTCTAGAGAGAGAAGATGTGGGGTCTCCTGAGGAGGAGAGGTGCAGTTTTGGATGCGAGGCCCCCCCTTGGGCCTGTGGGAGGGGTGCTGCTCATAGAGCTGTGCAGACCCGGGCTGGGTGGCAGAGCTGGGAGAAGCTTGAAGTGAAGAGTGAGGGAGTTTCACGGGACTTGAGCAGCTTGGCGATGGAGCAGAGCAGGATGGAGCGAGTGTGTTTCCGGAGGGGGAGACGGAGGGACGTCTCGATCTGGGCGCACGCTGACCGGTGCAGACCGGTCTGATCCGAGGGACAAACACAGACATCGTGGAAGTGAAGTGGGCTCGAGGCCATGGCAGAGGGTCAGGCTGCAGGCGGTTATGTAACCAGCCAGGGGTGTTTCGTAACCCTGCTAAACACACTGCAAGCCCCAGGCTACAGAAGCCCAGAAGCGCCCCCGGGGGCCTGTGGCTGCAGAAACGGGGCAGGGCGGGGTCTGAGGCGTGGCGTCCCCCTGCAGGGACGGGGTGGGGAGGGCAGAAGCGTGTGCAGCCCGGGTGTCCCCCGTGGGCACGAGCTTTCGCTTCCTGTCCTTGCTCTGCAGGCGGCACCTGCCTATGTGCCGCTGAGCGGAGGCTCCGCCTCCTGCCTCAGTTGGCCGCCTCTCCCCTCTTCTGGGCTCCCCAGACTGTCCAGTGCTCTCCCTGGGTTGCGCTGCTGAAAGGGCGGCTGAACATTCAGCAGGGCTGCGTGGAAGTTTCAGCCGTGAACCCTGCGTTGTTCTACACAGCAGTTTGTCTCTTAAGGTTTATTTACTTGAAAGGCAGAGATCCAGAGAGATCTTCCCTGCTCTGGTTCACTCCCCAAATAACCGCAATGCCCAGAGCTAGGCCAGGCCGAAGCCAGGAACCAGCAGCTTCTTCCACATCTCCTCTGGGTGCAGGGGCCCAAGGACTTGGGCCATCTTGCACTGCTTTCCCAGATGCATTAGCAGGGAGCTGGATGGGAAGTGGAGCAGCTGGGACTCGAACCAGTGCCCCATGGGATGCTGGCGCTGCGGTGGATTCTTAGCCTGCTGTGCCACAGCACCAGCCCCCTAGACACCATTTCTCATTCTCTTCTCCAATGGGTGAATTAACTGATGGCTGGCCTTCTCCAGGATTGTGGGCTCATCTTTCGCGTCGCTAACTTTCCACAAGCTCAGGGAAGGGGAAGCCAGGTCACTAGCTGTGTTTTCCACACTGTGTGCAGGTGCCGGGTATTTGGATGACGTCACCCTGGCCAGTGCTCGCCCCGGGCCTGGGGCCCCTGCAACCTGGGTGGAGTCGTGCACCTGCCCTGCTGGCTACGGAGGGCAGTTCTGTGAGTCGTGCCTCTCGGGCTACAGAAGAGAAACCCCGAGTCTCGGACCGTACAGCCCATGCGTGCCCTGTACCTGCAATGGACACAGCGAGACCTGTGACCCTGAGACAGGTGAGGGGCGAGCTGTGGCGGCCGCTGGGTCTGGCTTGTGGGAGACGTGCGTCGCCGTGTTTACCTGTGTGCCTGTGTCCTCCCTGGACAGGCGTGTGTAACTGCAGAGACAACACAGCCGGTCCCCACTGCGAGAGATGCGGCGATGGGTTCTATGGAGACTCGACCGCGGGCACCTCCGCCGACTGCCAGCCCTGCCCGTGCCCCGGGGGCTCCAGCTGTGCTGTGGTCCCCACGACGAAGGAGGTGGTGTGCACCAACTGCCCCACGGGCACCACCGGTGAGTCCGCCCTGCCCACTGCCCTGGGTCCGTGCTGTGACGAGACCCGGGCCCAGGACCCTGGAGCCTGGGGGTTTGTGTGTGGCTTGGTGGTTGCGATTTTCTGAGCAGCAGAGGCTTTGTGGGAAGAGGGTGGGGGGCAGTGAGAGAGGCCAGCGTGTGTTTGGTATTTGTGGCTGGGCTGTCCGTTCCCTGGACCTCGGGGGTAGGTGCTGCTGTCCCTCCGAGTCATGGCTGAGAAAACAGGCATGGGGACCCTGGGCTGGTCCAGGCCGTGTGGCCAAGTGGCCTGACACCACAGATGACGATGGCAACAGTTCACTTTGTCTGAGGATTTCGGGTTTCACTCTGTAAGTCTGTCCCGGGGTTCTTGACAGGAAGTGGTCATTTGTAAATTCTCCCTGGCAGTCTTCCGTCCAGCGGAGCAGCGTCCGGCACGTGCAGTCAGGGGACGGTGGTCCACAGAGGCGCCAGCAGCATCCAGCAATGCAGTCAGGGGACGGGGGTCCACAGAGGCGCCAGCAGTGTCTAGCACATGCAGTCAGGGGACAGGGGTCCACAGAGGCACCAGCAGCGTCTAGCACATGCAGTCAGGGGACGGGGGTCCACAGAGGCACCAGCAGCGTCCAGCACGTGCAGTCAGGGGACGGGGGTCCACAGAGGCGCCAGCAGCGTCCAGCACGTGCAGTCAGGGGACGGGGGTCCACAGAGGCGCCAGCAGCGTCCAGCACGTGCAGTCAGGGGACGGGGGTCCACAGAGGCGCCAGCAGCGTCCAGCACGTGCAGTCAGGGGACGGGGGTCCACAGAGGCGCCAGCAGCGTCCAGCACGTGCAGTCAGGGGACAGGGGTCCACAGAGGCACCAGCAGTGTCTAGCACATGCAGTCAGGGGACGGGGGTCCACAGAGGCACCAGCAGCGTCTAGCACATGCAGTCAGGGGACAGGGGTCCACAGAGGCACCAGCAGCGTCTAGCACATGCAGTCAGGGGACAGGGGTCCACAGAGGCACCAGCAGCGTCTAGCACATGCAGTCAGGGGACAGGGGTCCACAGAGGCACCAGCAGCGTCTAGCACGTGCAGTCAGGGGGACAGGGGTCCGTAGAGGCGCCGGCAGTGTCCAGCACGTGCGGTCAGGAGGACAGGGGTCCACAGAGGCACCAGCAGCGTCTAGCACATGCAGTCAGGGGACGGGGGTCCACAGAGGCGCCGGCAACGTCCAGCACGTGCGGTCAGGGGACGGGGGTCCACAGAGGCTCCAGCAGTGTCCAGCACATGCGGTCAGGGGGACGGGGGTCAACAGAGGCGCTGGCAGTGTCCAGCACATGCGGTCAGGGGACTGGGGTCCACAGAGGCGCCAGCAGTGTCCAGCACGTGCGGTCAGGGGGACGGGGGTCAACAGAGGCGCCGGCAGCATCCAGCACATGCGGTCAGGGGACAGGGGTCCACAGAGGCGCCGGCATGTCCAGCACGTGCGGTCAGGGGGACGGGGGTCCACAGAGGCGCCGGCAGCATCCAGCACATGCGGTCAGGGGATGGGGATCCACAGAGGCGCCGGCAGTGTCCAGCACGTGCGGTCAGGGGACAGGGGTCCACAGAGGCGCCAGCAGCATCCAGCACGTGCAGTCAGGGGACGGGGGTCCACAGAGGCGCCAGCAGCATCCAGCACATGCGGTCAGGGGACGGGGGTCCACAGAGGCGCCGGCAGTGTCCAGCACGTGCGGTCAGGGGACAGGGGTCCACAGAGGCGCCAGCAGCATCCAGCACGTGCGGTCAGGGGACGGGGGTCCACAGAGGCGCCAGCAGCGTCCAGCACATGCGGTCAGGGGACGGGGGTCCACAGAGGCGCCTGTCCCCGGCCCGCACTCACGGGAGCGTGAAGCCTGGCTCTGCCAGCAGCTCCGAGAGCTGTCCCGCCCTGCGAGGACCCCAGGGCGGCCCCCGCGGTGCAGAGGCTCCGGCCTGGCTTTGACTCCACTGCGTGAGTAAGCAAAGCGAGACAGACCGCGGCCGCCGCCTGTGCCGCCGTCACCGTCGCTGGGAAGTGTCCAGCCAGGGGCTGTCGCACGTCGGGTGGCCGGGCCAGCGAGTCACAGAACCAGCGTCCGGCTGCTCCCGCCTTCTCCCTCTCTGAGTGGTGACCCAGCCAAGCCTGGGCAGCCCGCGCCCCCTGCCCAGCCCGCTGGGCGGAGCCTTTCGGTCCGTCCGGGTCCAGTTCCCTGTCCCCTGGCATCTGGCCCGTGGGCTGGGGATGCATCACTCTCAGGAAGGCCGGCCCCAGTGACCCAGCACGAGCCACGGGACCTGGCACGTCTGCTCCATCGTGTGCCCACTTCTAGTGTTGTGGGATTTGGAAACGGCCGCTCCCGCCTCACTGGCTTTGCTGGCCGTGCACCCTCGTGTCAGTGCCAGAAGCGCGGGGTGTCATGGTTTCAGATTGGGGTGCCCGGGCCGTGGGGCATTTCAGGGACAGTCTGACTGGTCCCACCAGCTGCGGGGGTGGGCAGGCAGCTGCAGAGTGGAGCGCTGTGTCGTGGTGACTTCCTTGTATCTCCACTGAGCAATCCCCGTGCTGAGTTCTGACTGGAGGATGCGTAATGGGAAGGCGGGTGGAATTCGGGCACGGGCCAGTGCCAGATGCAGCCCAGTCCCCTGCCCGCCGCAGCGCCGCCCGCCTTGCCTGTGGGGGTTGGGCTGGTCTGCTTACCACCAGAGGCGTGGTTGCGCCACCGGCGTCTGTCTCAGCCTGCCGTCACCTCCCCGCAGGTAAGAGGTGTGAGCTCTGTGACGACGGCTACTTCGGAGACCCTCTGGGCAGAGGTGGCCCCGTGAGGCTGTGCCGCCCGTGCCAGTGCAGTGACAACGTGGACCCCAACGCCGTGGGCAACTGTGACCGCTCGACGGGAGAGTGCCTCAAGTGCATCTACAACACCGCCGGCTTCTACTGTGACCGCTGCAAGGACGGCTTCTTCGGGAACCCCCTGGCGCCCAGCCCCACGGACAAGTGCAGAGGTACCGGCCGTGGGCCGAGGGCGGCCACGCCGGCTCACGCTTCTCGGCTGTCAGACAGTCGCGCGACCTCCCGTAGCTAATGGGAAACCCGTGAGATAGATGGCCTCTCCTCACACCAAGCCCCACGCCCAGGAGGCGCCGGCTGGCTGGTGGGCGCCTCCCCTGACTCTGTCTCCGTCTCCGTCTCCCGCCTCAGCCTGCGATTGCAACCCCTACGGGACCCAGAGGCAGCAGGGCGGCTGCAACCCCGTGACCGGGCAGTGCGCGTGTCTGCCCCACGTGGCCGGCCGGGACTGTGGGGCTTGCGAGCCCGGCTTCTACAACCTGCAGAGCGGGCGCGGCTGTGAGAGGTGAGGTGCCGGCCCGTGCCTGGCACAGGCGAGGCCCTGGGGGGCGGCCCTGGGGAAGCGGCAGGCAGTCGATGGGACCAGGAGGGCGCGCAGACCCACCTGAGCCGTGTCGGGCCCACCTGAGCCGCCGTGTGAAGGTGCCGACGGCGAGGTGCTGCCTGAGGTGCTCAGGGTCAGCCCTCCAGGGCTTCCGAACCCAGGCAGTGCCCGCGCGGTGTGGTGGGCCGGCGCTCGTGGAGGCCAGGCTGGGAAGGAGCTGCTGTGCCCCGCGTCGTGGCGCAGTGGGCTGAGCCCCGCCTGCAGCGGCTGCACCGGCTGTGCTGGGACTAATGCAGACCCTGGGAGGCAGCGGAAGTGCTTGGGCCCTGGAGACTGGGGGAAGCTCCCGGCTCCCGTCTGGCTGGCCCAGCCCATCTGGGGAATGAACCAGCAGATGGAAGACCTGTCTTTCTCGCCCTTTGCCTTTCAAGCAAACAGATAGATCTTTAAAAACACAAAACAGGAAGAAGAGAGGTTGTGAATGCTGTGAGTGGTCCCTGGGCAGGCAGTGTCCGCCGGACGGCCCAGCAGCGCCCGCCCCCCGGCCTCACCTGGGAAGCGCCCTGTGTTTGCTTTCAGATGTGACTGCCACGCCCTGGGCTCCACCGACGGGCAGTGCGACATCCGCACCGGGCAGTGTGAGTGCCAGCCGGGCGTCACTGGCCAGCACTGTGAGCGCTGCGAGGTCAACCACTTCGGGTTTGGCCCTGAAGGCTGCAAACGTAAGGGGAGCCCCTCGCCCACCCCCATTCCAGCAGGCACCTTGAGTCCGGGAGGAACCTGCCAGCCCCACCCAGCCGCCTGGTCCCCCGCCCCGGCATAGGTGCCCACTCCGCAGACCTGCCCCTTCCCCAACCCTGGGCCCAGGGCTTCTCCCGTCCCCGGCAGCCGCCGTACTGGGGTTCTGATCCCTCGTTTTCCCAGCTCCGGTTTCTGAGAGCAAGCCTCCCAGTGTTCCCTGAGCCTCCGTGTACTCAGTGGGCGCTGTCGGGGGTCAGCTGTGGGTGCCGATGACCCGCTGACCGCCGCCCCACCCTCTCGGTGTCTCCCCCGGGACAGCTGGCTTTTCTGCCTCATGAGTGCCGGCCTTCTCCTGTGGGCACAGCCAGAGCCACAGGCACAGGGCACATGAGCCAACCACAGCCTAGTGAAGGGCCGCTGTGGGGAGGCGAGGGGGAGGTGAGCTCGAGGGAGTGGCGCAGGCGCGTCGGCGTCTCTGGGGTTTGTAAGTCGCGTGCTGTCCCCCAGGGGTGCACTTTCTTCCTGAAGGCTTGCCTTCGTTTGAAAGGTCTGCCTGCTCTCAGCAGACCGGAGCGCTGGGATTTGGTGTGCAGCCGTGGGGGCAGGGCCTGGGTGGGCACAGGTGTACTGCGCCTCCCTGCCCTCCCCTCATTGTAGCCCCCCATGTCCCGCAGCCTGTGACTGCCACCCCGAGGGCTCCCTGTCGCTGCAGTGTGGAGAGGACGGGCGCTGCGAGTGCCGGCCAGGCTTCGTGGGCAGCCGCTGTGACCAGTGTGAGGAGAACTACTTCTACAACCGCTCCTGGCCCGGCTGCCAGGAGTGCCCGGCCTGCTACCGGCTGGTGAAGGACAAGGTGAGCCGGCTGTGGCCGCTGCGCCCGCACTGGGTGGCGAGTCTTGGAGGCCCGGAGAGGAGGGCCTGGGGGCGGAGGGCCCCAGGGGTCCGGCCCGGCGTTGGCTCTGGGGAGGGGCGCGCGTGCAGCTCTGGCCCCACGCGGTGTGCGAGAACCTCTCAGAAGCCGGGAGTTAGCCTGTGTGGTCCGAGGGTAGTCAGGCTGGGCGGGGAGGCCGTGGGGAGCCCCTTCTCTGACTCTACCTTCCCTTCCTGTGTGCAGGTTACCGAGCATCGTGCCAAGCTGCAGGAGTTAGAGAGCCTCATCGCGAACCTGGGCACGGGCGATGAGGCGGTGACGGACCAGGCCTTCGAGGACAGGCTGAAGGAGGCCGAGAGGGAGGTCACCGACCTCCTCCGCGAGGCCCAGGACGTCAAAGGTAGGCGGCGGCTGCACAGACCCTTCCTAGCTGCAGGGCTCCGTGGATGTGAGTTCCGTCCCCCGCCGTGGCTGCTGGCACAGCCCGTGGACTCAGTGCGTTCAGCTGCCGTGAGCGGCCGCTCTCCGGACGCAGTCAGAGCTGTCGGAGGTCTAGCACTTAGCAAGCCATGTGCGCCACGGGTGTCCTCAGCCACTGAGTCGGTCACAGGTGTCCTGTGGGAGTCATCCGCTTTCGTTGCACACTGTTGGGGGAGGGGGAGTGGGCCTTTCCCTCTGCGCTGCCTCATGGCCTCAAAGAGGACCCCCCGAAGGAAACGCCGTGGTCTCCACCTCTGGCCTGGAAGGGGCTTCTGACCACGCCGCTCCCAGCCCCTGCAGAAATGAGCAGCGGACATCAGCGCTTGTCCAGTGTTTCCTGTCCAATCTGCCTCCGTGTGGTGCACGGCCCTGGTGACAGCACGCCGGCGTGCCATCCAGGAACAGGGAACGGGGGTTCCACACGCAGCACGGAGCTGCCAGTCCAGCAAGGGCCCACAGACACCTGGACAGTCCGTTGGGCTCCTCTTCCTGTCGCTCTGGGAGCGTCCCCGCAGGGCTGGGCTGAGGTCCAGGCCCCGGCTGACCTGTCCAGCTGGAGTCCCGACCAGCCGGGGAGGACCGTGGGTTCGGTGTGACCTGTCTCCTGAGGCTCGTGCATGTCCACTCATAGAGCTCACATTCATTCCGCAGACGCCGAAGGAGGGCGTGAGGTGCGGGTAGGGCCTGCGGGTGACCCTCAAAGTGAGCCCTGTCCTCGCAGATGAAGTTGTGTCTCAAGAACTGGACGGACGGGCCAGCCCCTGCTGCTTCTCGCGGGTCGGCTCGAGAGAGAAGGGGTTTTTTAGCCTCCTCTGCTGAATCCAGATGATTCTTTTGTTCTCTGTTATTTCTTACGGATCTTTTTTTTTTTTTAAAGATTCATTTTCTCTATTTGAAAGAGTTACAGAGATAGATACAGAGAGAGATCTTCTATCCACTGGCTCACTCTCCACATGGCTGCAGTGGCCAGGGCTGGGCCAGGCCAAAGCCAGGAGCAAGGAGCCAGGAGCTTCTTCCAGGACTCCCACAAAGGCAGCAGAGACCTGAGCACTTGGGCCATCCTCCACTGCTTTCCCTGGGCCATTAGCAGGGAGCTGGATCGGAAGTGGAGTAGCCGGGACTTGAACTGGTGCCCATGTGAGATGCCGGTGTCAGAGGCAGCGGTTTTACCCACTCCACCACAACGCCGGCCCCTGTTTCTTTCTTTCTTTTTTTTTTTTTTCTTTTGAAAGGTCTTCCTTTTCTGTTGGTTCACCCTGCAATGGCCGCTGCGGCCAATGCACCGCGCTGATCCGAAGCCAGGAGCCAGGTGCTTCTGGTCTCCCGTGCGGGTGCAGGGCCCAAGGACCTGGGCCATCCTCCACTGCCTTCCCAGGCCACAGCAGAGAGCTGGACTGGAAGAGGGGCATCCGGGACAGAATCCGGCACCCCGACCGGGACTAGAACCCGGGGTGCCGGCGCCACAGGCAGAGGATTAACCTATTGAGCCACGGCGCCAGCCAAGAACCCCTGTTTCTTACAAATCTTTCCATATCAGAAGATAGTGCAGGCGGCCCTTCGGGCAGGGACTGCGCTGAGGGCGCCCAGCCGGTGAGGTCCTGCTTCCAGATCTGTGCTCATCTTCTTGAACTTCAACCTCTCACCCTCTTACTTTCCTTGGGAAAGTCGGGCTGGCACTGTGTGTCAGGCTGACGTAAGGACGGCTCAGCTCTAGGAAGGACTCGGTTTGTTGTGTGGATCTGATGTGAGCAGGCTGCATTCGCGTGCCTCATGTTTATCTTCCGCTGTACCAGGACCAGAGTACAAAAGCTAAGTGGGATGGTGCAGTTAGTGAAGCAGTGTGAAGATGGTTTAAAGCAGACAGGGAGGGAAGGACAGTTTCCCGGCCTTCGGCCTCTGTTTCCAGCCAGGTTTAGCTGAGCTGTGATAAACGGCCGTTGGGCCTGGCACCGTCTCTGGTTAAGCCGGGTCTGGGCTGCACTCTCAGTAGGCGTTTCTCCTGTGTCTAGCTGTCCCCGAGTGTCCCCTCTGCCAAGCCTGGCATCAGAGTGAGCAGTGAGGAAGAGGAGCTCATGGAGGTGGGGGTGGGGCAGACAGGCGCCTGGGGCTGTGCCGTGAGCGCACAGTGGAGGTGCGGGGCTGGGGGCTGCTGGTGGGTCCTGGGGCGGCGACAAAGGCCGTCGGAGAGCGAGGGTGCCGTGAGGCTTGGGTTGCATGTGAGGTGCTAAGTACCCTAGACGCTCACAGGTCCGTTCTCCCCACCAGACGTGGACCAGAACTTGCTGGGTCGGCTTCAGAGAGTGAACAGCACCCTGTCCAGCCAGCTCGGCCGTCTGCAGGACATCCGGAAGACCATCGAGAACACGGGAGACTTGGCTGAACAAGCCCGCAGCCGAGTGGCCAACACGGAGCGGCTCATAGAAATCGCATCCAGAGAGCTGGAGAAGGCGAAAGTGGCTGTGGCCAACGTGGTGAGCGCGCAGGGCGGTCCCGGGGGCCCAGTCACCTGTGATCTGTCCCTGGCCGTGGAGCAGTGAACGATGGTCCCTAAGTCAGGAGCAGGGAGGCTTGGCTGCCAGCACGTGAGACAGACAGGACAGAAGCCAGGCCCTGCTCCTCGTGGGCACGGGGGTGTCCTCTATCCAGGAGTGAGAGCAAGGGGGATCTGCCATCCGAGGTGCTGGCGCCTGGTGACTCCCCAGGACGCGAGGCGGCCGTGCCCGCTCAGGTGGGAGTAACTCAGCACTGTTGTTCCCTCAGTCCATCACGCAGCCAGAGTCCACGGGGGATCCGAACAACATGACCTTGCTGGCGGAGGAGGCCCGGCAGCTCGCAGAACGGTAACTGGGCCCCGCCCCGCCCCTCCACGCTGTCCTGGGGGGCAGTGACATTGCACCTCCCAGAGCTAACTCTGGCCTGCTCAGATTTTAGTGTCAAGTCCTTGCAGTGAACATGCGCCTAAGAGGCTCAGTAGCATCCAATCATGTTTAAAAAAATTTTTAAATTACCTTCTAACAAAGTTTAATTTTCAAATCTCAATAGAAAGCATTTAATAACCCATAGTGCATTTGAAAATGTGCCAAGGAAAGCAACCATTTTAACTCCTGATTTTTTAGACTTTTTTTTTTATTGAACATAAGGTGATTACTTTAGGAGACTTGACAAGTCTCAAGTTAGACAGTTTTTTTTTTTTAAGGTTTATTTATTTAGTTGAGAGGTGGAGTTATAGAGAGAGGGAGAGACACAGAGAGAAAGAAGTCTTCCATCCACTGATTCTCCCCCAAAATGGCCATCAACGGCCAGAGCTGAGTTGAGCTGACCAGGAGCTTCCTCCAGGTCTCCCACACGGGTGCAGGGGCCTAAGCACTTGGGCCATCTTCTACTGCTTTCCCAGGCCATAGGAGGGAGCTGGATCAGAAGTGGAGCAGCCGGGACATGAACTTGTGCCCATATAGGATTCGAGCGCCACAAGCGGAAGCTTAACCTGCTGTGCCACAACACCAGGCTCATGTTAGATTTTAAAAGCAGAGGCCGGTGCCACAGCTCACTAGGCTAATCCTCCGCCTGCGGTGCCGGCGCCCCAGGTTCTAGTCCCGGTTGGGGCACCAGATTCTGTCCCAGTTGCTCCTCTTCCAGTCCAGCTCTCTGCTGTGGACCAGGAGTGCAGTGGAGGATGGCCTAGGTCCTTGGGCCCTGCACCCGCATGGGAGACCTGGAAGAAGCACCTGGCTCCTGGCTTCGGGTCGGCGCAGCGCACGGGCTGTAGTAGCCATTTGGGGAGTGAATCAATGGAAGGAAGACCTTTCTCTCTGTCTCTCTCTCTCACTGTCTAACTCTGCCTGTGTGTGTGTGGGGGGGGGGGGGGGGGGGTTGCTAGAATGTAGCCTCTGTGAGAATTGGGGAGGTGAAGAGACCCCAGGCACTGGCCAGGCCACTGTGCCATGCATGACCATGGGGGTCCAGTGGCGTTCCCTGGCAGCGTCTGGGGGCGTGGCCACCAGGAGCCAGGGTCTGCTGCACAGAAGGTGGCCTGAGGGCCTGAGACCACGTTGGTCATGAGAGCGGCAGGCCCTGCTCAGCGCATGTGGTTTGACCTGTGACTTTCCCCCAGATCAGTGTTTCAAGGTAGTCTTTCTGGAATAGTCCTTTAGCTGCAAGTCTGAGACCATCAGTCTTGGACAGCATCCCTGTCTGCAGGACCCTGTAAACTCAGCCAGCTGAAGTGACCGCATGCGGCCAGGTTAGGGGCTCTCCCAGTAGAACTCTGCTCCCACCAGTGTGTGCCAGCACGGTGAAGCAGGCCCCGCCCCTCCACAGCCACAAGCAGGAAGCCGATGACATCGTCCGAGTGGCGACAACAGCTAATGACACGTCCGCGGAGGCGTTCGCGCTGCTCCTGAGAACGCTGGCCGGAGAAAACCAGACAGCGCTGGAGATCGAAGACCTCAACAGGAAGTGAGTGACGTCACAGTGCTGGCGGCACCGGGACTGGAGCCCGTGCAGGACGACTAAGTGGTGGTCAGGGCAGGGCCGTGGAGCCCGGGTTGAGTTGGATCCCATGACTGCAGCTGTAGGGGGCGGGGGCGAGGAAGCCCTGGGCCTTACGCTTCCGCTTCAAGGAGAAGAAGGCGTTATGTAGTAGCGGAAGGGTGAGGGGCCTCATGGCAGCGCGTTCGGTGCCAGAAGAAGTGTGCCTGTTCATCCCATCCTGCACCCGAGTGCTGGGGACTGGGGGTGTTTCAGATTTTGGAATATTTGTGTGTACATACTGGGATGCCTCGGGATTGGGACCCAGGTCTGAACCCAGAATCCACTTGTGTTTTGTGCACCTCACAGACGCCTACGCGTGCACCCTGCTGCCTCGTGAGGCGCCCTGTGGGCCCCAGAGCTCCAGGCTTGGCAGCGTTTCTGGGTTGGGGTGCTCGGGCTGTGTGTGGCAGACCCCACATTATAGAGAAGCCGAGGCGTGAACGTGGGCTGGATCCCCGTGAGGGAGTCTCCTCAGTCACGCACACTGAGTGGGGTCTGGCTGCCACGAGGCTGCGAGCTGCTAAGGTTCTGTCAAATCTCATCACGCACTCCCAGGTACGAGCAGGCAAGGAACATCTCTCAGGACCTGGAGAAGCAGGCCGCCCGCGTCCACGAGGAGGCCAAGCGGGCCGGGGACAAGGCTGTGGAGATCTACGCCAGCGTGGCCCAGCTGAGCCCCGTGGACTCGGAGGCCCTGGAGGTACGGGGCAGCCGAGGACACGCACACCGAGACCTGGGCCTGAGGCCCCCATGTCAGCCCCAGCTCTGGTGCACTGCACTCACCTGCAGCAGGCGACTCCCAGGGACAGAGGGGGCGTGCCCCAGGCTGGGGCTGTGTGGGGTGTATGTTCCTGTCTGTTGGGGGTCCTCTCCCTAGGCTCTGAATGGATGGTACATTTTCCACATCAAACTTTTTTTATTTATTTGTTCAAAAGGCTGAGTGACAGAGAGGGAAAAAAGATCTTTCATTCTCTGGTTCTCTCCCCAAATGCCCACAGAAGCCGGGACTGGGCCACACTGAAGTCAGGAGCCAGGAGCTCCATCCAGGTCTCCCACATGGGTGCAGGGGCCCAAGCACCTGGGCCACCTTCCACTGCCTTCCCAGGCATGAGCAGGGAGCTGGATCGGATGTGGAGCAGCCGGGACTCACACCAGCACTCCCAGTGTGGGACGTGGGCATCCCCGGCGATGGCTGAACCTGCCACGCCACAGTGTCTGCCCGTTAACCATGCAGGGTGCCGGGTGTCACTCGCCGTGTCTGAGGGGCTGGGCCAGTTTTTACTGTTAGGGTCAGGGCTCTTCAGACATGTGCCTGCCATCTGCTTCCTCGGATGTGAAATTTGAAAAACAGACAAGGCAGTGACCAAAGCCAGGAAGTGTCCACTGCGGTGGTGCCTGGAAGGACACAGGGGCCGTCCCGTGTCCTGGTCAGGGTGTGGGTTCACGTGGTCCCGTGTGTCACGTCCGTGGCATCCTGCCACGTGTCGCTGTGTGCCCTGTCTGAAACGGAGCCGTCTCCCTCAGAATGAAGCACGCAAGATAAAGAAGGAAGCTGAGGACCTGGCCCGGCTGGTGGACCAGAAGCTGAGCGACTACGAGGACCTCAGGGAAGACATGAGAGGGAAGGAGTTTGACGTGAAGAACCTTCTGGAGAAGGGGAAGACAGAGCAGCAGGTCGGTCCAACCGGGGCTACCTCTCGCTGAACGTGCGGGCGGTGGCCAGAGCGTGCAGAGCTGAGCCCGGCCGGTAGGGGTCGAGGCCTGCCCGTCGGGGACCTGCCCGTTGGGGGTCCTGCCATCAGGGACCCTGCCCAGGCCATGTCTGTCAGGGGGCCGTGTCCGTCAGGGGCCCTGCCCATCAGGGGCTGTGTCCATCGGGGTCCTGCCATCAGGGACCCTGCTCGTCTGGCCATGTCTGTCGGGGGTCCTGCCCATCAGGGGCTGTGTCCATCGGGGTCCTGCCTGTCAGGGGCCATGCTCGTCGGGCCATGTCTGTCAGGGGCCGTGCCCGTTGAGCCATGCCGGGGCTCACGCCGCACCACCTGCCCTCACAGACCGCAGACCAGCTGCTGGCCCGTGCCGATGCAGCCAAGGCCCTTGCCGAGGAGGCAGCGAAGCGGGGCCGAGACACTTTGCAGGAAGCTAACGACATCCTCAGCAACCTGAAAGGTAGGGAGGTGGGGAGGCGGGGCGGCGGGGAGGTGGGGAGGCGGGGAGGTGGGCGGGCCTGCACCCACGGCCCCTCTGCCGCCCGGGGCTTCAGAGCACCCCCGGAGCCTGCGCCCCCACGCCCCCGGGTGCTCAGGACGGCTGCGTCGCCTGCCGCACTGGCTTCCCTGTCCCCTGGGAACAGCGCCCACTGTTCTTGGTCTTTTCACCCAATTTCCCGAGCAGCCCCGGTGCCCCTGCGATAAAACAGCCGCAGATTCTGTCCACGGGGGGTGGGGCCCGTGGCCTGCGTCTGAATCCCGCTGCGTGGACTGGGTCACCTCTGCCACCTTGGCTTCTCACTCATAGAACAGCACACAAGGGACACTCGGCCGTTGCACAGTCCAGCGGCAGGGCCGGCCTCCCTGGGCTCCCTGTGACACGTTTCCATGAGGCGTGACCGTGTGTGGCGGTGACACGCCCCAGGGCGTCTGCGTGTTGCCGCACACACGTGGTCAGCGGTTTCTCCCCCGCCCGTCCCTTGCAGACTTCGACAGGCGCGTGAATGACAACAAGACGGCTGCCGAGGAGGCGCTCCGCAGGATCCCGGCCATCGGCCAGACGCTCGCCGAGGCCGACGAGAAGACCCGCGAGGCGCAGCTGGCGCTGGGCAACGCCGCGGCTGACGCCACCGAGGCCAAGCTCAAGGCCCACGAGGCCGAGCGGATCGCCAGTGCCGTCCAGAAGGTGCCGCAGGCCTGCCCCCCTTTCCTGGGCTCCAGCAGAACTGCCCGAGACCCTGTGCTCCCCTTGTGGGCCAGGGTTAGAGCAGCGACCACCCTGACTGGGGAGGACGCCAGACGCGCCCCCTGCTCGGAGACCCTGCTGTGTCTCCGTGGGGGCTCTGAAGGCCAGCGAGCCCCTCCCCAGAGAGCAGCCCCTTCCTGAGTCCCTCAGCCTTAGCACTGGGACGTTTTCCACCTTGCTCCCAGTGCCTTGAACACGACTCACCTGCAAGCCAGCAAGTGAGCGAGTGCCTCACCCGCCCTCCAGAGACCCCCACAGGGACCCCTCCCAGAGGAGAGATTGAGGTTCACTGGGGTTTGTGGTGTCTTTCCCCAGTGGGCTCTGGATTGGTTTGGGGCTGTGGTCTTGTAGTTGTGAACTGGGAGGGGGCAGGGCCGCAGACGCGTGCGTGGCCTGGCGTGCTGAGAAGCGTGGTCATGCGCTGGCCGTGCGTCTTGGGTGGGAACGGCAGGAGCAGAGAGACGTCAGGGTCGAAGCGGTTGCACCTGGGGGTGTTGGGAACCCGCGGGGCGCCGCGCTGGGAGCTGTGTCGGTTCCTCTGGTGCCGGAGGCCAGCGGCCGCTGTGCCCATCGGGGACGGAGTGGGTTCTCAGCAGTTCGCTCCTTTCGCCCAGAACGCGACCAGCACCAAGGCAGAAGCTGAGCGCACGTTTGCGGAGGTCACGGGTCTGGACCACGAGGTGAACGACATGCTGAAGCAGCTGCAGGACGCAGAGAGGGAGCTGAAGAGGAAGCAGGACGACGCCGACCAGGACATGATGATGGCGGGGATGGTAGGGTGGCGGGGCGAGGGGCCCGGGTGCTGAGCGGGCAGGGTGGCAGGGGTGAGGGGGCAGGGTGGTGGGGCGAGGAGTCCAGGGTGCTGAGCGGGGCAGGGTGGCAGGGGTGAGGAGTCCAGGGTGCTGAGCGGGGCAGGGTGGCGGGGCAAGGGGCCCGGGTGCTGAGCGTGGCAGGGTGGTGGGGCGAGGGGCCCGGGTGCTGAGCGGGGCAGGGTGGCGGGGAGGAGGGGCCTGGGTGCTGAGCGTGGCAGGGTGGTGGGGCGAGGGGGCAGGGTGGCAGGAGTGAGGGGGCAGGGTGGCGGGGGTGAGGAGTCCAGGGTGCTGAGCGGGGCAGGGTGGCGGGGGTGAGGGGCCCGGGTGCTGAGCGGGGCAGGGTGGCGGGGAGGAGGGGCCTGGGTGCTGAGCGGGACAGAGTAGCGGGGCGAGGGGGCAGGGTGGTGGGGCGAGGAGGCAGGGTGGCGGGGGTGAGGGGCCCGGGTGCTGAGCGGGGCAGGGTGGCGGGGTGAGGGGCCCGGGTGCTGAGTGGGGCAGGGTGGCGGGGTGAGGAGTCCAGGGTGCTGAGCGGGACAGGGTGGCAGGGGTGAGGAGTCCAGGGTGCTGAGCAGGGCAGGGTGGCAGGGTGAGGAGTCCAGGGTGCTGAGTGGGGCAGGGTGGCGGGGGTGAGGAGTCCAGGGTGCTGAGTGGGGCAGGGTGGCAGGGGTGAGGAGTCCAGGGTGCTGAGCGGGCAGGGTGGCGGGGGTGAGGAGTCCAGGGTGCTGAGCGGGACAGGGTGGCGGGGGCGTGGGCTCGCAGTGGAGGCAGGCAGTGCACGGAGGCCGGTGTGCCATGCAGGGTCCTGTCTCTGTTTGGTTGCTTTCCACGGCGAGCGTCTTCTGGCCAGGCATTGGGTTTGCGGCTGTCAAGGAGGTCAGAATGCCAGCCTCCACCAGGAGTCCTGCCACACATCCCTGCCCACAGCCATGACTCGCTCTCGTG